>JANEYF010005208.1:397500-432581 GCA_029963845.1 Rhamnusium bicolor | reverse complement strand
TATATATATAACACAGAATGAGTTAAACGCTGGTTTATTTACATTACAGTAAAAGAACAATGAATTATCGGGTAATGCCCGCAAAAAAGAAAAAAATTGCACGGTGGAAAATGCAAAAATTGCAAATGGCAGAAAGATGCAAACCGTGGACACATGTTTCTGACTAATTGGTCCTCATCAGCACGGTGTAGCTGAGTTAAAATGATGGACAAAACTCAAAAAAGACACTAAAGGAAAACCACTGACAGGAAGCCAGTCGCACCTGTGTGGCTTCCACTTGGATGACTCTGGTATGAGAGCATCGTCCAAGCATCGCACACGCGGGCAACTATAGCAACCTGCGTGGGATTCCGGAAATTGAATAAGAACAGAGAATGAGTTAAACGCGGGTTTATTTACATTACAGTAAAAGAACAATGAATTATCGGGTAACGCCCGCAAAAAGAAAAAAATTGCACGGTGGAAAATAAAAATTTCAAATGGCAGAAAGATGCAAACCGGTTTTAGAAAACAGTAACGAATTGTAGGTACAGTGTTATTATAATAATAAAACAATAATGTTAATGTCTTGATTATTATAAATAAATGTTGTGTGGACAGCGAAAGGAATAAATTTAGTTACAGATGTACAATGTAGTGGATCATTAATGCAAAATAAATGACAGTACAGGGCCCAGTACTGAAACTTGTGGAACTCCAAAAAAGTTTGTGTTGATTAAATTTGATATCCGGTTTGTGCTGTAATAAGAAATAAATTTTTTCTGTACCTGTGATATTTTTAAACTTAGAAATAAATAAAACATTTCATATATATGAAAAAGTGTATGACAACGAAGAAGAGATGGGCTAGTGGAAATAAAAAACAGTAATTTCCAAATAATCATCAATATTTATTATAACAATTTAGTTTCTAACTCCAGTTTGTATGATTGCCACGTATTTAAATCTACCTAATTATAAATTAAATAAATTTTTACATAGATACAACAATAATAACATTTATAAAAAATTATTAATCATCGATTCATTTAATAATTGAATCGAATCGTTTCCAGCAAATAAATCTTTCTATAATTATTTTTGAGCAATTGTACTAGTAAAAATTATTTGAAACTTTAATAGTGTCAATGTTACAATAAATTAAAAATTATTTACATCACATTACACGTCAAAAAGAACATTTCTTATTTATCGATTATTAAAAAAATCTGTAAAAACTTTTCAAAAACTAGTGGCGAATATTAAAAACTCCCTGTAGTACGTACACATTTCAAATAAACTAAGTCTAAAAAAATAAAACAACGGCCTCAATAATCAAAATATCACAAAATTCACTTATGTACAAAAATAAGGACTATGAAACATGCAAAATATAATTTCATAAGAATTTATCTGTTTATGTAAATATCTTACACGTGAAATTTAGCTCAGGCAAATTAGAACTTTTCCTGAAAAAAATTAAATGTTTTTAATGTAAATGTGCATTGAACCTATAGATTCGAAACTGCATCGTCACGAAGGGAAAGACTATTTTTGGAAATAACTCAAAAACAGCAAGTACATTCCAACCATTGAATAAATATATTAAAGGAGCATTCAGTCCAAATAACATGAGGAAAAGTATGAGCAAAAGCACCCGAAACATTGATGGCGTCATCAACACATTAAAAGATTGACTCAGCAAACCAAAAAGTTATTTTAAAGAAGCGTTTAAGAAAACCTACAGCTCTGAATTAGATCCACTTTTCGCTGCGGAATGTGCGAGAAGTGTAAATATATGACAGCAGCTTGGATACTTCACCTTTTATTGAGAGAATATTGAGATACATTTGTTTGTATTTATGCTGATTGTGATTTTAAAATTAACCCAAAAAATCATTATAAATGCAATCGATTTTTTTCTATTTCGGGTTTGAAAAGGATTCTAATATTTGTTTATCATTAAATGGTCCAGAGGTAGTGGCTGTAACTACAATGTAGAAATAAGCAATGATCGTATTTACAAAATGTTCCACATAATTTTAATTTAGATTTTTAGACTGTGAAACTAGAAGAATAGCGAGTTATATTTAATGCATTACTAGTAGTACAAAAAACAGCCTTACGGGAAATACATCCATTTAAAAATCTAATTTTCCTGGACTTTTGGCATAGAAATGTGATTTTTTTAACACATTTTAGACTGATGAGACCTTTTAATTATTTAAGGTTTATATGCATATTTTCATAAAAAACCTCAACATTTTATTCTAGGTAATGAAAAACACTGTCTGATTTACCTGTTCTAAATAAAATACTCACTTGACAAGTAAATAAAAAAAGCACAGCAATTTATTTGATGAGAAACAGTTTCGCAGTTAAAATACTTTCGAATTTTAACATAAAACAAGTGTCAAAAAAGATACTCCTTTACATTTTCTGATAAACATTTCATAAATTCCCCTTAGTCCTTTACAATAAGTACCATGTTCAATTTGTGCGCACTGACTGTTATAATAGGCCCTTTCTTCATGAAACTTCGATCAAGAAAAAAAATCTGAACCATATAATACTAATACTAAATAATTACGAAAATATCACTAAACATTCGTATGACAACACAATATACAATTATACCCAAATCGTCTGAGTCTGGTAAATGGTAAATATCACAAATTTGAAAGACGACACTAAGTTCTATAGGGTAAGGAAAAATTCATAATGCTAATAGCTTTGGGACTATTGCTTTTACGAAAAAATGTACCTAAGTTGTTCAGCTCATCACACCGACTATTTACATGTCCTTGACCATTTTTTCTCTATCTGACATAAGTTTCCGAAAGATTAACCTCAACAAGCTAAGAAATTTCAAGCAATGTTTACATGACATGAATTTATTTTACTGAATATCGACATGACTATTCAAACTTGCTGAAAAAATCACAAGCCTGCAGAGCACGTGATTTTTTTCTCTGAGTTCGAACACGAGATTTTATTTTTTTTTCGGCTTCGGAAGCTAAGTCCAATTAGCCACGACTAAAGTTATAAAAACACGAGATTTTTGAAGATAACAAACGAGAGTATCTACACCCAAAAATTGCCTGTAATTTCGTATCGTAACCTAGATTGATATTTGACAATTTTTCAGACAAAATATGTTTTTTTATTTTTGATAATAAATATTTTGATGATTGTCAACTTCACTCAATCTTCCAAGAAATTTTATGGCAGATAAATTTCCACTTAATCTGAACCTAATTGGTGCATTTAAAATACAGGCTTATTTAATTTACAAAATAACGAAGAAATCTAGAAACGATGATATTTTATATAATAAGTTACTGTACAAGTAGTTATTACTTCTGCAAATTAAGTCATGGCGGTGACAGAGAGTGTTACAAAGGAAGACGCTTTGTATAAAACTGAATTTGTAAAAAAAATACAAATATATTTGTCCTGTACTTCGTACTTCTTTCACATAGACTAAAAAGTATCATTTATTAAACATTCAGAAACTAACAATAACACGGCCAGCAAAATCTGCAGAACTGACATCCGTTGATGTCTACGTCTCCTCTGGAGTGCCTCAATTATCGTATATTTTAACTCTTATGTCAGAGAAGCTTGTAAAATCTAGATCTCCGACGAGTTCGTAAGAATTTATGTGTGTCAATTGTTTTACTGTTCCACTTTCCAGGCAAGTTAAAGATATTGACAGCCCTAATGCTACTATATTATTATTGTCAAATATAAACACAAAAATTCAAAAATATTATACATATACATGTATGCCTTTGCAATTGATAACTGAAAACACTCCATTATTATCTTAAAAATAAGAGGGGTCAAGAGGGGTATTTTCTGATAAATTTTTAGAAGACAATTACCTAATACGAGTACACTACAAAATCTAACAGTTATAAAACAATACTGCAAAATGAAAACAAATATCTATGTGCAATATCGTAATTACGTTGTAAAATCTTTTAATGCGTTTTTAGTCACATCTTGCTCTAGTCTATACAGCGTATTAAAGAGACAATTTGTTTTAAGTAAAATCTACGTCTGCTGTTTTTACAAATAACTCAAATGCTTTTTTAGAATTAATTAAAACCGAAAAACAGCTTTTACAAAAATCTTCACTGACGTGATTTTTACGTCCATATTTGGTAATTATTCGTCGCCTTGTCGTACCACTAATTAAACGTCCATACTTTGACTTTGTATTACTTTGCCAGGAAGACATCAGATTGGTGGTTTTTGTAGGCCGATCGTTCACACTTTTACAAAACAACACAATAGGAAAGTGAAAAAATGTTTCCCTCACAAACTACATTCTAAATGCCTAATTTATGATGTTTTAGTAATGTCACAATTATGCAAATCGTAAATACATACAACTGACATTATGAATAAACTTCTTTACTGACAATTCACGTCTAATTATTTCTAAAGCAACTTTTCGAAGGGATATCAAACAATTCATTTCACAGGTAGGTACTGCTACTACCGCCTCGCCTACTTACAACGATTACAAGTTTAAACACAGTGGCGATATGGAACAAAGTCAATAAAACTTTCCAGGACAGTGTTGCCACCTTGAAGGATATATCCTGATTCGAGGAATTTTTGAGGTCCACAAGAAACAAAGAGATATTCATGTAATTTTGAAACCGCTGCAATAAATGAATAAAGGCTACCGTGCTTGAATTCATCAAGAGGCTACTTTAGTGTACGGAAAGGTCAATGTCACTGAACGTTAATGTTTACTATGGCTTTTTAACACTAGTTTTTAGTAATTTTTATAAAAGTTAGTTGGAAAACATTTAACACAATAATGGCAGAAGGGGAAAGTAGTAATTTACTTGCTCAGTAGGGAAATTATTGTACTTATCAGAGGTGTCTTATGTCATTCAGTTAGGTTATATCAAGAATAAGCATGATGAAAACAACGAATGATTACTCACGATTTTCTGTAGTAGACTCCTTTGGTAACGCATAATCGTAAGGATTAAAATGTTTCTTACAAACACACAAATGTTTCAAAGGAGTAAAGTTATCTCTATCAACCACTGTTTTAGGTGATTTTTGTCTCTCGGAAGCATATCTCCGCCTTTTCTTTGCGAACAAAAGGGAACTGCACAACACTGAGGCATCATTAACAAGTTTTTTATTTACTGGTGTACGAAATAATTATAATAAAACCCTATTAATTTTTCCCGCGCCTAACAGTAACTTTTGACATGACCTTACTCGGCCAGTGGCGCCAACTGGTGAGCCTAAATACGTTAGCCCTCATTAAATAATATTTTTTTGTTATAGGTCGCTGCTTTTATTTTATTTAATTGACCAGTCCCACCATCTTATGAGAGAATCAACAAATATTGTGCTGGTTCATTCGGGTGCCATTTAGGTCTAGTGGAAATGGAATGAACTTTAACCTAATATTATACGTATGAAATAGAGCATATGCACGTGACGTCACGGTTTTCAAGGTCGTTGCTTGGAGGATAAACAAATAACGAATCATAACCTCACTTTAGTTTCTTATAATTAATATAAAAGTACCATTGTGTTTATTTAATACCTTTTCCAATTTTTGTATCCTTACATTTATAATTATATTGCCAAGTTTCTAGTTTTTGTACTGTGAAAATAACGTTGCAAAAGGCGGTGTCAGTTTTTATAGAATTCCATCAGTCCTTGATAATCATAAACAATATAATCAATTGATGTGTGATAATAATCACTATACGTGATCAAAACCAAATTTTCTAACACAGCAAACATAGGAGTACGTTCACAATAAAATATTACAACCAATCACCAAACTATTATGTGACTAAATAGCATTTTATGGCCTCTTGTTAGTTTTACCTCCAAACAAGTTAGCCACGCCCCGTAATGTCACGTGCCACAGATGCTCTATTATGTTCTTCCCCGGAAAATTGACATGGTCCGAGGTTATAAATAAGCCTCGGGAGATTTTCAGTGTCTGAATTAAGCCCTACATTTTTTATATTTTACTAACTGATTTTTATTTTATATTATAATATTTTATTACTTAATTTAAACTAATTAGAACATAATTTAAAGGGGATTTCTAAAGAAAATATGGGATACTTTGTTTGGGATGGTTTCTTATACTCAGGTGGCAACATTGTGTCAGGAAGGCGTTTGCAAAAAATCCACAGGCAGGTCAGTTTTGTTTTTCAAAAAGGCATCTTTTCATAGCTCGAAAACAAAAGATAAACAAAGAATATCATTTATCGGAAAAGATGACTTTTTGAAAAACAAAATTAACATGTTCGAACATTTTTTTTGCAGAAACTTTCCTGGGAAACTTGCATTATTGAATTTGTTCCATACATTATCAACCGCAGTGTATCATCAATTTACTTAATGAACAAATAATTACGCTTAGCCGGACTTAAGAGCTTTGCAGTATGTGACTATGTGGTTTTAAATCGTATTCAACATTGTATTTTACAGCGAATGTGGTATTTTACATTATAAGTATATCTTACGTTGTGGGTTATTGATCTCGTGCAGTGTATTAAAGTGGCCCCATATGCTTAAATTCAGTTACTTGACTCTGTAATATTATCATATAACCTTTATACGACATCACACATCACACATCTATTATAATGTCATATTATGATGGTCTCTCTTATATCATCATGTCATTTTACAGCTTGCTCTGTGCCTGAAATGTTATATTTACATCACCCTTAAACCGACTTTAGTAGGTATCGACAGATCTACTAAAGAAGACCTCATATTAACTTCTATTAGATGTGGTGATGAGACTACGTTTACTGCGTGCCTACAACTGTTTGTTTTCAAGATATTTAGATTGTTTTTGTGCGACAGTTTTCTGGTACTTGATACTCCCGATGTTTCTATTCTGTTGCACATCTTATAGGATAACGAAAAAACTAAATGTGTACATACATACCGACATACATTTTTAGTATTTTTGTTTTAAGTTGAGTCGATGTAGACCAGTGTCGCATTATAAAATTTTAAACCTGACGAAATAAACCGCAACTTTAAAGGGAACCTATGCAAATACCCATCATCTCTTCGTTGCAGGGGCGGCAAAATTATAAATAGCTTCATAGACCTTCTCCTGGCCGTTCTTCAATTGTTCTTTCATTTTAGGAGTATATGGGTCAAAGTTTAGGACTCGTTTTTTTCTCCTATATATTCCTTCTTTTCGTTCCACAGCGCATTGGAATAGTTCGTGATTCATTGGTACTTCTATGAAGTTCATCACAGTTTTCAGGGTGTGTTCAACGTTGTCGACTAGTTGTTCGTAGAAGATAACATGCGTTGGACCGCTAAAATTGTAGAGCCAGTCGAGGTTCATCTGACGCCAGCCTCGAAGCTTGTCGTTGACGAACTGTTGCCAATCTAGAATATTAAACACATGAATATTAAAATGGCAAGACATAATTGATCTTTTTTTTATTGTATCAGATTTAAAGCCTACAGCCTAGAGAATTTTGTTCACGAAAAAAATACATTTTTCCTTACACATGGTAACATAACGAAAGGCAGATTTACTACAACAAAAATTATTGTTGCTAGCGTTGCAGGAAGAAAATCAATAAGATTAGTACACATTTTAGTATTTTTGACTGGAAACTATTAAGTTCGATATTCCTGGCAGATAATTCAATGCCTATACACGTTCTTGTCTTCCTGAAAGACAGATATAACTTTATTGTTCAAAGAAACTATCCTTCCTTATCTTTATTCACAAAGTTATAATAATAGTTTATTCGTACAGCAGTTTCCAACCGTTTGAAACTCTCAGAAGCATGCGCACATTGTTGTAGAGATGTGCTTGTTCCATCAAAATGTTTTATAATGCAGAACTCACGTAATAATCACATCTCTATAGTCATTAACGTCTCTACATCTCTACAAACAAAGATATTATAAAGAAGCGTCAGACGTTGAAGTCTCCGATTCGAACGAGAATTCGTGAGCTTGCAGTTCTCAATACAAAGAACTATTTGTCCAAATAATAGGGCGTGTCTCTCAAGCGTTTCCGAGAAACAGTCCTCTGAACATTCAGAGCTCAGCTCATAAGGCCTTGGACTATTCAGACTACTACAAGCTGCAGGCAGCCAAGTGACTAAGGCATTAGGTCCCTGGATTAATTTCTGGCTAATGCATTATTTTTCTTTTCTTTTCTCTTCTTTTTAATACCTCATGTGTAATATTAGGGCGCTGTATTAGACGGGTAATATCGTCCGCCATTTTGGGTCCAGTTGGTTCGAAGTAAACAACGCGGTGTATATGTAAATACAGGCATTCGTGTCCGAATTATTCAGTTTTGAACAAGTTTTAAGATATTTTATTGTGTGAAAATGACAATTATGAAAAATTGATTGAATTCCATGTTTACATTGAAAATTGAGGTTATGCTTTTAAATGTTAATTTTGGTTTGTACATTAACTACTAATTATAAAAAAGAATCAGGCAGGCGTAGATAAAAATAAAGTATCTTAAAACTTGCTTAAAACTGAATATTTCCCTAATAGCACAACCTAGTCCTATGGACATCCGATGAACGTCCTCAGCGGACATTATAGATAATTCAGGACGTCCCATGGACAGCCTTATTTAGTCCAAAGGACATCTTATGGACGTCCTTGGGATGCCCTAATGTCACAACTTTGAACCATATTCGGACGTTCATACGGAACATCCGGACGTTTATAATGGGACATTATTTGGATATCGTTTTAATAGCCCATAATACCCATATTAGTTTATTTTTCTTTCTTGGGTCTCACTATCACATAAATCATTTTTCCAAACTTATCGGTTATCTTAAAGAAATAAAGTTATCCAGTTATGACATTGGAAAAATAAGCCTACGCGCTTGTGACTCCATCAAAGAATTATTCAGAGGGTGTTTTTTGACAATTAGAACCAGACAAGAGACTTATTTTTGCAGTATCACACTGGGTAACTGTATTTTTTAGATAATCAACCTTAGAATTATTCGTGGGTAGAAGAAATATTAAGAGAATGCTACAAATAACATATTAATGCCCCAGAATAAATCACATTTAGATTTGTATTGTTGTCTACTTCTATTATGCTGTCGACTTCAAAACGTTAGTAACTTAGTAGTCTTTTAGATGTCGAGTTAACCCAGCGTTAAAGAATGTACTTACGGTAATATTTTATATTATATTTCACAAAATCAAAATAACTATACAAACTACACCAAAAGCGAAGCAAAATCTAGCAAATAAACTGCCAAAATCATCTATCACTTTTTCCAGAAGAACGCTTACTTAGCATTATTGCCAAATCAAATACCTTCATTTCCCGCCACGGCATAATTTTTGTTCATAAGATGATAATAATTGTAACTGTAACATCTCTTTGTAAAAAAAAATAATAGTAAATGACGATAATACCTGATACATACGATTTTATTTAATTGTTTAGATATTATCTGTTGAATGTTGAAATCAATTGTTAAGAATTTATTATTTTTCCACTTGGCAACATGGAACATGCACGTTTCCACTAGCGCGAATTTTGATTTGCATTTGTAGCTTTCACATCATATATTAATATTATTCATTTTACGTGCATAACACACGAAGTATGCTTAATACTTTAATACAATACAATACTGTTATTATGTTATTTTTATAATCCAGATATGATTTATAGATGTTTTTACTTTTTCACTTTTTATGTAATAAATTTAATTTTTGAATTTATTGTTAACATTATGATTACATAGGACACGCCTATATACCAACTCACAAGGAAACATAACAAACCTAAAAATATTTTTTTTAGGAACTAGAACGAGAATATCACCACCTAGTGGAAATAATTTGAAAAAAATGTACTTAGTTAAATCAATCAAATAACGCTATCCCTGCAAAAAATCTATAAAACGTGAGTGTTCATCTATTCGCAAAATGAACATTTTCTACACAATTTCAAAATGTGTTCAAACAGCAACGTCCGTCAGACGTCCATATTAAGTCCTTTGAAGTTGATATATTAAATGGCCAAACATGGACGTCCATCGGACATCCATTTTATGTCCTTGGAAGTTTGTACATTTAACGGTCGGATACGGACGTCCTTTGGATGTCCATTTTATGCCCATGGACGTCTGTACATAAAATGGACTTAGAATGGACGTCCCTAGGACGTTGTATGCTATTAGGGTTCGGACACGAATGCCTGTATTTACATTACACCGCGTTGTTTACTTCGACCCAACTGGACCCAAAATGGCGGACGATATTACCCGTCTAATACAACGCCCTAGTAATATGATATTTATCATAAAAACAGGGAAACAAAGAGTACTGCTCTCCTGTTATCCTACTCCTACTGTATACTTTAGAGGACCAAAACAATGCACGCTTGCGTACTGGGAGTATAATACTATGTATTATTGCGCATGATATATTAAAAAAAAAGTAAAGCAAAATAAAGAAAATTGTATGTCGGGAATCTATCCAGCGATCTAGCGTTCCTGAACCTAGCGACAATTTCAATTCCAAACAATTTTATTCATAGTTTCTATATTAAAATTCCTCCCAAATGTTACGCGCCCAAAGCCAGCCAAACACCCACGTGCAAGTAACATTGTAGTATGAATCTAGCGCTCTCGGCTCGTGGCACACTAAATATTACAAGATCTAGAAGAACTCACATACCTAAAGAGATAGGTATGTGGCAGAACTCCGAATGTTTCTCGGAGACGCTTGAGAGACGCCCCTATTATTTGGATAAATAGTTATTTGTATTGAGAACTTCAAGCTCACGAAGTGTCAATCGATATGAGACAAGTAAATTACAGACATGCATAATAAATTAGACAAACATGGGGCATAAGTAAACAACTTTTACGTATTAAAATATGTCACCAAAACATTCCTACAAGTTATAACAGTTTTTATCAACTAACAGGTAGGTCTCTTACAACCTTCCTGAAGTGTTTTCTAAAAAAAGATATTTTAAATACATATTGGAAGATTATTACAATTTTTTTACTCTTGTATATTATCGGTTTTTCGTAAAATCAGAAGTAGAAATTTCGTGAGATATACAGGGTGGGGCAATAGTGCGCCCGACCTCGATATATCGAGTTCTATGATAGATAGAAACCTGATTTAAAAACATAAATAAACTAGACAAGGAAGTCTATAATCGGAAATTATTTTCGAATATACAGGGTATCGATAATTGTGATTTAATGGCATAATTTCAACAAAAAAAAAAATCATTACATCCAAGTGATTGGGAGAAAGTCAATAATATACAGGAGTGAAAGAAGGCCACAAAGAGGTTTCAAAAAATGTTCTGATATACATGGCATTTCATATAAAATGTTACTTGATCCTGTAGAATCGTCTTGGCTCACCCTGTATATTCGAAAATAATTTCCGATTATAGACTTTTTTGTTTAATTTACTTATGTTTTTAGATTAAGTTTCTACCTATCATAGAACTCGAGATATCGAAGTCGGACGCACAATTGCCTCACCCTGTATACATGATTCTCAGCTGAAATTTTGTAGGCTGAAAATATATACTGAAACTTACATCTGCCCTTTGTACGTCTATATCGGTCTGGAGAAGCAAATCCAATATGGCCTCCGCTTTGACGGTTAAATTCTGCTTGTATAGCTGGTCCCGGAGATCTTACGAGTAAAATAGCCTTCGAAAATTTGCTTCTAGCATTTGGACCCCATTCATGAGTTTTCACTACCAACACTGATCCATTAAAGACACTTTCAGCAGGGAATCCATTCTTCAGTAGGCCGTAATCCTTGTAGACTGAACCAGTATAAATTCCTACAGGAAGAATGTCTAAATTTTTGTGTAGAAACCAAATAATTACGTCAAATATCTAGAAAGATAGTGGAACCGACATTTAATGGTACAACCCAAATAGCACATCGAGTTGTAATTTGGTCACGCCAAGGTTGTGACACCTGTCAAAACATTTCCGCGATCAAACTACAACTCGATGTGCCACTTGGGAAGCAATTGTTACAAGTTTTTACTAATATTACCTAGAACTCAAAAATAGAAGCAATATTATTTGTAAAAGTTAAATGCAAAACATTTACGCACCTTCGGTAGGATTTGTCTAAGGAATATGTAGCACCTTTCTGTACAGACCTTTCTGAGTAAAAATTTCATCTCGTTTTTATTACATCGAGTTATTTCATTATTATATTGCTTTTGTAAAATAATAGGAAGGGCTTTAAATGTTATATTGATAGAAGGTGACTTTATGAACTATGAAGTTTTCGCAAATTTCTTGAAAGCTCGTATATGCGCATATAAGATGCAGTTACTTTTGATAAAACAAAAAATGCGAGAAATAAAAAATATAATTGCACGTTTTATAATTTAGCTTTTCAAGAAAGTTTGACAGTTACATAAGCTCTATTATGTGTGACGGAGAGAAATTCAAGTACTTAAATCAGTTTTATTAAAGTTACCCTCTCACCTGTGGCTTGTTGTAATAAATATCTTAACCAAGTGTTTCCACTTCCTGGAAAAGATGCTAACGCTACGGGTTCTCTAGGGGGGATCTAAGTATTTAAGTTCTGAACACCAATTTATTCTTGACCTATGTAGGGGAGGTCTGAAACCAGGAAGACCGTACTCAAAACTTTTCAGTTTTGATATTTGTTGGTGAGATACATCTGTATTACCCTAGAAATTTGCAAGTGTACATGAACAAAATTGCTTTAACATCTTGAAAAAATAGAGAAATGTGATATGTATTCAAATAAATTTAATATGAAATTCTTGTTTACAAAGTAATATTTGAAATAAAAAATTTAACACAGTACTTAATATCTGAGCTAAACCACCCCATATTTTTGTATATCATCGTCGACAAATGATGGCAATTTTTAGCCTTATTTTAATCAGTGGACAGGCCTTTTCACTGGAAATGAGAAAATCAAGTAGGTTGTTAAGAAAATGAATATATTATTTATTATATAACGTAAAAACAAAATTGTTACAAATAGTCAAATCGATGTCAAATGTCTTCTTGGGAATCTAACTCTGACGATTAAAACTTTAAGCACATCCAGATAATGCCAACTTGATTGGCGAAACGCGCGTCGGCGTATTTAGCGTTTTGGTATTTACGGAAATTGGAACATGGAATCCAAATAATATTTGAAGGTACGACTATCAGTACGGATTGAAGAAGTTTTGCAGAAAAAAAATTGAAAAAAAAAAATTGAGAAAAAAAAAACTACGAAAATGCGCAGCTTCCCAGAATCCTTCTAGACCATTAGTAAAATCTTTGCAAACTATTTTTTTTTTTTCGTAATCAGAAGGAAAATTTATCACCTTGTTTTTTTTTGATTTTCGAAAATTTAGATTTTTTGTAAAGTTATGACATTTTGAAATTTACACAGTGTCATAATTTTACAAAAAAATCTAAGTTTTCGAAAACCAAAAAAAATGGGGTGATAAATTTTCTTTCTCATTAAGAAAAAAACTAATGGTCTACAAGGAATCTGGGGAGGCTGCGGATTTTTGTAACTTTTCTTTTCAATTTTTTTTTCGATTGTTTTTCTACAAAACTTCTTCAATCAGTAGTGACAGTTGTGTCTTAGAATATTGCATGAGTTCCATGCTCCAATATTGAGATATTGTATAACCTAAATCCACCAGCCGCCACTGATACAGAGTGTCCCAAAAATGGCGCACCAGCTTTTAGGCACGCTACAAAACAATATTAGGTGTCACGAAAAAAATGTCCTTAATTTTTTGAGATACGGGGCTTCAAAGGGGGTATCATTCGAGTCAAGAAATTAAGAGTCATCAGGGTTATTTCATACAAAAGGTTGTTTTGCCCGTTTAACTCATTGCATTGAAAAGCTTGAAATGAAAAAAAACTGAGGGAATTATACTTTTGAAGGTTTAAAATCATGAATAAAATTTTCATTTCAACAATTAGGATATGGCTGCTACCGTGCGTCCTTAAATATTCCATCGTGTGCAGGAAAACTTCGTAAGAAGAGCCAACGCATATCTAGATGCAAATGGGCAGAAATTTGAATATTTGTTATAATAAAGTATTGCATATTATCGAATATTTAGTGGAATGAAAAATAATATTAACTGAAAATTTTTTGTTAATTATTATTTACTAACTTTTACAAATCTTATCACAGATAAGTATAACATATATCTTTTTAAACAATTATTTTCCCGGCTATTTGCCAAAACGCTGAAACTTGGATTACAAAAAAGATAATATGCACATTATGTTCAGTACAACTGACTCAATAATATTATTCTTAATTTCAACTATTCTGTCTAGTAAAACCAAAAATAAATAAAACACAAGGTACTCACCAGTTGACACTTACTTTAAAAAACTTTAAAATATCTACCGACACGTGTTTCTGCTTGCCATAGCGTCATCAGGATAGCCAGCACATTTAAAGAATCCAAAGTAAGGAAACTTGTAAACCTTAATGTAATAAACATTAATGGCTTCAGAGAACAGAATAATTGAAATTATATAGTGGAAATACCCCTTAGGGTCAATGAAATTATTTAAAAACAAATTAAGTTCCTCTTCTTGATAAAAGTTAAAATATATTTTAACTTTTATCAAGAAGAGGAACTTTATTTGTTTTTAAATTATCGAATATTTATTAAACATGTAGCTTTTTTATACTAAATTGCTTATAGTTCCTTAAGTGAGAGATAAAGAAATTTTTAAACATTTTTCCAGCACTCTATTTATTACATATGCTCTTTGAATCTAGATTGAATTGATCGTCTAGTTTGTCCAGTGTACTTACGATTACAGTCCTTACAGCTAATTTCATAAATCCCCGGTTTTTCGTTTGTTTCAATTTTGTCTTTTGGATTGCCTAAAAGTTGTTATAGTTTATTTCCCGATGAATGAACCACTGTCATACCTATATCTTTAAAATCTTACCAATAAAGATATAGCTATGACAGTGGTTCATTCATCAGGAAATAAACTACAACAACTTTTAGGAAATCCAAAAGACAAAATTGAAACAAACGAAAAGTAGTGGATTTACTAAATTGTAAACTTTAAAGACTGTAATCATAAGTAGACGATCAATTCAAACTAGATTGAAAGAGCATATGGTCCATCTCAAATATGGTAGAACAGATAAGCCTAGTGTTGCCCAACATGCGTTGTCCATGCAATTTCGGCTTTGGTTTGGGGATTGTCAAATTTATGTGGAGTGTTTAATGTTTAACTTAAGATTAATTAGAAATGTAATACATATTAGACAGGCTGGATGCATTTGAAAGCTTGGAAATCACAAAGTATAAAAATAGTATGAATAGTGACGGAGTGGTCCTCTGTCCCAAATAGCTCGCTTTATTGGCTAGTGGTTCACGGTTCACCGAATCATAACAATAGTATAGGTATAAATAGGGTACATTGTTAGCATAAGGTTGGTTTTAATTATCTCCAGATGATGCCAACTTGGTTGGCCACTATATGTCTATTACATCTATAGAAAACATATCTTCAAGGTGGTGTGCGACTTGTGGGACACCCTGTAAGTGGACAGTAATGTCAATAGAAAAAGGCATTCTTAATATTTTTACCTGCAAATTTGCTATATACAACACTTTATCCCGCAGTAAAAAACTAAGACGGTTATGATTCATAATCTGCAAGTTTAATATCACTTGAAATCGCATATGCAATGGCCACGAGTACTCCTTGACGGAGATATTAAAGTTACTGCGGAACAAGAACAATTTTTTGCTGAAGATTGTGGAAAATCCTTTGTGGGAATAATGTCATGAAGATTTTATTGACTGGATGTTATAAAAAAAATTGTATTATTGCCATTATTACTTTAGTAGAAGGCCTAATGTATAAAATCATGGCAAAAGCAAAGAACGGTATTGCAAATTGGACAATTTAAAATTACAGAGAAAATTATTAAATAAGTAGATACAAATATTAGTTTTGTAACTTTTTGTAGCCAAACATGTCTCGATATATTCAAAAAAAAATAAAAAAATTTTGAGGTCCAGAATCTTACATGCCTGAAAATAGTTACAAGACTACCACTATTAAAAGTTGCAGGTGAATGCCCATTTGTGGAATTTGGGAAAAACTGTGTCCGTCTACGTACTTGCTTTAATAACACCGGCACACACACAAAAAAAAAGTTGTTTGTATATTTGACGCCACCTACCTCCCGACATGTATTTCTTCCCGCTGAATCCGAATTTGAAGTCAGTTTGGACCGTACACCCTCAAATATCGAGTAAATTGAAAAACCGTAAAAAATAGCGAAAATTGGGTGTTTCGGTAATAAAAAAATTTTGTGAATCTAAACCAAGCCTAATTTTTATGTATTTCGATCCGGTGAATACGAATCTAAAGTATATTTAGACCATAAGCCGTTTTAAATCTAAGTAAATTGTAAAAAACCCTCGAAAATTGCTAAAAATGGCAAAAAATTGTGATTATGTTGATGAAAAAAATTTTGTAGACCCGGATCGAAGAGGATTTTTTATGTAATTTGATCTGCTGAATCCGAATCTGAAATATATTTGGCCCATTAATCCCTCAAAATCTCAAAAAATCGCAAAAAATCGATAAAATAGCAAAAAATTGCAGTTGAAAAAATTGAAAAAAATCTATGAAACACGATTAAATACGTTTCTTGTATTTTTTTATGCATAAAATACAAGTTTAGAATCTGAAAATGTGAAAAATTGTAAAAGTTATAAAAAATGACGTATAAACAGAATCAAAATTTTTTTCATCAACATAATCACAATTTTTTGCCATTTTTAGCAATTTTCGAGGGTTTTTTACAATTTACTTAGATTTAAAACGGCTTATGGTCTAAATATACTTTAGATTCGTATTCAGCGGATCGAAATACTTAAAAATTAGGCTTGGTTTAGATCCACAAATTTTTTTTATTACCGAAACACCCAATTTTCGCTATTTGTTACGGTTTTTCAATTTACTCGATACTTGAGGGTGTACGGTCCAAACTGACTTCAAATTCGGATTCAGCGGGTAGAAATACATGTAGGGAGGTAGGTGGCGTCAAATGTACAAACAACTTTTTTTTTGTGTGCCGGTGTAATTGAGACAGAGCCAAAATTCGGAACTCCTCTCGGGAACATAAAACAAAATCTCAAATATGTTAAGTTAAAAACAAAAATCTACAAAATTTACCTGCTTGTAACAACATTGTAAACCACCTTATATAACAAGTATTACAATTATAATTCACTAGCACTGTAAAATCTTTACTGAAAAATGGTAAGCAAAAATCAAAATTGAAACAATTTCGACTAAATCTACTAGATCAATTGTCATATAGAAAAAAGAATGAAAAGTACGTGAAAAGAACATATTTTAGAAATCGCAAACGCTCGATTTTTAAGGAATAATCATTAAAATACAGAATTCGATAAAATGGCGAAGGCGCCTGTGTTACAGATTTTTAAAATCAATCCTTCCAATATCTATTAATACATTCCAATATTAAACCTACAAAGCAGTCAAGACACTTTAGTATTGGTGTCTGTTATGCCATTTTTTTTTGTTACTTTAAATGCACCAATATTTGACTTAAAATTAATAATAGAATAACTTCTATTTACTGTAAAAAATCAGCTCACAGTATTATCTGTCGAAGGTTTTATCTTCAAATTCAAATTAACATAACAATAATTTTTCTATTCAGTGTTTAGTACACAGAATGAAATCTGTTTTTTCCATGACTAACTCTAGTACAAAAATCGTCCATTGATGAAAA
This sequence comes from Rhamnusium bicolor, assembly GCA_029963845.1. Classification (NCBI taxonomy): domain Eukaryota; kingdom Metazoa; phylum Arthropoda; class Insecta; order Coleoptera; family Cerambycidae; genus Rhamnusium; species Rhamnusium bicolor. Next base: position 414,761 of record JANEYF010005208.1, on the reverse strand, counting down.
TAAATCTTACAATTAAATCAATAATTATTTGACAAAATTAAGACTGAATTTGCATTAAAATTAAGGGAACATGTCTCTCGAAAAAGCATGATACTGTTTTTTTAGCAAAAGAAATTATTTTTAACGCTAAAGACACTGCACTGTCTTTACAGTTCTACTTTCTTACAGCCTTCATATTATTAATTGAGTTGTTTTATTATTTATGTAGTAAAATAATCTACAAATTAACAAAGAGCAACAGAATACATAATTAAATTTCTGTAAAGTTAAAACAACACAACTAAAGCTTCAACAATTTTGACGATGAGTTAAATAAAGAATTTAATAATAATAACATTTCCTCTAAATACAGAGAAGAATTAAAAGTTATTCTACAATACGCTACTTCACAAAATATTCTACAATTTGAGGAGCAGACTTTCTTTGTGCATTTTGTCCATTTTTTAAATTTTCAGAAGGAAAAATATATATTACAAGTGTGTATATAAATTTAGCAAGAAAGTAAATTTTGTATTAAATGTAACATCAGTCACATAATCTAGCCGCCTAGATGGCGGCTAGATTATGTAATAATATATTAAGTGCATTAAAAATTATCGAAAATTCACCGCATGAAAACGTGTTGCCTAAAAACTGCTTGAGTTCATTTTGATGTAATTTGACAAAAAGTGCCCGAGACGCAGCCAAGGGTACTTTTTCAGTCAAATCACATCAAAATGAACGAATGCGGTTTCTTAAAGGCAACACGCTTTGAATGCTGAATTTTCAGATTATTTTTTATGCACGAAATATACTTATTTATTAGACTATTTCCAGAACAAAACATAGAAACAGAAATATTTTTTATTATTAACTGAATTAACAATTCAAATTATTACAATCACGGCTGGGTATACTTTTATTCCCGTGCCACATTTTTTTTTAAGTGGATTTATTTAAAAATCTAATTTTAAAATTATTATTCTTTATAGAAAACCCAAAATATTTAAAAAAGTAGGTAATTAATTATGTTCCTTTGGCATCTATAAGACTACTATCTTCACAGGAAAATAAAAAAGAAAGAAAAGATCTTCGATTTCTATATTGATTCAAGTGACGTTTTAAGCTGTCAAGCCCAGTGCAATTTTCACTATAATTTTATGTAAAATTTTCGCTTGGAATGCAATTTTCGCTAAAAGTTTGTTCTTATTGGTCCAAATTTTCAAAATCTTGCAATTTCATTGGTTCTTATAATGTGAGGGAAATAGTCTTTGTGATTTACGAAAAAAATTTTAGCTGTGTTGGAGATATATAGACAATGATTTTTCACTATATACATAAATCTTAAAAATAAATCATTACACTTCAAACATATAAAAAGGAAGATGAATTTACTTTCTTTTGTCTGATGTCCATTATTAATTTACTTTACAGGTTACTAGACAGTTAAAAATAAATTATTTTTTTGATTGCAACACATCGTAGATCTTTCTCGGCATAATAATTTTTGATAATATTATATAAATAGAATGTTAGACGTGCTAGGAACTACCGTGTGTGTAAGTGGCATCAAGCACGCTATATGATGTGTTCGTGTATACAAATATTTATTCCTGACTCTCTAACTCTGTTTTTATCAAAATTATAACATTATATCACTGGATTGGAAATTAATTTTAAGGCTTAAGTATCATTTAAAACATATACAGGGTGAGTTTTAAATGAATAGTTATATTTTAACTCTCAATATATTTCGTCGTGTACAATTGATTGGCACTGTCAAAATATTTTTTGAACAAAAAAAAATTTTATTTCTGATAATTTTTTCGTCCTCCAGCAATTGACATTTTGATAGTCACTGGATAACTTTGTAAACGCCGTTCACAGAAATGACGTAACTGAAGACAGTGTTGCCACTGCCAGAGTTCGTCATCACAATTATCCTATAATTACATGCATGGCATGAATTGCAAATTTTGAGTTTTTGAAAAAATTATTACCCTCTTGTCACGGGTATTTTGTGAGACGATATTAGACTTATTTAATATCAGTGTAGACACCGCACCAAAACAAATGTAATAGTTTATAAAACATTGAGCTCTTTTTAAGAAAGCATGATATCTGTACGCACTGGCCGAAAATAAAGAAATAAACCTCAAGGCCAAGACGCGATTGATTAGTCCTTTGTGGAAAGCGACACTTGTCACTTGTAGCTTGCTCTTAAAATAAAAGGTGTTAAGAGTCTCTATTTATCTATTTTTCCTTGTATAATTAGGTAATCCTGACACTTTTTTTTATAAATAAACAGAACTCGTCACATAAGCACCAAATATTAAAAATATGCAACACTTTTTCTGTGTATCTTAAATTATTATTATTATTGTCTCTAATTTATAGTTTAAGTTTAATATGGTTCATTTCTAAAAATGAATCAAAGTTGAAAATAATCATTTTAAAAAGACACATTTACTTTAAAAGAACGAAAAAGAAGATTTGTTTACTTACCTAATGCAACAGTTACAACATAAATATATCATATGGGCTTGACGTTTGAATAGCATTCCATAGCCATTTTGCTTGTCTAGCATTTTTATCTACTTGAAAATATGCCATTAACATATCCAGCATTAAAATAATAAAATTAGTCGCTATGGTTAATTACTACTTTTCACAAAATGAACCACCATGAACAAATTATAAATAATAAATTTCGGTAACATAGTAACTCAAAACCTCGAATCACAAATTTAATCACAAAAAGCTATAAATAACGGTATTAAACACATTTTTGTAAATGCCAATGCACACAGGTATGCGAACACTCGCGAATTATCAATAACACTGATTTTTACATGAGGGGTAGTGTTGCCAGATGTGTGAGATTTTCACATCGGTTATAAATTTCATTATAAATAAATCATGATGCTTTTCAAAAAATTTCTATTGACCTAACTGACGGTTAATTTAGCTAACTGAGCATTGAAAAAACGGGTCTTACCATCGCAACAGAAACAACAGAAAACAGCAAAAGACTATTATTTATTTGGGCTTTCACAACTAGCGCTGTTTACGCGAGGTTCCGATTTATAAAGAAGCGCCACAGTTCAGAACAATTTTTTTAATGGAAGAACTGACCGAGGTCGTGGCTGACGACCTAAATTTGACTTTTTTTTAACTTTTGCTAATATTGGTGTAAAATGGTAGAAATTTTTAAATAATAGTTTTATTATTTAAAAAAAGTGCCAGTACACACGGGAAAATAATAGTATAAATACCATGAAAATGGTATGTCTGATTAAGTGCGTGGTTAGATGTGTGAAGATCATAGGTTAGATACGCCACGCTAATATCGCAGTTCACATTATGGCGTGGTTGAATTTTTATCATGTAATGGCCTATTCTGAATAAAGTGCTGTTTTCTCAAGGAGAAATTGATCTTTTTTTATAAAAAATGACGTATGCTATGCTCCTAACCGTCCAGAGTATGATCAGTGTAAAAAGTAACAGTGTGAAAATACCGCAAACTATTTTCCATTACCTGATTGTTATTGTGTTGCACCTTCAGTGTTTTACTTTCAGTGTTTTACTATTAGATCCCAATTAAAATACTAGAGAGCTGATTTATTCCTTGAACCTCTACACATTTCAAATTACTGTAATAGCAGAGGGTAAGTACCTACTTAATAATCCTTTTATAAACTTTGAAAAAATGAGATTGGAACATTATATTCCTCTCGAGATTCCCTAAAAAGTTTACTATTCATCGGAAAATTTAGTTTTAGTTGTACATCCATATGAAACGTTTAAAAAGAATTGTGGATTGATGCAGGGAAAAAGTCAAAATTGTACATTCCTCACATTGAAAGATATTTCAAAATGTTTAAAAATTATTTCAAATGGAGCAATTAATCGTTTAGGTAGGTAATTATTTCATCCAATGTTATTATAAATTCGGGAATGAACTTAATGCTAGGGCTCGGTTTTTTCAATCGTGGGTTAGCTAAACTCACACTTTTAGAAATCGATTTTTTTCAATTTTACATTTGTTTTGGAAGTGGTTATAGGAACAAATATTTTATGCTGAAGTTACTTTTAGTTGAAGTGGTTTGTATTAGAATCTCATCGATTTTTGTGAAAATATAATGCTAGGTAACCTCCTAACGTTAATTCACGATTGTAAAATCGCGCCTAGGTGAGAAAATTGCATAAGATATGTGGCAACGTTGCTTCAGTCCATTACATCATTTTATCTAAGATATAGAATGTTTCCAGTAACCAGCAGTTCCAAAACAGTTTCATCATATTTTTTTGAAAGTCGATAACTCAGTTACACGTGGGAATTAAAAAAAATGTGTCAGAGGGTTTCTACAGATGTCAAGAATCGGTGGTTTAAATATAACTACACACTTAAGACTCACCCTGTAGATTGTTAAATCTTATAAATTTAAATTAAAATAATAATAATAATAATTTACTAATTTCATTTACATAAAAAATTATAAATAATAAAAAATTAATTATAACATTAAAATTTAAACATTTAGAAATATGTGGGGATGTCCCACTATATTAAAAGTTGGATTTCTTCTTATTGTAAATGATTCTACACTGTTTATGTAATCAATTTCCATAAGTGGTTAGATTTTAAAAAAATTTAACTACAAAAAAAATTTATAAGTTTGAATTCATTTAAAATTGCTGTCAGTTAATCAACCAATGAAATAATGCATCCTGTGATATGGCCGAACCTATGTTGCCATATTTTCTTTATTTAAGTATTGTTTTGGTAGCTAAAAACTATTTGAGAATATTTGTGATTTTGAACGATTTCGTGAATTTGTACATTAGTTGTTGAGTAATATCAAACTATTTTAATTTGGATACAAAATAAAAGGTCCAATTTTGTTATTTACTTTAACCCCTTTACGGGGCCCAAAAAAAATCCGGAAAACATTCTGTGAGCTCATATTTATAAATACTAACGAATAAGCATATGTGGGAAATGCCCATTATGAGATTTTTTTTTAAACCAATAGTATCCATTGTGTGGTCTTTTAATACTGACAAAAACAAACGAACAAAAAAATCTAAGTCTCAAACACGTGAACTCCATCACCGTGCAACCGGCCCCAAGAACCTAGTGGTGAATAATAAAACTTAAGTTCTGGAAACTAATCACACAGAAACAAAATTCACGTTTTCAAAACTAACCACGGCCCCCCTTCATCGGTGCATAATATGACATTTTGAATCTATGAAATTATTTCATTTTCAGTTTTTGTATGTCTGTTTTATTGCTAATTAGTAGGAATTGCTTAGCTTTTATTTTAAATGTTTTTAAAAATTTGCTGTTAGTTATTTCTGAATGAATTAAAAATTGACATTTTTTGGTTGAATATTGTGATGAAAAATATTACTTTCTGTTGTGGTTGTTAGGCGACTAGCGAGGCTGAAAAGTACTTTTCGTCCTAGGACGAAATGATGTATTTCATTACGAGTTCAGAAACTAGGCTTTTTCCGGCCGCATATGACAAATCATGCAATTACTGGAACAGCGGTTTATAGACGTGTAATGTACGATATTTTTCTTTATAGAAGAACACATAAAAATAAATAGAAGTATATTCTGGAGAATACATTTAGAATAAAAATTGCAAATGAACGTCAAAAACAATGTCAAACAAGCGTTCCTAAGGAAATTTCAATGGCATGTTTTATTATGATTGCCGAAGTAGGCAGCCACAATATATTTATGACAGATAATGTCATAAGAAAAAATACTACTATTGACTTAATAATTATAATATTTAAGCTAGAATTTAACAATTTAATGATGCAGAATGCAATACAGTGTGATATTAATTGAATTTATTTTATTTTATTGAATATTATGCTTATTTCCTAACTAAATTAAATGCTACTGTTGCGTTGAAAGTTAGCGCACGGGATAAATTTTCCTGTGCGGCGCACGGAAACGATGGACTTTTTCAACTCTAAACAGAGATGAAACATGATGTTTTCAGAGAGGTATAATGAAAAATACTTTTCAGACAGTAAACATTTATGAACAAAATAATGATCAATATAAACAAATGAAACAAACTGTCATGATATTATTATTAGATTGTGTCAAAATGACTTAAGGTGTATTACGACCACACTTTTTCAATTAAAATGAATATAATAAACAAATTTTATTATTTTTTTCTTACAATCGAATTATACAATTGCCAATTATGCGAATTATACAATACAATTGCCGTATGGCGGCAAATTGTTCGTAATTGTACGAAAAACATTTTTCCTCCTTGTATCATAATAGTTATTTATGACACATGGACGAAAAATGCAGTTTTTCAAAAACGTTTCCGTTCGTGTGTCATACAATACACATTTCTTTATTCATTTATGAGAAGAAAATAATAAATGGTTATTTATTACATCTATTTGAATTGAAAATTCTGATCGTAATCGACCTCACGTCACTTTGACTTATAAGTATATCATTACAGTTTGTTTCATTTGTTTATGATATCCATTATTTTGTTCATAATTGTTTACCGTCTAAAAAGTAGTCGTCTATAACAAAAAGTAATACCTATTATAAAAAAGGTAATCTTTTGGTCCAGACATTCGATCTAAAAAACGCCACGTTTCAATGCAATAGAATAAAAATAACTCTTTTGTATTGATAGATAGCTACTTTTAGAAGAAATAATTAACAATTATCTCAAATCTACCAGCATTGTATCCATAGAAAGTTCAAGTGGGTTAAAGTTGCTTCTGTGTAATATTATTTTTAGCATTTTTTGCAATATTTCCAACTTTTTTTGGGGGAGAATACTACCCCATGCAACGATTCCGCATGATAACCTGATAGACGTCCTAGGACGAAAAGTAATTTTCGGCCTAGAAAAGTAGTCGTCTAACAACCACAACCAAAAGTAATGCCTATAATAAAAAAGGTAATCTAATTGAATAAAAAATTTTTACAAAAATATAAACAATTTTCTTGGCTCTAATGCCGCCTAGACATATCCTTTTAAATCATTACAATGTTTATCATAAACAGGGTGTTGTGTCAAGTGTTACAAAATGGTTGATTTTTTAAATATTAAAATTTTTTTAATTTATTGTTACATTTTTTTATAGAAACGGTTTTGTATTTTGCTTTATCTCATTTATTAAAACATATATGAATGAAACAAAATTTTAGATTTTTTTAAAAGGTTATGAACTTTCGCGCATACAGTTTGTAACCCTCCAAAGAAAAAACTAAATAGACGAAGTTATTGTCTTTTAAATCGTACCAGTTTTTAGTATTTAGACTTAAGTACTGTGTTAAATACATAAAGCAAGAATTAGTATAGTTTTATTAACCGATATTTTAAATTTCATACCTTGTTTGCCACATTTTTGGACTCGTGGAGAGAAACAGCAGATAAAATCAAAACACCAGCTAAATATACTAATAGCAAAACGACCAAACCCCAAAATCTAACTCTGGAGAAAAGCATTTGGCCATGCCTTTGTTTTTATTTCTTTTTTGCCTTTCGCAGTTTTATTTTTTTCCTTTTAGATGGGTAGTTTTTAAGTGAACTATGTATTATTTTTTCATGAATTTATTCCCGCCTATCTTTTCCAGTGTAATATTATGTTGTTTATATTTCACATTTTTTGTATTTATTTGGAAGCATTTGATTTTTACATTATTGCCAAGTTGCCTGCAACAAAAGAAATACCTTTACTGCATTTTATAGCTCTAGCATTTATTTTACACACGACGAGAGATGTTATGAACAACCAGAATATGAGCAAAAGCTACAGTCGGGCAGAAAGTTGGAGTTGGATATTTCCAGCTGCAAATATGTTCAATTTACTAACATATGAAAATATATTTAAATTATATATACAAGGTGATCCAACTTCGAGTCCCACATCTAATTACTCGGTATTTGCAGAGGTTATGTACAAATTGTTACTGGCGCACAGTAGGGAGTCACGGAAAAGCTAGTCAAAACCCCAAATTTTAAAATCGGCAATTCGAGTGTTTTGGCCCATATGTCATTCAGGAAAACCACCTGACTAATAATTACCACTAGTTTGCAGAGGACAGGGTTGCTACGTACCAATCCCTATCAGTCGACAGTTGAGCATTGTTAAAGGAACAGTTTCTTATGGATTATTTTCATATATTTACACTTAAAAATAAACAGACTTTAAAGTGCCCTAATAAAGTGAATCCTGTACCTGGAGGTAAGTACTATATTATACTAAACTTTTCTGTATAGTAACGTAATTTATTGGTAAACATTTAAAAGTTTAATTGAACGTTGGCAAAACGTGGCAATTTTCGTGATATATTTTTCTTTGCTTAGAACAAAAGTTACCGTCCGGGCATTTCCGGGCAAAAAGTTTTATACAGCCTGTTGGTACAATACTTCAGCTATTGTACTGTGAAAGAAAACATCCCGAATATAGCCGCATTGTGGTGAAAATAATTAGAATGTGCGTTGTGACCGTTCAATTTTACTATAACATAGTATATACTATATACTATACTTGATAACAATATTACTTTTTCACTGTACGCAAATCCTATTCCGTCAAGTTTGGGTGGGTGGCCTTCGGTTGATTTTCTCGGAAGCAGTGAACGTTCTAAACGCAGAAAACCGGTACAATTAAAATCACAAGCAAGTTTTTCTGAACTGGTGTATGCCGCTAATATGACTCTTCGTGCATAGAGAGAAGTGGATGCTGAGACTGTAGTCAAAGAAACGCCAAAACGGGCTCATAAATATCGAAAAAATGAGTCAAAGAAAATTAACCCTACATTCTGGCGAGCAAGCTCTAACTGTACTAGTTGAGGCACAACTTACAAGACAACAGAGTATGAAGTAATAAGAGTTGCAGTAAACAAAGATTTCCTTCTTACAAAGAGAATCAAGAAGCAAAGAAGCACTGTTATCCTGAACGTGAAGCTATTACAATAACAAAAAAGAACACTTCTGTAGGGTTGCAGGCTCTAATGGATCACACAGTTAAACGAATTGTGAAAGTATAGGAAGAAATTTTACAAACACTTTCAAAAGAGCAACTTAGTAGCTTAGTATTATTGTCCAAGTGGGGGTGTGATGGGAGTTCAGGACAAGTCAATACAAACAGATATTTGACGTTGAAGAAGATTCAGATGCGAGCATCTTTCTTATTTCTTTTGTACCACCTTAACTTATATCTGATGAACCTAACTCATCCAGCAAAATTAAAGTATGGCAAAACCCCCAACCGTCTTCTCCTCGTTATTGTCGTTTCATGAGGCTCCAATTTGTACATGAAACGACGGATATTACTTTGCAAGAAAAAGATTATGTGCAAACTCAAATTCATCAACTTGTTCCAACTTCTGCTAAACTCGAAGAAACGGAAATCATTATTACGCGTACTCTGGTATTCACAATGATAGATGGTAAAGTTTGCAATGCTACATCCTCCACAACCTCTACGAAAAAAATGCTATATGTGTGGTGCTACCTCGAAGACATTTAATAACACAGATTTATTGTGGAAACAGAAGGTAGCTACTTCAACATTCCATTTCGGTTTATCTACTTTGCATGCCTGGATACGTTTCTTCGAGTATTATTACAAGTGGCATACAAACTGCCTATCAAATCCTGGCAGGCTCGTGGGGAGAACAATAAAAGAGTAGTTGCAGAAACGAAGAAAAATATTCAAGATGAATTCAAATCTAAGTTGGGTCTCATAGTAGATAGACCGAAACCCGGTTTTGGTAGTAGTAATGATGGACAGCCCGCCGATTTTTTGAAAATTCTGAACTTTCATCCACCATTACAGGAATAGACATAGAGGTTATAAAAAGATTTAAAGTAATTTTACAGACAATATCAAGTGGATACAGTATAAATATACAAATGTTTGAAAACTATGCTTTGATGACAGCCAGCTTATTCGCAGAAAAATATTCCTGGTATAGTATGCCAACAACTGTACACAATATTCTAATACACAGCCCTGCTGTAATAGCGTCTGCAATACTGTCAGTTGGGCAGCTTTCGGAAGTGGCCCAAGAAGCATTAAATAAACACATAAGGAAATATCGTGAGGGATATTTATGAAAATGCTCACTCGAAAAGACCTTAGAAGATATTTTTAATCGATTTTTATTGTGCTCAGATCCTTACATATCTAGTCTTCGAACACTCCCAAGGAGAAAAGCAAAACCGTTCGACAAGGCAGTTGTGGCCTTGCTATTATCTGCAGAAACTGGAATAGGTACAGCAGGCAAAGAAGTTTCTGAAGATACTGCTTGTGACTGACGAAGACTATCTTACTGACTACAATAGTTTGAAGAATCCCTGTCAAAGATTTTTTATTTATAAATATTGACATATAGGTATGCCTAAATATAAATTATTAAATTTTTTATACTAGATTTTTTTTAATCGTCAGACATTTAACAAGTATTATGCATTTTATAAGTATTAGAATTTTACTCAGTTAAGTTTTGAAATTTTACTCAGTTTTTTTCGATTTCCATGTCTTAAAAGCCACCCTATTTCATCAAAGGGATTTTTTTCACTATTTTTTCGTTAATTCGTGGCACGAATTCTATATGAACCAGAATTTTCCGATTTTTGCTCAATTCTATCTATTTCCACCCCCTAAAAACCACCCTATTTAATCAAAAAGATTTTTTTCACAATTTTTTTTCTTAATTTTCTGGTCGAATTCTATTATAATCAGAGGTTTCAGAATATTACAAAGTTCTTTCAATTTCCACCTCCTAAGAACAACCCTATTTCATCGAAGACATTTTTATCACTATTTTTTTATTAATTTGCGGGTCGAGTATAAATATAAATATCCGAAATTTCAGAATTTTACTAATTTTTTTCAATTTCCATCCCCTAAAAAGCAACCCTGTTTTATCAAAGGGACTTTTTTCACTATTTTTGCCATAATTACGAGTTCATTTTGGACCAGTTTTATTACTTTAAGAGGTTTGTCTAGCTTTTCGGGGATTTCGCTCTACTGTGCGTCGATCACAAGTAACACTTATATAAACTACACTTTAAAGTCAATTGTACCGTATCAACGCTAAGCTTCCCGACACTATTTTGATCTTTTTCCGTCAACACCCAATTTCTTTTTGGGCTTTCGAAAAATATTTTCATTTTGAATAATTTTTATGCGCATCACTTTAGATGTATTTCTAATAGTTCAAGAGTTACCACTTCAAGAACATCAAAAAACAAATTAAGTAGGTGGTTTAGCTTATTACTCTAAGGGCCGATCTTTCCATCTACTATTAAATTTATTTGGTAGATAGTTTCCTTGGATACAGTTGTATCAATAATTATTTCCGTGGAACTTATTCATCAAGCAAAATTAATGGGAGATCGGCCCTAAATAATACTTAAAATTAAACACTATGAAATGAATTATATCCATTACATGTATTTTTAAGTATCTGAAAGTTTTTTTAGCAGGTTATTTTAAACATAATTTTAATTGAAGTATTAACAATTTTACATTTAGCGAAACTACAAAAATTAATAAACGCATTCAAAATATTTCGGTTACAAAAAATAATGAACAAACTGTTTGCAGTATATTACAACATATTAATTTATTAAATGTTCTACATATCCCTCTTCTTCATCTACACTTAAAGCCAATCGGTTTCTGACCTCATTTGTCGTCACTTTCTGTAGAATGAGTAGTATTGAGCAAAAAAATTTTCTCTTCTTTGGAAATCAGCAGAAGACAATCCCTGTAAGTGATAAATTTTGTAATCAAGAAACTTTGCATCCTTTAAAATTCTTTGTTTGGAGCTGTATGAGAGGTTTATTTGGCTTATGTTTTCGTTTCTTGAATGCATCTTTATTATTTCGAGGGATAGTTTCTAAGTTTTTAAATGTTTTGCGAACTGGCAGTTCACGATCAGGATATCTTTCGTGATATATCCGCTTGGCAAAAAGTTGCATTTTTTGTTCTTTCCATCATTAAAAGTTTGACATAATAAAAATGTTGACGGTACATTATGTTTGTCTTATTCATTGGTTTCCATGGCGACTTTATATCCGAAGGAATGAATGATTGTTTTACTTCCTGTTTTGAGGGAGTAAAATACTGTTTTATTCCAGTTCGTGCAAAAAACACTTAGGCGTTCATAAACTATTAGAAATACATCTAAAATAATGCGCATAAAAATTATTCAAAATAAAAATCTTTTTCGAAAGCAGGAGAAAAAATTGGGAGTTAATGGAAAAAAAGGACGTGGGAGTCAAATTTTAATCACCCTGTACATATAGGTTTGTTTGCCCAGGGTATAGTATCAAATTATGCATATGATTAACAAAAATATTTAGTCAGATTCTGGTTTCTTTTTTAATTTAAGCTCAGGTTGACTTAATCAAACAGAATAAGAGTCTCTCATATGAAACCATACTTTAATAGCTTAAAAAAATCATTTAGTCCTTTTTAAGAACATATCGTTTTCGAAAATGCCCCTAACCTGAAGGAATATATCCTCAATATATATCATAAGGAGACCAATTCAGTAATTAACATGTTTGTATAAAATTATTCATAACACCGTAAAACATGAACATCATACAACATTTGAACCAGTTGTATTAAAATTGTTTAACTATAATCGTGGAGAAATAGTAAAATAAATTACGGCCCTGTAATCTAAATTTATGTAATAATTGTTGCTAAACTTAAAAATTAAGTGGGTGTCGTATATTTAAAGTTTACTCTAAATAGTTAAGAGTCATAATATTTAGTTAACAATACCTCCAATGGATAAACAAAAATTTCTACTTTGAAAATTACTGGCAATCAAATTTTTAATATATATAACCTAAAATCTAAAAATATTCATCTAAGTTATAAACATTTATCATTCGCACACTTTTCTGTATACAAAACATTTTTTTCAAGTCACATATTTACATAATAAACTAAAATTTAACCGATCAATCAACAAAACAACTTACCTTTGAAATATTTATTGGTAATTAATCATAATTAACAAATGCTATATCATTATAGTCATTTATATTCACACACTGCATTTGATTTCATATGATAAGTGATGCCAATTTCCAATTCATCGTGTCTCCTTGACAACATAACCAGCACTAACAGTCATTGCTCGGTTAAAGATTGTGATCCGAATCTGGATTATATTCAGGGCGTCGGCAGTTCCACTTTCAGGCGTCCAGAGCGTCGATCAGACACCCTCAAAAGTTTCGTGCGTGAGAGTTATAACGCGTGAATAAAAACAAAACAACCAAAGTCTGTTTAGTTTAATAAAATTGTTATTTTTTCAATAATGGTGGAATGTATTGAGAGAAAAATACTGTGAAACTATAAGAAATAGCAAAAAAAAATGAAGATCTAATTACTGTCTATTATTGAATGACATCTTAAAATTTGATCGCTTTTCGTTGTCTACAGGGCGTTACTACTTTCATTTTATCAAATTAATGGTACTGATTACCCCATACCTCCGCCACTTGTACATGACGAAACTGTACATGGTGAGCAAATTTCGATGTTTGTATAGGGTAACTCGGTAACTGTAAGAGATACAAAAAATGGAAGGCACATTCTCGATCTCTTTTTTTGAGACAAATTCACTGGCGAAAATAAAAATTTGCTACCGTCTTTTGTTTTCGAATTATAAACAAAAGTCGATTTTTCGGCTTTTAAACACATCTTGGTTGTTTGTTATTAGTGCAGTCAATATGGTGTAAAAATTCCCTTGACCTGGACAAAATTGCAACACAAATGATTCTTTTTGCATTCTATTGTAAAAAGTGTCTATTTTAACATATTCAAAATCCCCATTAATCCTGGCGCAGGAAATCAGTCAAAATCCAAGATGGCGGCTGAAGTTTGTATTTTTCATTACAAAATTTATAACTGTGTATAACTTTGTGTTTATAAGATATAACTTGGCAAAAATGTTTAAAATACAAAAATAAAAGCATAAAATAGGTATTGAATAGGTAAGATAGGTATTGAATCACTCAAATTGCCTATTATACATTAGAGAAAACTTTATTACACATTAGACTTACAAGAACAAAAAACCATTATTTCAAAGTTTGGGTTATTTTCCTTTATTGAACAAAAATTAAAATGATTTGGCTGTTTTTTCACAATTCATCATAATCTTCATCTCTACTTTCCATTTCTTCATCTTCTATTTGCTGCGGACTATTTTCACAATTTGTTTCTTGACACTGACCACATGAACTGGTACATTCCAAACCATTCTTTCGGCAACTACATTTCATGGCACCACAGCCGGTTTTGCAGTTACATCTTACTATGCGTAATATACTTTCAGGTGCTGGTGGCAAATCCATTTTTTTCGGTACATACATATTATCATGTATACTCCATCCCCACTCTGTTGGGTTCAAGCCTTCTTGCATTTGCTTCCATATACAAATTTGCAAATATGCACAGAGGCTCTGGTACTTGACAGCTGATTCCGTTGGGGGAAGGTTCTGTGGCTGAACGAAACATTTTGCCTTCGATACTTTATCAATAATAGTTCTATACCTAAGTGTATTTAGTGTATCATCTGGATTTCCACCAAAAATACATACCATTATCTTCTTTCCAAATTCTTCAACCTGACTGGGATTAAGGTTTGTTGAGCTGAACGATAGTGCAAGTTCACGAAAGTATTGATCAACAACACGTTTGAAAACTGATTGCTTTCCAATATGGAATATTCTGGAGGTGCTGTCACATCCTGTATACGAATGTATAAAGAATAGACTGTTCGCTAAGTCATTTCCGAGCGAATATCTAATGGCATTGATATCATAAATGTTATTCTGTTTGGAAGGTTTTTTATCACTTCTGAAAAACAGCTTGTGGTATGCTTGATTACACCAATAAATCAGCAATACCAATAGGTCAGTGTCTTCTCCTATCACTGTTGCATTTTTAATTTTTGAAGATTCCACTGCAGTTTTAACAATGTCAACATCAGTATCATCAACTGCATGAATTACTGAACATCCCTGTTGTTGTATTTCTTCAGCGATTAGAGTAATTATTTTCTGCTTGTTTCCCTTATTAGTGAGAAACATTTCCTTACTTCCTGTGAATGTCATATCTGGCGTGAAGTTCACGGAGGGGAAAATTGTATTTGTTCGGCGATTATGGGTCATGTCTTTTATTGTGTATTCTAATGTATACGTATACATTTTTTTCCAAAATAGTGGCCTTTAAATATTTGAAAACTAAATATCTAATTATTTAAATGAACGCCATTTTGAAAAAGAAATTAAGTAAAGTCAATGGTTATTTTTTTATACTTTTATCTTTGTATTTTAAACATTTTTGCCAAGTTATACATTATAAATACAAAGTTATACAAAGTTATGAATTTTTTTAATAAAAAAAAAAATTCAGCCGCCATCTTGGATTTTCACTGACTTCCTGAGCCGGCATTAATGGGGATTTTGAATATGTTAAAAAAGACACTTCACACAGTATAATGCAAAAGAATCATTTGTGTTGCAATTTTGCCCAGGTCCATAATTTATTTTTACTGCACTATATGAAAAAACAATTTTTACATTCTTGAGGCACTTTTTTCTGTATAGAACAGTGGCATCAAGAAAATTTTAAAGAACGGTGCAATTTCGAGTTATGGCATACAGTTGTATTTTTTTAAATGGGAATCATAGTTGGCTATGGTTTAGTTAAAAAGGATTTTTTTTCTCTTTTAAACTATACACTGTGTCCAAGATAAGAATGCACAGCATGGGCATCTTGGAAATGGTAGGAGATACGTATTCGGTTAAATGGGGACAAAGTTGCATAATTAGGATACTATCACAATGGTCTTAACCAATGTCAAATATTATTTTTCATTTTTGATTTATTTCGAAAAAAAGTAAATTTTTAAAATTCGCTTTTAATTTTTTTCCACGTTATTATCAAAAATATGAAAAAACAAACAGAACATCCTCATTGTACTTTCTAATAAACTTTAACCTGACAATGATATTTTCGCCCTCCGACGTTTCGTGATCGTGGAACCATCATCAACTTCTTTTTTTTAATACGGACCTAGATTTTTTTACGGATTTTGAATGCATTCTTCATTCTGAATTCACCTATGTATTACACATAGAGCTTACAACATGTTTTTCTTTAGTTATAGTCGTTACTAGAATTTATGAAATGAATAAATAATAAATTTAATTTGAGGACTAGATACAAATACAATTTATCAGGTACTCGTCCATCTAGTACGTTAAATAATAATCAGTTAACAAAACAAATGGTTTAATACTGAATAATAATAAATTAATTACATATGTATTAACCTCAGTAACTGCACAGATATATACAATCGATTTTATTAAAACCATAGATGTCAAACCTCTAATAAATGTTCAAAATGGGAACCGTTATTTTCTAAACAAAGATAGCATCTTCGTATAGTAGAGTCTAAAACTCTAGTTAGCATTTCTGGAATATATATGAGTTGACAGGAGGAAAAGATGGAACAGCATTGATGTCCAACACTTTTAATCCAAATCTTATAAATTATCATCACTTTTTTTTAAAGTGTTGTGAACACTCGTAGTGCCACTCACTGGCATTTTCCATTTTGAGAGCTTTCAGCCAACTTTCCCTTCTCTCCAGACTCTCGGGAAATCTGAAAATAAAGACATTTTTTAATAACAACCTTTAAAATTGAATTTAAAAAAATATCAATTGGCTTTAAAACATCTACAATTTGTGAGCAACCTTAAGAATGGAGTTCAAATAAATATTTCTGTATCTTTCTTGATAAAATGTGGATTTTTTACTGGTCAAATGGAATCACATGTTGTTTTTGTTTTTGTAAGGCTATCATTAATTTTAGTTATTGGGGGGGGGGGGGGGGGGGGGGGGGGGGGGGGGGGGGGGGGGGGGGGGGGGGGGGGGGGGGGGGGGGGGGGGGGGGGGGGGGGGGGGGGGGGGGGGGGGGGGGGGGGGGGGGGGGGGGGGGGGGGGGGGGGGGGGGGGGGGGGGGGGGGGGGGGGGGGGGGGGGGGGGGGGGGGGGGGGGGGGGGGGGGGGGGGGGGGGGGGGGGGGGGGGGGGAAGGGGGGAAGGGGGGGGGGGGGGGGGGGGGGGGGGGGGGGGGGAAAAGGGGGGGGGGGGGGGGGGGGGGGGGGGGGGAGGGGGGGGGGGGGGGGGGGGGGGGGGGGGGGGGGGGGGGGGGGGGGGG
>JANEYF010005208.1:385000-395000 GCA_029963845.1 Rhamnusium bicolor | reverse complement strand
CAAAAAAAAATTTATTTGTTCTGGCCACCCTGTAAGTTTCAAAAACCTAAAGCAAAATTTCAGGTAAAAATGCTGTTTACATATTATGTGAAAAAATTATTGAAATGGGCTAAAAGGAAAAGTTATTAAACGTTAAAAAGGTGGCTATGCTTTAATTTGGCCCACCGTGTTAATATACTTATACAAATAATATATTAAACAGTTATTTTCTTTTATTAATTTGAATTTGTTCGTGTTTTCATGTTATCAATATGTCCAAGAGGAAATAGTGTATTGTATAAGTGTTGAACACAGCACTTTTTACACGAGTGTGCAGGGCCCGCATTAGAGGCGGACCACCCGGACCCCTGTCCGGGGCGACGAACCTGAGGGCGGCATTTTCGCCCCCTTAAATGTGAACCAAATATTGATAAATTAATTATTTTAATATAAATTTTACACTACTTGTTGATTTACATTTGATCTTTGTAGTATGTTGTTTTAAAGCTAGAAAAATATCGAAACACCTTTTTGAAAAAAGCATATTTATTTTTGAAATAAAACGAGACATATAGTTAAAAGACGCGCATGACCCTGCATGAACTTGTAGGTAGATAGTTACTTGTTTAAAATAGGAACTACAAGACAACATGCAAGGACATGGTTTCGCGCCTTATAGTCATCTAAGCGCAATTGTGTCATTAATGCAAATGCGTTGGTGCCGGTGAGAACATATCCTAGAAGTAAGTTCATTAAATATAAAAATATTTAACAGTTTAGTCCGGGATAGTGACTTTTGTGTGTTTTGTCGATTTCTAAAGGTAAGTGCTTCTGCAAATACCTATATTAAGTCGTAAAGAATTATTTTCAAAAATATTTTCCACAATACGTACTTACACATTTTTAAATAGTTTCTGTATGTTTGTTGTGACGGATTTTTATTAATTTATTTGGGGTTTTCGCCGCGAAAAAAAGAGAAACAAAAAAATCCATCTTAAACATTCAAACATTTTAGATAGGTATCTATTTTAAATATTTAGTTTGTATATGTTCGTTAAGGTGGTTCGCAATTTATCCATTTTGTTGGGATCCACTACACCTAAAAAAAATCTTTGAAAAATTCTACTAGTTAATAAATTATAATTTTGTGTAGTAATAAGTCAATGCGTTGCATAAAAAGATAAAAGAAGAAAAATTTTCAAATACGATTAGTCGGTGACGGTGGCTTAGTCTGTCCCACAGTTTAAAAAAATAAAATGCGTAGTTTTAATTACTAAAAATATTAATTATTTTTTACAAAAAGAGGTGTTGAAAGTTAGCCCGAAACGTTTTTATATTTAAAAAATAGTTTAAGAAGGTAATTAAAACTAGGCATTTTATTTTTCAAAACTGTGAGACAGACTAAGTCACTGACTAATTGGATTTGAAGATTTTTCCAGTTTTTATTTTTAGCAACGCCGTGGCTTATTTTAACTAGCATATTTTGCATTGTATAATTTGTTGTTTTAGAATGTCTGACGCGCAAAGAAAATTGTTAGGACATCATTACAAAAAGCGAAGGCTAGAGAAGGAAACCCAAAAGCAAAAACAAGCTGATGCTCTGCACAATTATTTACAGGGTAGGTCTGGTAGTACCATTAGTACCAAAACAAATATCTCCAAAAATTCAGATACAATGGAAAACACGGAATCATCAGAGAGTGTTGGTGACCAAGACCAATCAATACACGATATTTCTAAACCAACTTTGTCACCAAATGAAAGTAGCCTACCAACTGACACCGCCTTGGCACTTACAGAAGGCGCTCTGGCTAGCACTAGTAGCACTCTACCTCTACAAACTGACCCCACCCTACCACCCACAGAATGCACTGTACAAACTTTAAGTACGGATCCAGCATTGTGGCCCAGAATTTTAGGAGATGCCGAAAGAAGTTTTTTAGTACGACAAGGTCCACCTAAACCTTTGTTTAATTACAAATTTCCTTATGATGGCACTGGTCGAAAATTTAGCACTAATTACTATTCTCGAATTTTAAGATATGGAGAGCAAGTTATAAGAGACAGGCTAGTGTACTACACTTCAAAAAACTGCATATATTGCTTTTGCTGCAAAATTTACGGTCGTGTGTCAAATTCCCTTTCAAAAGAAGGTTTTAAAAGCTGGAAGCACATCGTTGAAACTTGAAAGGATCACGAAATTTCTAAAAATCATATTCAGGCTCAAAAATCCCGGCTATAACTCAGTCAAAGGTTAAAGTGTTGTACAACTGTAGATGCAGCTGCCCAAAAAGTTATTAATACTGAAACGAATCACTGATACGAGGTGCTTCTAAGGATTGTAGCAATTACTAAAATGCTCGGTAAAAGTTGTTTAGTTTTTAAAGGTACAAGCGACAATCTGTTTGAGGGATATGATAACGGGACTAACATGAGGGGCAACAATGCAGGAGTGCAATCTAGAATTAGGAATTTAAATCCACGAGCATTCTACGTTCCGTGTAGTAGCCACTCGCTCAATCTAGTGGTAAATGATATGGCAAATCCTTGGAAGATGCTAATTTTTTTAATATGGTCCAAAAAATATATTTATTTTTTCCTTCTCTTTTTCGATGGGCAATATTTTTAAAACATGTCCAAGGATTAACATTAAAACCTTTGAGTGACACTCGATGGGAAAGCAGGATAGAAGCTTTAACGCCCTTAAGATTTCAACTTGGTGAAATATACGACGCTTTGCTAAGCATTTATGAAAACCAAGACATTGGTATCTCAATATGAGATGAAGCTTCGGGTTTGCTAAGTTGCATTAAACAATTTAAATTTTTATGTTCAATAGTCATATGGTATAAAATTTTAAACTGTATTAATCCCATAAGCAAGCTTATGCAAACAAAAGATTTTGATTTAAAAAAACCACTTGATCTTCTAGAGAACTGCAAAAATTTCTTTAAAAATCTTCGATCAGATAAGTCTTCCAATGAAATTATTGTTGAGGCAAGAGAATTGGCGGATGAAATTAACATTGAAGCCAATTTTGAATCAACAACGCCGCGACACCGCGTAAAAAGTAAAAAGGCTAACTTTTCATATGAGGCGAAGCAATCAAAGATCCCAAAGAAAAATACAAAATAGAATTTTTTCTTCTATATTATTGATCAAGCATTAAACGCACTAGATAGTCGATTTGAACAACTGAATCACCATAGTAACCATTTTCAATCTAATATATATGATTTGAAAACCATGCCTAAAGAGACACAGATAAAGATTTGCAAAGATTTGGAAAATATTTTGTCTGATGGTAAATCAGCTGACACTAACGGTTTAGAATTAGTAGAGGAAATTTCTATAGCAATGCTAAATTTTGCTCCAAATCTTAGTATTGCCTTAAGAATACTACTGACTATTCCAATATCAGTAGCAAGTGGAGAAATAAGTCTTTCCAAATTAAAATTAATCAAAACCTTTTTTACGCTCAACTACTACGCAAAATCGACTAAACGGCTTGGCCATTTTAGCAATTGAACATGAAATTGCTGATCAAAGAAACTGAAAAAGGTAATAAAAAAATTTGCAGAATTAAAAGTGAAAAAAAAAATTCTTCTGATTATAACTCAAACAAACAATGTATTACTGTGGTTTTATGTATCTACCTTTTCCCGTCTAACCCAACAATTGCTACGGTGTCTTATATCCATGGATGCTGGGATGGCTCCGGCCGCGAATGTCCACAAAGGATAATTATGTATGATTTACTATTAATAAATCTGATTTAGTTTGATTTAATTTGAAAGCTTCTCAAGCCAGAGGTCCCGGGTTCAATGTTGGACGCGCCCTTAATTTGTTTCTTAAATTTTATGCGCCACTGATTTTTCAACGGAAAATTGTTTCTATTTTTAAAAAATTTTACCGCCGAGAAAAAGAAAAAATATTGAAAATGTTCACCGTCAGCGTTCGTTTCGAAACGACTCAACAAGCTATGACCCTGAAATTTTAACGGTTATGAATCTAGCGGTAAAAACCAGATAGTTGAACAACTTCAAGAGAAAAAAATTATAAATTTTAAATCTGTTGAAATTTATGTCATTTTCATGTAAAAACATATATTTTTTCTCTTAAACTATACATCTCGAAACAAAGTTATTATGGTATTCAGCAGGTCAAAAGATGATCAAATTACCGAAAAGATGAAATGGACAAATATAATATCCTACGTATATTGTTTATTAACAAACATAGCGTGTGAAAAATTTTCACACGTTGGTAGTGCGAAGATTTATCACACACTATATGAAATCAATAATTTTTAACCGTATAAGTAGTAGTGCGTTTTAAAACACTTTTGAAAACAGTCGTATAAAAAATATAATTTACTTTTTTTCGTTTTTTAAGATTGGTATTTCTTAGGTGTATGTATATTTATGTGTTATTCAATGTTTAAGAGAAGTAAGGCGGCATTCTAAATGCAATTTGTGTTAGTTTTTTAATATTATTAACAGAGAAATTTTATATATTTGGCTGGTGAAAATGCAGTTTTAAAACTTTCATAAGAAGGATAATGAGGAAAAACAGATTAAACGCATTGACGCAAATTGCAAAATTGCTGCTTGGGTTACTGCTGCTACCCCCCCCCCTAAATACGCCACTGTTGCTTCCCCTCGCCCTTAGCTAAATCCTAAATCTGTAACTGATCACACCTGTGATACTGCTGTGTTTTATTTTTTTGCCTCTCTTTTTAAGATGTTTTTGATTTACAATAAATCATCAAACAATAATACCTCCACTAAACCATCAGAACAAAATAACATGAGTGCGTTACATACGAACCTCGAGTTACATAAAAATGTCTCCGGAACTTATAAGTTTACCTAGTTAAAAATAATAATAATAACTACTATACATACTGTTCATTATTTATTACATAGGTATTTAAAAACAATACTGCCGTCATTTATATATAATTGATGCTATCATATTAAACTTCTAATTGTGAATCTAATACCTAGTACTAACATAAAATATAGAGATGGAGTCTCGCCGAATGTGTCGGAATTGTACGCTATACATACAAATTTGTGCTAAACTCCCTCCTACTTTGCTATATATAAACACTATCTACAATAACAAATTAAGATATTTAAATATAATTAAAATATCTTACATCAAATTACAACCATATTTTTAAATACTGGCCGTATGGCGCCATCTGCTAATTAATAGTTTAAGTTCGGCAGAACTAACGTGAATTACAGGAACCTAAAACAAAAGTCGTCATTGCCGACAAAAACGTTTGTTGAATTGTCAACATCGCTTATCGTGAACGTACTCGTGTGTTGTTGAATGTTGATTCCATTTTTATATTTACAGCATAACATTTAGGTTTAAGGGGCACATGATTGCCAAAATTTCCTGTTTAATTAATTATGGGGTAAGCTGAGCCAAGTAGGTAGTATTAAAGAGTACCGTGTAATGAATTAATATTAATGATATTTTAACTTGGCATCGTGACAATTAGTGACGAGAACTTGGTCATTTTGTTTATGTGAGGTTATGTAGGTTGACAAAATATTACGCATTTATTTCAATTTTTTAGCGTTGAGACTTCCGATAAATATAAGTTGTATATATTATTACCTGTGAGAATCAAAGACGAGTTTGAAATAAGAGAATTGCATCCAAATATAATTGAAGTCCATCTACCTAGACAGGTGAGTCCTATCACAAAATGATTCATTTAGAAGGTATTCATACGTTCCTCGTTTAATCTGCTCCAGAAATCACGTCGCTGGTGTATAATAGTCTTTGAAAACAAAGAAAAATTACAAGAAGCCCTTGCTGATTTAAAAAAAGTAAGAATCAACAACAAATCTATCAAAATAAGACCCTATAAGAGAGGGGACAAAAATAGTAAAGTTGTCAAATCCAAAGGAAAAGCAAAAGGATCTGCAAAACAATTATTGGAACTCTTAAAGAATATTACTTAAACACTTTTAGGAGTATAGTTAGTATATTTAGGTTTACAGAATGGGAATCAAGTTTATTGGAAATCCTTTTGATCAGGAGAATGATTATGATGACAGTGATTGGGAAATGAATGCTGATGAAGAATGGGTTACTCCACCTGAAGAAATAGCTGTAAGTTTTGACTTCAGCGCTAATTACGTGATATATTGTCATTATGTAAAATTTTAAAAACTGATAACAATTGAGAAAACCAATTTCATTTCTTTTTATAGTTAGTCGATGTGCTGGAAAGAACTGAGTTTAGCCTAATCCTAGCTGCTGGAGCTGAATCTTCGGGGGAAGAAAGTGATCCCAACTGGCAAGAATCTAATGATGATGATAGCGATGAAGACTATATCCCAGACGAAGATGATGATCCAGATAATGAGGTTGAGGATTTCGTTTCAGAACAAAATGATCATTACTTCTACGATGACACAGATGATGAAGATATTGATTATGTTACATATCCAAGTGAGTACGGTATAATATGTAGTGCACCCAACTTCAAAATTTTTATCTTAATTTAATAAATGCAACCGTTATTTCAAGTAAAAAGTGTGCCTGCTTTATATTTTAAGCAGTTGGTATCAGGATATGGAATGACAGCTACTTTATTAAAAATCCCGGTACTCGTACAGGATTGGTAAATGCAGGGATTAATTAGTGGGAAAAATTCTCATTCAGACAATTTGAAATTCTAATGAATAGCGAATGCACAGTCTCCGTAACTGTGTAGTGGTACTACAAAAATGGTTTTTTTTTTTTTTTAAATTTCAAAAATTGTTAAAAACAATTTTTTTTTACATATTCTATGACAAAAACCATTGTTTGCCAAAGGAAGTTGGATGATGTATCACATATGTTTATACATATATCATATATGATACAATATATCTTACCTTGTGCTTATTTTAGTGAGTTCGGCAACATTCAAAGATAATACGAAGAAGTCTGAAAGTATTGGTGAATGTAACACATACATGTATTTTTAACTAGCTATATATATTATCGGCATCATGAGAGAATGCTGTTACTTCATAGTTATAATTCATATGAACCAAAACAGCACTGCGTTAGTCAAATTCATGCTCCTTGACATGTGAAAAAGTAAAAAATATAACCTAAAATTTGTCCGCCAAAAGTAGGAATAATTTAACGATTTCGTCAGTCTTTAAATTTGAAATAATTTTGTTTTTATATAATTTGGCAAAATGTAGATTGCTTGTAGATATTTATAATTACATTTAAATTAATTAACATCATTAAAAATAAAAAACTGTCTGATGGTGTTCTAGGGCTTTGTATATATTTTTATGAATCATTACACCGGCACACAAAAAAAAAAGTTGTTTGTACATTTGACGCCACCTACCTCCCGACATGTATTTCGACCCGCTGAATCCGAATGTTGATGAAAAAAATTTTCATTCTGTTTTTATAGATTTTACAATTTTTCACATTTTCAGATTCTAAACTTGTAGTTTATGCATAAAAAAATACAAGAGACATATTTAATCGTGTTTCATAGATTTTTTTCAACTGCAATTTTTTGCTATTTTATAGGTTTTTTTGCGATTTTTTGAGATTTTGAGGGATTAATGGGCCAAATATATTTCAGATTCGGATTCAGCAGATCAAATTACATAAAAAATTCTCTTCGATCCGGGTCTACAAAATTTTTTTCATCAACATAATCACAATTTTTGCCATTTTTAGCAATTTTCAAGGGTTTTTTACAATTTACTTAGATTTAAAACGGCTTATGGTCTAAATATACTTTAGATTCGTATTCATCGGATCGAAATACATAAAAATTAGGCTTGGTTTAGATCCACAAAATTGTTTTTATTACCGAAACACCCAATTTTCGCTATTTTTTACGGTTTTTCAATTTACTCGATATTTGAGGGTGTACGGTCCAAACTGACCTCAAATTCTGATTCAGCGGGTCGAAATACATGTTGGGAGGTAGGTGGCGTCAAATGTACCGGTGTTATTATTATAAATTGAAACATACCTTTTGTTTTGAAGATTAACTATTGTTAGTTCTGAAAAAATTTGTTTTCCATATACAAAAATCAATAAAATAAAGAAAACAGTAACAATCAAACTCAAAAATAAACAAGTCCAAATTTGACAGTTGACATGCAGAAACAGGAAACCATGAAACGTGACGACGCTAATCAAAAATGTTCGATCAGAGTGATTGATATTATTTTCGCCTGTTACTGAGACCTACGAAATCAGGCCCTCGCTTTCTATTTCGCAAGGAAATTAGGTTTTCGTATAACGCATCAACAACGTTAGTCCGATATATTAACAGTCACATATAATGGACTTCCTTGCGCTGTGTCCGTCGTTTTATTATTTTGTAAATAAAGGACGCTTGAGTAGTGTATGTTGTAGAGTAGAAATTGATTTGTGACGTAACGGCATTCTTTCGTGATTTCGAGTATATATACGAATATTAATGCACCCAGTAAATCAGCCGCAAGAATGGGTGGTTTCATCTATGCTAATCCAAACATATTTGTCTTTCAGTTCAGAGTAATTATTTTGTTTAATACTGTCACATTCCCATTACCAATAAACTTTTTATGACTGTTTGAGGAAATGTGTCTCTTAATGTTTGCTTGATGTTGCATGAAAGTATTTTTTAGGGCTTGTGAAATATAATTCTGTGTCGTTATAGTGCAACTCTGGGAAATCACTAAATCCTCAAATTTACTTTACCCTCTGAAGGGATTATTTGACGAAATATTTTAAACAAGTTAATAACCTCCGTTGTCTTTAATTTTGCTTTGACTTGTGTCATACAAAATGTTCTTTTCCAAACACATTGTCAGTGATAATAAATCTGTCTATCTAACATGGGGCAGTGGGCATAAATGTGACACTCAAACCACACACACACATATGATCCTCCTATAGGTATCTACCTGCATTGCTATTAGACACTCGACATAGGAGCATTTCCCCGATATGGCTGTCAGTAAGTAATTGTTTTTTATAGGTGCAATCCGTCCAATTACCTGATAAAAACCTTGAATTTTTTGTTTTCATTTTTATAAAGAACAGATTTATTTTATAGTACATAAGAATAAGAATATTTTATCATTTCATTTAATTTTGTTTGGGGACGTTTCATTAGATGTTTACAATATAGTATTTTATCTACATACGTAAGTAAAAGTCATCTTTGGAATTTATAGCTACCTCTCAATCTCTAATTATCACAATAGTGAACCGTATCGTTTTCCATGATATTGTTTTTGTTTTAAATCCGGTTTGGCTACGTTGTATATTTAACGTTTTATTGTTTCTTTCTCTACATAATCGGATTCCTGGCAAAAAAATGCCACAAAACTAGAAATGTTCAAATTGATTCTAAGGGATTAAGTTCTAGTTTGTCACACCATTTTAGCCAATATAAAATGAACACATAATTTTTTCAATTTTTTCTTTATGGTTTTTGAAATAAAGTCATTAAAGTGAAGTGACCATATATTAAAAACCTATATAGTAATAATTACCAAAATTAAGCGATCCACTTATGTAGGACACTCTGTGCCAAATAATTCGTTAATAAAAACACTAAAAACATTTTTAGTTTATCTGTGTCAAACTCTATCATTCGTTCCACAAAAAGTTATACATACGTTATTTGTAGTATATTTTATCTATTAAATAATTTTGTAGCAAATGACCAGCCTTCTACAGAAACGGACAAGCCGGCAACTGATGATTCCACAAACACAAGGGAAAATAACGACCTGGACTGCGTTTAACATGCCTATTTTTTCTTAAATATACTGTATCTATAACTTGATTTTTAATATTTTAATATGTTGGTTAAATAAATACATTTTCATCAACTAATTGAACAAGGCTGTCCAACTCCAATGTCAAATATAGAAATGTTATCCTTGACTAAAATTATATTAATTTTATTAGAAACTGAAATTCATTTGAAGATTATTTCAAAGCAATTTTATTGTTTATTTTGGATTAG
>JANEYF010005208.1:0-380000 GCA_029963845.1 Rhamnusium bicolor | reverse complement strand
AAGAAAAAGAAAAAAAAACCAAAAGAAAAAAAAAAAAAAGAAGAAAAAAAAAAAAAAAAAAAAAAAAAAAAAAAAAAAAAGAAAAAAAAAAAAAAAAAAAAAAAAAAAAAAAAACAAAAAAACAAACAAAAAAAAAAAAAAAAAAAAAAAAAAAAAAAAAAAAAAACCAAAAAAGGGGAAAGGGGGGAAAAGGGGAAAAAAAAAAAAAAAAAAAAAGGGAAAAAAAAGGGAGGGGAAAGAAAAAAACAGAAAAACCCCGGAAAAGGCAAGGGAAGAACGGGAAAAGGAAAAGAAAAAAAAAAAAAAAAAAAAAAAAAAAAAAAAAAAAAAAAAAAAAAGGGAAAAAAGGGGAGGGGGGGGGGGGGGGGAGGGGGAAAAAAAAAAAAGAAAAAAAAAAAGAGCGGGGCCGGGAAAAGAAAAAAAAAAAAAAAAAAAAAAAAAAAACCAAAAAAAAAAAAAAAAAAGAGAAAAAAAAAAAAAAAAAAAAAAGGAAAAAAAAAAAAAAAAAAAAAAAAAAAAAAAAAAAAAACAAAAAAAAAAAAAAAAAAAAAAAAAAAAAAAAAAAAAAAAAAAAAAAAAAAAAAAGAGGAAAAAAAAGAGAAAAGAAAAGGGAAGAAAAAAAAAAGGAAAAAAAAAAAAAAAAAAAAAAAAAAAAAAAAAAAAAAAAGGGAGGGAGAAAGAAAAAGGGAAAAAAAAAAAAAAAAAAAAAAAAAAAAAAAAAAAAGAACAAAAAAAAAAAAAAAGAAAAAAAAAAAAAAAAAAAAAAAAAAAAAAAAGAAGAGGGAAAAAAAAAAAAAAAAAAAAAAAAAGGGAAAAAGAGGGGGGAAAAGGGGGGAAAAGGGGAAAAAAAAGGAAAAAAAAAAAAAAAAAAAAAAAAAAAAAAAAAAAAAAAAAAAAAAAAAAAAAAAAAAAAAAAAAAAAAAAAAAAAAAAAAAAAAAAAAAAAAAAAAAAAAAAAAAAAAAAAAAAAAAAAAAAAAAAAAAAAAAAAAAAAAAAAAAAAAA
Source organism: Rhamnusium bicolor (assembly GCA_029963845.1). Taxonomy (NCBI): domain Eukaryota; kingdom Metazoa; phylum Arthropoda; class Insecta; order Coleoptera; family Cerambycidae; genus Rhamnusium; species Rhamnusium bicolor. The sequence goes on along the minus strand of JANEYF010005208.1, from coordinate 378,997 downwards.
AAAAACTTTACCAAATCTTCGCTTCATAAGAGCAATTGTTCCCGACGAACACTCGATGGCGCTGCTGCATATGTTTCCTTTAGTTCGTATTTAATAAACCTGTCTTATTTGGTTAGTCTATGGTTGAAACAAGAAGTAGGATGGATCCAAGAAGCATGACATAGTTTCCACTAGCGAACAAAAATCAGGTAAAAATGTCTTGTTTAGTGTAAATATTGGCCACCGGCGAACAGACCTATTCTGACACCGGCTTAACATATTTCAAACATTTAATTTTAAAGGTATCCATGATTTTGATTTTTAAAAATTGACTAGAAGGTTACACTAATTGTCTATGACGTGTACTAGAGGTATATTTCGTTATGTTTATAGGGTCAATGTAAGGATTTATGTCCCTGAAGCGATACAAAGTTGGTTTATGAGTTACGACTAAATTTGACCTTGAAGGATTTACAGCCACTTTTCCAACCCATGCCATTTAATGAGGGCTAACCCGCTTGAATTCACCACGAGAGGTGCTAGTGTATGGAAAGGTCAATACGTTAATCTTTACTATGGCTTTTTAACGCTAGTTTTTAGTAATTTTTACAAAAATTAGCTAAAAAACATTTAACACAATAATGGCAGACGGGGAAAGCAGTAATTTACTTGCTCAGTAGGGAAATTATTGTACTTATCAGAAGTGTCTTGTCATTAAAGTTAGGTTATAACAAGAATAAGCATGATGAAAATAATGAATGTACATGATTATTACCCACGATTTTCTGTAGTAGACTCCTTTGGTAACGCATAATCGTCAGGATTAAAATGTTTCTTACAAACACACGAATGTTTCGAAGGAATAAAGTTATCTCTATCAAACATGTTCGCCTTTTGTTTCCGAACAAAATGGAACTGCACAATACTGAGCCACAATTAACAAGGTTCTTTATTTGCTGGTATACGAAATAATTATAATAAAACAGTATAAACTAACAATAACTTTAGACACGACCTTAATCGACCAGTGGTGCTAACTGGTGAGCCTGAAAGCGTTAGCCCTTATTGAAGCAAGTATTTAGCTAACAGCTAACAAATATAACTTCGCCATTAAACTTTGAAGTAAACCAGTATTCGAAATATTCTTGCGCCATTTAAATGCCATTACGTCAGTAGAAATATTTGGTCAGAATAATTGGCAATTGGTGAACACCTCATATTTCACGGCTTCTGTGCGAAATGAAGTATGCGCTATACGAATTTTTCGTCATTAAGCCAGCTTCACAGAGCAAATAACCGATGCTCGCTATGAACTATTCTTACCCGTCTACAGATTATTATTTAAGCACAGTACTAGTGTTGCACACGCCTAACTTATTTAAAAACGATGAAGGTGCATTGTTTGTGTTGCTATTACAAATAAAACGGTCGCTCGTAATGTGAGCGGGTTTTTCAACTTGGTGTGAGTTAAAACGAGGAACGAGGGAAATATAGGAAATATAAAAGAGGAAACTGCACGTGACAAAGCTCTATTGGCTATAATTATTGTCGTTGGGACAATTCTTGATCTCTGAAGCCGACTTTGAGCTACAGAAGTACTTTAATTTTGTGCTTTAAGCACGAATTTCGTGCTCTAACCGTAAGCAAATAGTTTAGTTTATAATCAATCACGGAACAGGAAATTTATATTCAACCAATCAGCATTAACTTTTAGTAAAAATGTTTGAAAGCGTTCGTAGCGCAAAAATACACCATTAGTTTGACGCCTACTTGTTTTGTGATTTTATTTGACGCTTCCTCAAGAAGCAAACAGAAATGGCGCAGTGGAATGCTCCGGAATCGGGGATTTTAAGAAAAAACACGCCGGCACAAAACCACGATGAACTCCTTGTGTTTGGGTATGCCTGCAAGTTATTTAGAGATGACGAAAAGGCGTTATATATCGATCAGGGTAAACACCTAATCCCTTGGATGGGGGATGAAAAATTGAAAATTGATAGGTTAGTTCTTGCTAATTTGTTGCTTCTTTTTTGCTAATTTTTATGTATTTCAGGTACGATTGCAGAGGGGCCTTATCAGATTTACGGAAATATGAAGCCAGCCGAGAAGGTTTCGATGCAATGCGATGGCTAGGGTTAAGTGACAAAGAAAGACAACTAGAAGAACTCTGTGATAAGGAGCGTTACTATTCTTTGGAAATAAATGAGGAGGAGGAAGAAATGTATAAAGGTAAGGAGCAAATATTGTATTGGGTGATTATTATAATGTAATTTGTTAATATTTATAGAGGAGGAGCAAAAGCGGCAGAAAACAAATACATTTCAATACAGTTATGATGTACCGACAGATCCAGAAAATGGGAAACAAGATGTACAAACAGTGCCTGGAGCTGAAGAAGAGGAGGAATATATTCCACCACCGATTTTGGATGTACCCGTAGATATTGATATCGTTAGTACTACAGTTTTATTTACTGGACACCTATAAACATAGTTTATTATTTTTAGCCAAAAACTGTGAAGGAGAATGCAAGGATAGAGAAAACAGCCTTATTTGTGTGTAAACAAGGTCCTCAAATGGAGATACTTATAAAAGCTAAACAGGCAGATAATCCACAATTCAGTTTTTTAAACCAAGGTGATAGACTCTACAAATTTTACAGACATGTCTTAGCTGCCCTTAAGAATGGGAGGTATCAGGGTTATGAGCCCAAGGTTGAGAAAAAGACTGGTAAGAGAATTTGAATTATCCATTTTTGTGAAAATTTTTGCTAACGTGTAATTCTATTCTCGAATTTCATGGTTACATAAATAATAGCAATATCGTGTTAATTCAACACATTTGGTATAAACTGGATTTTGTTAGTTTATCCCCCTACTTCCTCTAACAGTAACACTTATGAAAACCATTGTAAAAATGACATTTTTGGGCAGTCTGATGTTTACTTTAACCTATTAATTAAAACTGCTAACTACTTACCATTCTATAACGTATTGACTGCCGATATACCTATGGTAATAAAGTAGTCATTCCCCAAGCAGCACATTTAGTAGTATCTAACATCAGCGGGACTTTAAAAGTTTCCACAACTGACGACCGTTACATAATGGGAACGATCCTTCTGCTAAGCAATATTTATGATAATTAAAGATGCAAAAAAGATATTTTTTAAATGTCTTTTTAACACATTTCACATTGTAAATATTTGGTTTCAGATGAAAAACAAGACGACTCTCATGATCACGATTCCAGTAGTCATTATCTACACCCAAGTCTTTTATCCGCAAATCTACAACCGGTAGGTTTCTCACGAATAACCCTACTTACGTTTAATAGAGACTTTTTTCTTGTAGTAAGTGTAAGCGATTTACGTTTTATATACGATATAAACATGTACATCGAAAGGGGTTTGAATAAATACTTTATACTAGAATTATACTGTTTTTTAATCGTTGTGAACTATTAATAATCTTTGTTTTTTGTTTACAGGTACTTTTTAAGGTGTGTTGCGTCCATGTTTGCGTATTTGTTAATTTACAGAAATTAATTGCTGATGAAAAAAAGACGTTCCATTCAATTATTGAATTATACAGAGTTGGCTGCATTGTAGTGGCTCAGTTTTTTTGGGTTGATTTTTTCGGGTTGTTTTTAAAACTGCTCAATAATAATAGCAACTTAAAATTAGCAGTAACTGTCAAATATTGATTAAAAAAGTGCTCTGTATTTTTCAGTAGTATTCCATTACTCCAGTATTTTTTGGTACAGCATGTAAAATATATCCACTGAAGGATATCCTTATTTTTTTCTTATATTACCTAGGACCCAGAAGAGATTCGAAGAAGACGACAGAATTTTTTTGATCGAAGGAGGAAGAATTTTTTATTTTCGAATACGAAAAAAATTTCTGTCCTTTATTTTTTATTGTCAGATGAAATCTTTTACAATTTTATTTATTATTTCTATTTTTCCCTTTAATGCTTGATTCTGAACATACTGAAATTATAAAGTCCTGAAAAACAATCAAATTGAAAAGTTACTTCATATGATATTTAACATTATACTCCTTGAACATATTTTTCTTTCTTCCCATTTAATATATTATATACTTCTTGATTTAAAGAAATGGAAAGTAGTTTTTAAATTATTGGAATTTTTTTGAAAGCAGTGCAGAAGTTTTAATAATACATTTATTTTTGTCATATTTATGCACAATATCCATTTTTAATTTATCCAAAGTAAACTTCAAATATTGGGATGTCTTTTCTAGGTGTTTTGAAAAAAGTTAATATATTCATGTTATATAGGATGTTCTGCTGTAACCTTCGAAAATAACAAATGAATTTATGTTTTTGCCTGTAGTTTACCTCTTTTATTCTGAAATAGGCCAAAAAGTTGCCTATGTAGGCAAAAATAACCTTTTTTTTTTCAGATATATAAAAACTAAACAAGATACCCACAACTCTTTTCTAAAATAAATAAGGTTATATGTAGCTCATAAGATACACGATTGTGAAAATTGAATCAGAACACCCTGTATATCTTCATTATGTAATGAAATTTGCCCAAAAAGATAAGAATTTACGATACTAAATCTTCCTTCAGAAAATATTCAGATATATTTTACTTATTACAGATGAAAGAATGGAAAATGCATAATCTTTTGATGCCCAATTATTTTAAATTAAGATATTTCGTTATATTAAATTAGAGTTCGCTGCAAACTAAATAAAGATATGAGGAACTCCTTTTGCCACTAAACTTGGTGCCATTAAAGCTGACAGATTTGATATCACCTGTTATTATTTAAATATTCAACATTACTTGTAAAGTCTTGATAGAGCTAACATGCAAATCCGGCTCGAAAGACCATAATGTCAAACTGACAGATGAACAACTTTTTTATGAACTACTTTTCATACCTTGCAAAATGAATTTTCCAAATCTAAAATAAAATACTTTCATTTCTTTGAACTCTGATTCAACATAACGATGTAATTTTGTATTTTTAATTATAAACTAGGTTATATTTTATTTTAGAACATGGGTTATGGTTAAGTACAAATATTAATTTTGACATATTTAACAAATTTCTAAATTTTCTTCAATATTTCATAGCATATACTTGAAGTTATATGAAAAGAGTTAAGAAAATAGTAGTAAAAATATCTTCCTAAAAGTATTGATAAAAAGATAAATTTTTGTGATTGCGCAAAATAGTGGTTTTTGTTGCTATACAAATTGACATACACTAATATGTTGCAGAACTAAGGAAAACTACTAAATTACTGACAGATATATGATATATGCTCTTAAAACATTCTAAAAAAAAAAACTAAACGAAAATTTCCATTTTTATTTTTTCGACGTTGGATCCACCTACACCACTACAGTGGCCACTAGGATTCCTTGTTCAGAAATAATTTCATTTTCTTGTCAAACAGGAACCTCCAACAGCGATACCAATACCTCAAATATCATACAAGCCATCCGCGAATTGTACTTACTCGCAGTTGGTGAATCGAATTCAAGGAAACCAAAGCGAAGCAACTCTAGAAGTAACAAAACCAACAGGGGTTGTACAGAATCTTGCCCAGTTGACTTACGAGCAGCAGCAGTACTTCCAGTACTACTATGCGCAGCAATATTACGAGTACTATAAGCAATTGGCATTGTTTCAGCAGGGTCAAGGTGGTAACCCAGGTAAAATATTTTTGAAATGCTTTTGTTATTTGATGTTTTCGAATTTTTTAATTTCTAGGACAATTTGTTCCTCCCGCAGATTTCCAAAGCCTGGACTCAAACATGCAGAGCTACATCCAACAGTTAGCCTATAATCAATATGCGCAGCAGCAGCAACCAAATAATAATTCCTATGCGCAAATTGTATCAAACGTCAACAAAGACATAAATCCATACACTGCTGGCATGCCTCAGCTACTTCAAAACTTACCCGAAAAGGAAGATGGCGATATATCAAAAAATCCCATTATTTATAGCACTAAGCAGGATGAAAATGTAATAAAAGATCCAGTGGAAAAAACTGAAGTTGTTGTAAAGAAACCGCTTCTGTCCCTTGCCGCCTATGGTTCTGGTTCAGAGAGTGATTCTGAGGATAGCTCAGAAGAGGAAGAAAAAGAGGTGAAAGAAAACAAAATAGTGTATATGGTACCGACAGGGGAAACTCAGACGGTCATTGATAAAATGGCAGTGTATGTTTCCAAAAACGGAGAGCAGTTTGAGGATATAGTGAAGGCGAAAAGTGATCAACGTTTTGATTTTTTGAATGATGATCACAAATACAATGAGTATTACAGAGCAAAAATTCGGGAGTTGAAGAACCAAATTAAGGAGAAGCAAGAGGAAAAGGTTGTGCAAAATAAAGAGGCCGTTCTAACAAAACCAGTGAAGAGAGAGAAAAAAGTAATAGGTATGTTATGTAATTTTATTTTTTTTTCTTTGTCGGCTCAGTCCCGGGTTCCAATCCTGTCTAGTGGCTTTTTAAAAAGTATCACGCTGCTTGTAAACCTTAACTGGTGAATATTTTTCAGCACCAGTTAGTTTTTCAATAAAGAAAGCAAAGGAAGAGCAGCCCAAAGAAATAAAAAGTGCCCTACCAGTAGAAGAAAGTGATGAGGAAGATGCAGAAAACATTACCTCGGCTACAAACACGATTGCTTCCGTATCCACTACACCTTCAGTGGCAAGTACAATCGGTAACGCTGACAGCAGTAAAAGTCCGAAGGAAGTTGTGGAAATCACCATTAAGAATCCAGAAAAAGACAATGATATCAGAGAAGTTGTAAGGGATGGTAAAAAAAATGGCATATTAGATGGAGACGATCCTATTTTGGAGATGATAGAATTGACGTCAGGAGATATTAGTGAGGACAAAAGAGATGCGAAAAGAGGTAACAAATACCTTTCTCCAAATTAGTTCATTATTTAATTATTGACTTTTTTTTTTAGCGGAGGACAAAATAAAAGACAAGCTGGCAGCAGCAGCCAGAGAAAAGCTGGCATCTGTATCCCGAGACCGTGCCTTGCAGTTAGAGCGTAAAAAGAAGGCAGCTGCGTTTCTAAAGTTGAAGTCTGCCGAAACCAACACACAGAGCAGTGACAACGTACCTGAGAAATTAAGTTCATGTAAATCTTCAAGCAGGAGAGGTTCGGTGGAGATTATAGAGGTCTCAAAAGAAAAAGAAAGTCAAATTAGGAAGTCCAAAGAAAAGGAGAGGAGCCGGTCACAAGATAGGGAGAGACGAAAACAAGAGAGAGAAAGGGCCGAAACTAAAGAAAAGAGAAAAGAAGCAAAAGAAAAGGTTAAAGTTAGGGAGAGAACTGGAAGTAGGGAAAAAGAAAAAAGGAGTAGGACACCTAAGAGAGAGAACATAGAGGAAGAAACAGAAAACAAGAAACGAAAAGAGGATGACAAAAAAGAAAAGAGGAAGAAGTCACACAAAAGGTAGTAGTTAGCGGTTACAATTAAAAATTTTTTTATTCTCAAAAACACCCTAAAGTTTGCATTATTTCACTTAATTATTAGGGTATTTTTGATTTCAGAAAACATTCCAAAAGTAGACATGAATCGAGGAGCAAAAAGAAATCAAAAAAACGACACAGAAGATCAGAATCTGTCAGTTCAGATAGTTCAAATAATTCATGATCTTTAAAGCAGCATTATCACCGTTAAATTACAAAAAACAAAAAGATCAGGTAACGATAATTGAAGAAATTTTTATAATATACGTGTAAAATATTGTGTATATAATTATGTAAATAAAAAAAAAATGTTTTTGTTTAAGTTTTGCCATTCGTATAACCTAGACTAGTAATACTTACATTTTCTGGTCTATGAATAACTATCTCTTCCATTTATGAAAAGACTATGTCTCTTGCAGTTCAGGAATTAGTCAGTTTTACCTGGAAAGTTTTCCGGAAATTTTGCTATTTGGTATTTTCAGTTTCATTTATTACATAATTATTTTTATCGTAAAATGAGCAGGAAAGGAGGAAATATTTTCGAAAAATTCGTTTTTGACTTGATTTTCCCAATATGGTGGCACAAGCGGCAAAGATACGAGGTGGTAAAGTAAGTATTCAAAAAGAGCACCTCAAAATCTATAAAAATGTCCAGAAAACTCCAAGTAAAGCACTTTTTTGAGCGCATTATTGAAAGAATTGAAATGCACGAAAATGGAAATATTTATTAATAGTAATAAGTTAAAAATTATTAATTAAGAGAGGGCCTAGTACATCATCAATATATTGGTATAATTGTAAACATTTATTTTTGGTATTTACATCGTTGCTACTCCCCCACAGTACGAGTCCATCAATCGTGGAGGCAGACAGTACAGTAAAAGCGTTGAAGAGATCATCCTACAAAAAAAAAATTATAAAAACATTTGGAGTTATCCTCAATATACATTGAGTACAATAGCAACTATTATATTCCAGATATTCCAGGGATACATCTGAATATTGGGTTATATTGAGTTAAATTGATTTGGAAATGATAGCCAGTTTGGTTCAAAGTGCTCAGTAGCGTAGATATTGGGGGTCGTCCACTTTGTCTCTTATTTTCTACGCCACTGAAGATTTTTTAAAAAATTGATGGCATTTTTGTATTAAAGTTCAATGTAGACGAGGGCAATGCTCTTACACGATTTTTAGTTGCGGTTTCATTTTTGAGATATTCAAAGGATAAAAATTCGTTGCATTTATGGACAAAAAATAAATAAAACAAAAACAATAAGTAAAAAAACAGTTCTAGTCAGTTCCTGTCGATAGGGCAAACTTATTTCCACTCAATATCTTAGTTTATTTGTTTTCAAAGATGCCCAGAATTTTGAAAAAAACAACTTTGAAGGGCTATATCTGTTATTATGGATTTACAGACCCATTACCCAGCTAACTAGATTTAACTGAGTAAAACATTTTTATCAAGTAAAAAGTTACTTTTTGTTTTTATGTAACTATAAAAAAATGTATATAAAAAATAACCAGACAGAGCAGCGTTAATCTAAAGATACTACATATATTCTAATTCAAGTTAGTTCAAGCAACTGGGGCTCTGACTGTTCCCAATTTGTAGGGTGTCTAACTTACCTTTGTTATAAATTCTTTTGTGTCATGATATTTGTACCAAAAATATGGAATGATTTTTGGAATGTTATCCTTCTTATTTAAGTATCCAACAATTCTCTGTGCTTCATTGATCCTTCCTTCAATCAATTCCACTTTGTTGTTTGCATTTAACCGCAAATTTCCTAAGTACATTGAGGGATAGAAGTTGTCGCTCACATTAAACAACCATTCTATCCTAAAAAAATTATGGTAGTAATCTGATTCATAGATCACTTTGGAAGACTAGTTAGGTGTTAAGTTTTTGTGAATGGGTCCTTGTGTACCCTTCACTGGCGCCATCAGCAGGCCTATTGTGGCTCACTCCTAATTATATTTCACCCAATAAGGTCAGTCCCTTAACGAAACTGATAACTTTATTGGGCGAGAGTGTTGCCGTTTGTCAAATATTGAAATCGGATCCTCTCCACAGCGGGACAGGTGTATAAGATGTGGTCTACCTTCTCATCTAGGTATAGACGGCATTCGGCATTTTCCGCTAGACCGAGTTTATGCAGATGATTAAAGCTGCAAATCGTTTCTGTGTATCATGGTCGTAGAGTACAGATGTACGTACTGACGCCGGCATTCACCTTGACCGCGAAACTCTTTCTCCAGTCCAGTCTATTATTAGCTTTCGAGTTGTGTACATGTCAAGTCACTTGGGCATATTGCATATTGTTTTTTATGTTTATTTTATTTGTTGTACTGTATTGTTGATATTAATTGAATTATAAAGCATGGTAGACGTACACAGGGGTAGAAAACGGCCATTTGCTGACAAAGTGAATAAATTCGTAGATGAATTCCCGGATTTATTCTATGATGGTGCTAAAATAATTTGTAAAGTATGCGAGAAAGATTTGATGTGCTGGGATAAGCGTGTTTGTGGACTTCACGTAAATAGTGTACACCATAAAAATAAAAAAAAAATGGCGTGCCTTTGACAACACAATTTATGTTTGATTTACTATTAATGCCGATTGCCTGTGATGTTTCGCTGCACATACTCGAAAAACAACCTATTCGAGAGTTCTGGAATAAATATAATGCCCAGGTGAAGTTACCAAGTCGCACAACGTTATGTAACTATCTACCAATTGTACATGTAGACATGGTAAATAAGATGAAACGTGAATTAAAAAATACACGGCTGTGGTTATCTATTGATGAGTCAACAGATTGTAAAAAAAAATTCTATTTTAAATGTTATAGTACGAGTACTGGACCCTCTTAAACCGACAGTTCCACTGTTACTAGCTAGCAAAAGACTAAGTCAGTGTACTAGTGAAATAATTACCAGGGTGGTGCTGGAGACGTTAGAAAAATTTGAACTGTCAAAAAGACAAGTGTTGATGTTTGTGACTAATGGCGCTGTGACAATGTGTTCGGTAGGTTCTTTGCAAGAACAAGGTTGTACGTTTATACATGTTACGTGTAAAGTGCATTCTTTACATCTTGTGGCAGAAACTATTCGAAAAGATTTTCCAGAGGTGGATGCATTAATGGCAAGTACAAAAAAAGTGTTTCTTAAATCTCATAAATGTCTCCATGCATTTTATAGCAAGTGTCCCGGTATTCCTGAACCACCACAACCGATTCCTACACGTTGGGGAACATGGTTGCAGGCAGCTTTTTATTATGCTGAATGTTTCCAACAAATAAAGCTGTGATACTACTATTCAATCCAGATAAGGCTGCAGCTATTAAGGAAAGCCAGACAAAATTCGAGATGTTTCCGTTGAAACAGCTTTAAAAAATATTGCGAAGAACTATAAACCATTATATGAAAGCATAAAAAAATTAGAAAACAGTGCGTTGTCGTTAGCGGAGTTACTGCAAATAATGGATGAAGTAAATCTACTGCTACACGCTATAGGTGACGCAACAAATCAGCGCGTTAAAGAAAAGTTCACAAGTGTGTTAAATAAAGACACCGGTTTTACCAAATTAAGACAAATATGTGATGGTGCAGCCCCAGATCCGTTAAGTGCGTTCAAAGACTATTTTACGTATGCGTGTATTACATCAGTAGATGTCGAACGGTCGTTTTCAAAATATAAGAATATATTTTAACCAAAGCGAACATCACTCATGGAGACAACCATAGAAACATACCTGATGCTGCAAAATGGCTACACATCTCCAGTTTGTGGTAAGCAAGCTAGTTCATCAAGCTAGTTAAGAGGGTAAGTTTTACATACATTGTTATAAATTGTAACAGTTTATTGTTTCTCGTATTAGTTAATTTCGCGTACGCCACTGTCCCACGGAACATTCTTGACAGCCCTACAGATGATAGTTTAGTCGGCAGTACACGGTATATAAGCTTATTAAGGTTTTCAGGTTTACCTTGTTTAACTCTAAAAGTATTTTATAAATGCCTTCGAATGAACTAATCCTGGTAACTCTTGCCCGTACTGGAGAGTTTTCCTTTCAGCCTAGACTAGCGAAGAGATTTTGGATTTGTGGCATTAACCAAATACTTTGTTGCAAAGAGTCTTAGAATATTGTGCATTCACAAGTTTAAGTTTAGTTTAAAATAAGAATTTTGTTTCATAAATACCTAATTTTCAATATCCTCATTTCCAGCCAAATACAAAATTACGTTCTTATGAAATGTAATTTAAATTTTAAAATAATCTGTCCACGTAGCAATATAGTTGTAAAATGTAGGAAGTTCTGTCGTTTTTGTATAAATTTAAATTTACAAGATTTATAGGCAAAAATTGGGTTAGGTGTATGGTGGGTTGCCTAGTGACTGGAGCACTGTTAATGGGATCGTTGTTTACCTATCACAGTGTATATATCTTCCATAATTTCTGAATTTATGACGTAAAGATAAATAAATAAATTCTGTAATGCCATTTATAAAGTTTACTAGATGTTTTTTGAATAATACTATGATGATGTGAGACAAAAGATTTTTTTCAGCCTTTTTTTATTCTAGTCTTCCTATAGAATATACATAATTATATTACCTTCATTTTTTATTTCAAGTTATTTAATTTCTCAGAATAAATTGTACACTAAAAATCAAAAAACTTCAAAAAGTGAATTTAAAAATATAGTTGTAATATTCTTTAATTTATATGGCTTCGTGATCAAGTGGTAAGAGGGCATCCCATGCCAGGATTTTTTTTCTAAAGCAGAAATTAATACCAACATACTCGGAGATTGGGTGTGTGTCCGTTGTCTTTAAATGTGTATCCCCTCCCACACAAGGAATTTCGAGTCTCTTAAATGACACAGTGGACTGTATACCTTATTATGAAATGCCAAAATGCAATAGTATAATTTTTCCAAAGTGTTTTTATCTAGTGAAGGGTAGTTGACCGGTCATGATGTTTCCGTGACTGACCGGATCATCGTGACCGGTCAAGCAACTGGTCATTTTTAAATATGATAAAAAACACTGCCATTGGATGTGTCATATTTTTTTATCAAAATGGTGTATAATTTATAAATGGGGCTTATGTTGAAAGATATTATGCATATTAGGTTTTTTTTTGTATTTTATTTTTTTCATATCCGTCTAAATTGAGCTCACCTAAGTATTTCTTTATCAGAGATGTTCTCAGTGCACGTTCGTTTTTTTACGAATTCATCCAACTTAACACTTGATTGAATAATTGCTTCACGTTTTTTGGCAATTTTATTATGTGTATTTTTCAGGCGGGTAGCATGTAGTAGCGGCTGGTGAAATTTAGATTGTCATATCTTAGTATTAGAGCATGGGACTCAAACGATACTTTGAGGCATTGAGACACAATTTGTTCAGTTTTTTTTGCAAATTTCAATCATAATTTTTTTTTTTGCAGAAATTCATTGTTTTGATAATTACGTCTTAAAGTTGTGTCTCATGCTCCAATATTAAGATATGACAACCTAAATTTCACCGGTCTTTGATACTTCATTCCACAGAACCCATGTTTTTTTACAACCCATTTTTTTTTTTTTTAAATTCTAAATGAGGATTTCCTTGCCAACTTTTGGCATTTTTTAACTAAAGGAAAATTAAAAAGTCTACTGGTCTCTTTTATTACTGAGGATTTCTTTCAATTTCTTTCACCAAAAGGTGATTGACGTTTATACATCAATTGTCAAATGTCATGATTAAAATTTTAAGTGAAATGGTGGGACATTTAAAATTTTGAACAACTTGGACAAGGTGACCGGTCAAGTTGACCGTGTCTGTGACCACCTCGGACATGTTGCTATTTGACCAGCCAACTTAATCAAAACCTGATCGATCATTGGTGACCGTGACTGAATGACTGCCAACACTATTTGTACCTATTATTTTCTTGCACTACTTCATTCGGACAGTTCCTTTTCATATTACTCGGGGACATGTTGAAACAGTAGGGGTAAGCATAATAACCCCAAGTGGCATTTGGTCTTAGGTACTTCGCCAGGTATAATGTTTCTTCCATGAATTGCCTCGCATAATATTCGAACCTTTTCGTCGCTTCCTTCTCCAACCAAGAATTTGGCCATAGTAAGTGCTTTTTTCTTTCAATACTTATTGAGAGATCTTTGTATGGCGCCAATGTGCCAAAATTCTGTCGAAAAACTGGTCGCCAACTTTCGAAATCTACTATTCCTATACCTAAAAAAAATTAAGTAATGAAAAGAACAGGACAGAGCGTGAAGAGAATTAAAAAAAAAATAGACTTTTTTTAGCCCAAAATGGAAATATTCATAAATCACTGGCGGCCATTTTTCCAGTACGGCGTCTTAAGCCGTACTGGATAAGTGGAAACAATATGAGCGTGTATGCAGCAAGTTTATATGGGAATTAGTTTCATTTAAATTTTTCTGTTGCAAACTTGAAAATTCAGAAAGGGGATATCCCCCTCCCCAGTGAAATTAAACAAGTCATTTTCAAATATCTTGAAACATACTATACCTGATACAGGGTGGCCCACCGAAAACGGTCCACCCGGCTCTATGCCATGTTGACGATCTAAAAATACCTGCAAATTCGTTATCAGGGATCAGTTCCTCCACGAGTTCCTCGAAAATTTCCAAATGCACTGTCAAATTGCCTTCCTGCGGTACACCTCCGTTCCTTAAAACTGTTTTTGAGCCATCTTTCAAGATGGCCGGAAAACTACCAGGATCGTACAAAATCGCAATGTCTTCGCCTCGAAATCGATCGTTTTCATTTTGAACTATTTGGTATTTTTTCGCCAGTTCCGAGAAGTTCAACTTATGGGAATCGCATTGAAACGTGGGAATGTTCCAGTAGACTTTAATTGCTCCACTTTTCGATCTGCTATTTTCCAGAATTTCATTGCTAAAATAATAAATTAGAAAATATTTTTTTTAACAGAAATTTTTCCTAACGTGCGATCGAAAAAAATTATCCTCGAAGATAGCCATGAAAATAAATCGTGTAAATCGCAGGTGTATCGATTCTCCTGCGCATCGGTTGATATTGAACTGTCGCTATTTGAATTAATTTTTGAACTGCCAATCAAACGCTAAAACATGTTGAATTTCCATGGCTAACTAGAGGAGAAATTTCTTTCCTCACCCTTTTCTATACATGCAACGCATTTCCGAGCCGAGGCCAAAGATAATTCTTGACAGTAAAGGCCGTTATACACGTTAGGATAAAACAGCGATTTATTTGCGCAGATTTATCTGATGTGTGGATGATAGTGTTGCCAGTCTAGTACAATTGTACTAGATTTAGAACCTTTTTTAAGGAATCTGGCACGACGATAGTACGCTTGGTTCAAAATCTAGTACTTTTTGGAATTCAGTAGAAGTGTAAGCGTATTTTACTTAAAGTACCATACGCTCCTGACTATTGACTCGCCGAGGATATTTCTCGCTCTCGCGCCTAAAGTAAATGGAAATTCGCAAAACGCATCGGCTTCCTATCTAGAAACAGTTCTGACGAGAATGCAACCACATAGAACAGTTTTTGGAAGAATTGTAAGCAATTTGTTAAATTACGGGAGTTTTGACAATAAAAGAGACCGGTATAATATATTGATAATGTTGACTGCACAAATAATATTCTCGAAGCTGTTAACAATAATCCCCGCATATCAGTGCGACAAATTGCAGGCGAAACAAATATTCCTAAGAAAACTGTACACAAGACATTAAAACAGAGGAAATATGAAGAAAGCACGGAAACTATCGATATTTTGGAAGAGTTAGGGACGTTTTCGGCACAATAAATGCGCCAATACTCAGAAGAGTAATCCGCTCAGTTAGGCACAGATGCCAAAAATCTTCGATCATGATCGAAGCCAAAAATGTATTCAACTAATTGGAGGTCATATTGAACAGTTTTAAATTTTCTTACTTCTTTACTATCATTTCTTCTATTATGTTAATTTGCTGTTATTAAGAAACTTTCTCCATATCGATTATCTTCGTTATTTTAACAGAAAATTTAAATTATTTAAGCATGTCAAACTGATAACCTTAATATTACTGTTATTTTTTATAATGGTTGGTATAAGGTATATCCATGAAATCAAAATAACTTTTTGATTTTCCATAGCCTACTATTTTGTTTTGTTAAGCAGTGGATAACTTTTTTTAAATTTGTCCCTTGAAAACAAAATTTTGCTCGACATTGTGATACATCATTTAAAAGCTCTTTTTAAGCACAATCTGAAAAATGAAAAATCCAATATGGTTGCCATAATAAAAACAAAAGTTACCTCGGATATCTCGAAAACAAAAGAATATCGACGTTCGTTTCTACACTAAAATATTAGTCTCCAAAAAGTGTCCTAATAATGTAAAAGTCTAAAACTGTCTGACCAAGGATTACTTGGCTACAGCCAAAAAAGAGAAATCACAGAATTTTCGTTTTTTTTTTTTGGAAATTCTCAAAAAGGGTTTCAGTTGGCCGTGATTTCTTAACGGATTTGGAATCAGCATAAAATTTGCTAAAACATCCCACTTAACCGACCTTGTAGCTCTTATGGTTTCCAAGGTCGTAATAATGAGCATCGAGTTTGGGACATACGGTATGAGCGTGCGATCAAACTGCGCAGATATGCTTGTGCGGTTTTATCATAACGTGTGTAGTGGCCTTAACAATCGGGGGCAGACGTTACAGGCAGAGCTGTCACAAGTAATATTAGAAATCAAGTAAAAATTCAAGTTTTTTTATGTGAATAATTGAACTACAAGTACAAATATCTACTCAGATAAGTACTTAAAGTAAAGTACTTCAAGTACTAATAAATACTTGAAGTATAAGAAGTATTTTACTTTAAGTATTGACAGCGCTGGTTCCAGGTCGTCTGTTATTGGGGAACCGCAAGGACGTTAAGCGGGGAATATTTTTGTATTATTTAATAAAAAATTAAATTCTTCTGTTTTTTTCCTTTCTTAACATTTGCTCTAAATTTACCTTTTTATGGGTAAAGACTAAAGACAAGATATTTTTAAAGCATGATTAAACTTAAGCCAGCTCTGTTAACTAAATTTTTCCAATCATTTTCAGATAAAAATAAACCGTACAAGGTCTTTGTTCTTATATTGCAAATATTTGTACAACTATCTTAATCAAGGATCAGATAACATTCTTTATAAATGTAACATTTGTTTACATACATTCATACACACATAGTTTATTTTTACACTTTTATGACATAAACAAGATTAAAAACATGCATAAAAACAAAAGCTTTGTGTTCTACACAAGACTGTTTGGCTCGTGTTAATGTTTTATTATTATCAAAAAAAGAGATAAATGTATTGCACTCGGACATTGCCGACGACAAATAATTATTTTACTAATATTTTATCCTAATATACATATTATAAGGAGTAGAAATACGACACTTTTAATAAATTATCTTCTCTAAAAACTGCCTGCAAGTGTTTTTACTTACATTTTAAATTTGGGCCAATAGTTTGCGAGAAATTGCATTCTGATATTAAAGAATTTGATGAATTACTTGCCGATAAAATTACACTAGTCTTGCTTTAATATCAGCTTACTGTTTTGCCGTTTTTTACTTTCAGTGTGAACAAAAGACAACAAAGCAAAAATACCAAAAACGTTAAGGCTCATTTACTCGGGAAGTATTCATTAAATTCTCTAGTATTAGAACACAATTTCTCACAAACCATTAGCCCAAAGTACCATTGTAAAGATAGTTTTTATCAGTTTTTATGGGATTAGGATTTTTAACTTCCCGCTAAGAAAACTGAAAATTTTCAGAAATCGGGAAGTTATTGGTTTCACCCCATTCTCGAAAATCGAGTTTTTGTCAGATCTCGACGTTTTGAGGTCCTAAGAAGCTATTCTGACTATTCCCACGATGGTGTCTGTATGGGTGTATGTACTATGTGTGTGTATGTGTGTACGGTGTATGTAAACCTCTCATAACTTTTGAACGGCTTGGCCGATCGAAACGCGGTTTGCGGCATTCTAAAGGGGTTGACTCAACTTAGATTTCCTGAGAATTAGTAGCGATTCGGCCCGGTAGATTTTGAGAAATCTCAAAAATAAAATTTTCAAAAATTTGTTTTTTTAGAATATCTTTTAGACTAGTGAACCGATCAATTCCAAAATATAATCAGCTCTTCTCCTTATAAAGCAACGTCGATCGTCGCAAACCACATCAAAATCGGTTGATTCGTTCGAGAGATATCGATTACGAAAAATTCGCAAAAAAATGTTTTTTTGAAATAACATTCATAATTTTTGTCGGATCTATTTTTGATACAAACATAACTTTTCGTACTTAAGAAACTGCGTTGAATGCCGTAAACCGCATCAAAATCGGTTGATTCGTTCAAGAGATATCGATTACGAAAAATTCGCAAAAAAAATGTTTTTTTGAAATAACATTCATAATTTTTGTCGGATCTATTTTTGATACAAACATAACTTTTCGTACTTGAAAAACTGCGTTGAATGCTGCAAACTGCATCTCGATTGGTTAATTTGTTCAAAAGGTATCGCAGTTCAAAAATTACAAAAAAAAGTGTTTCTTTAATATAACTTCGAGATTTTTCACCTAATCGTAGAGCTCAAAAATGTATGTGTATAATATTTTAAGCTCGGAGAGCTCAAAAATTAACTAATACGTATATTTTTGAACGCTTTAAGCTCGAAAATAGCGGGAAGTTTCAGGGATGGCCTGCAGGGTCAACCGATTTTCAGATTTTTTTTTTTTTAAGAAAACAACCGTTTGAAGAAAACCGACGTTTCGATACGTTTATTGTATCTTCTTCAGGTTCCTACAAGAATTACGATAATATGTATTATATATATATATATATATATATATATATATATATATATATATATATATATATATATATATAATTATATATATATTATATATATATATATATATATATATATATATATATAAAAAAAAAAAAAAAAAAAAAAAAAAAAAAAATATATATATATATATATATATATATATATATATATATATATATATATATATATATATATAACCTAATATGATATGATGATATGAATTAACATTTTTTTAATCTCAATATTTTTTTGCTTCTAATACTATGAATATTATTATTTAATTCAATGTTAGCCTGCATCTAGGTGAAGTAGTTGTTTCTGCGATAAAATGTACTTGAAGTTATAATACACCTAATAAAACTTTTATACTAGCGCGTTCAGATAAGAATGACAGTGTAAAATATAAGAAACTGTAGGTACAGTTATCAATATTAATATTATTATCATATGCTTATGTAATATCCAAATAATTAATATACTATTTTTTTCTGGAAACATTATTTTTAATTTCGTTAGCGTAAAAGATAATAAATATTAATTAAAGGTTACAAATATTAGCAAAAGTATATTTGCCTAGTTTTGATGCTAATTTGACAGCATACTTATAAGTCTTATTTATTTGGTCAAAAAAACTTAAAAAATATTGAACAAACATGGAGGGTTTATTTAAAAGTCGACCAGTTTCTAATACTTCGACTTAACACAATGTAGAAATGAAAAATGTAATCATTTTAAAGGATCGGTTTGTCTGGTTTTACAGCCAAAAAAATCGTCTATTTTTTCGCGCGTATTTTTTATCAAATTTTTGACGATTCAAACCAAACCTTTTGGGGTGGGTGGCCTTCCGTCCTTTATTGTACACACACTTCAGGCTATTTCAATTAGAGCTTGTAATGCAAAAATCAAAATTAAAAAAAACATTAAAACCAACCTATTTATCTCGCTAGAATTTTCTTGCGTTGATAATTTCACTATAAACAAAATTACAAAAACTTGTAACATTTTCACAAAGTTTCTATCAAAACAACAGGAAATTTACACCTTTAAAGCTCGACGGTAGGCGTGTACCTAATACTTAATACAAAACAATTTTATCGCTTTTTCAACGTTTATAATAAATATATAGTCGCCTTTTATTTATTTAAATGAGACTACACGACATTTCTAAAGTTGTAACACACTTCCTACGGAAATTTAAATTAAAACAATTAACGTATTGTGGCATTTTTTTAAGCTATAGGTACTACAACTAGTGTGGATGAGCGTTTATCGACATTTTTTGGATATTTCACAAATTTGTAGGTGTTGCATAGCAGTAATTCCGATGTTTACTACCTCCCATTTGACCCTGACCAGCAATATGCTACAATAATAAAGGGGAGTTATTGATTTTCCACATAAATGCCTAGGTTAGTAATGTTTACACACAAGGGAAATTAAACTATTACAGGGCCGGCTCTGCAATTTTTCTGAATATAAACAAATTTCTTGTGATCGCATGGTTTAATAATAATTAGACACCGGATAATTTCCCTGAGATTCGGATCGGTTTCCCAACCGACCTCTCTGAGTTCCCATGGAATAAGTACAGTAAGTACATGCACAGCGAAATTTAGACCGTATTTTTTTCACTATTCAGTTTATCTACAAAAGTCGCAGTATGTGGACGGCGCGAAGATAAAAATAAAGTAACAACTATGTCGACATTATCAGACATATATAAATATATATATATATATATATATATATATATATATATATATATATATATATATATATATATATATATATATATATATATATATATATATATAGCCACATATTTTTCAAAAACTACAAATTTCATGCCACAATGTTTTTAGTTTTTTACAAATATCTGAAAAACCAAGTCAGATAATTAAGTTTCTGTTGTTCCGAGTTCTCTATGTTGGAAAAGTTAAAGCCGGACACCCTGTATAAGCACTGCCTGTACATTATGTATATCTCCTTAGTATATTTATTGCAATAAAGATGTTTATTATTATCATTATAATGAATTGTGTACTTGAAAATATGGTTTTTAGCATTACAACAGTTATCACTTGATGTGGTATTTGTTATATATATCTAATATGAAAAAAAAGTGCCACCAGACACTTCTTAATGACTTATCATACTAAAAGAAGCGATAAAGCTTTTATTGCGATTTCCCACAGTAAAGGATTTTTACCAAATAAATGCAAATCCCTCTTGAGGCTGTTGTGCATACCATTCGTAGACCGGTTTCTGGTTTTTGCCTTCATCAGTACGCAGTAGGTATATGTATATACAACGACACCTTTACGAGTGAGCAATCGCAATCGCTAGTATTTATTACTATATTTTCTAATTAACTTTTATCCTCTCTGTTATGGAATATGGTATTCTAATTTTTGTATACCTTTATTAGAACTCCATATATATCTAACGGAAGTTTCCATACAAATAACAAATGTGCATTGTACTTATAATTTGCATAAACTATATAAATGTAAATTGTTTATTATCCGTGAAAGATCTCCCGTAAAGTATGATTGCTTAAAATTTGCCATAAATTTTCATATAATTTAAAGTTCATTTAAATAATTTGTAACAATAAGACCTTTATTCCGATTACCGATTGCAATTATAATGCAATAGAGGTAATAAGTTATTTCGTTTGTGATAATTTGTTAGGGTTACTGATAAAACGTAATTGCCTAAATACAGATATAATTATTATTATTAAATACCGTGACCTAAATGAATACTATAATATTTTAAATTTACTTTATTTATTTTAACATCTTTCAGACACAACTCGAGGGCGCGGACTATATCCCTCATATGCACAGAAATATACAATATGATCATTCCATCTACATATATTTCCTGCAAATATTGAATGTACGCTGTATATGCAGAAAGTAGAAGAAATACGTGCGTATACTCTCTGTTACCTAAAGTGAATATACATGTGTATAGTATGAATCAATTTTTATATAAAATGTATATGATCACTGATCATTGATCAGTCATTGTACAATATTTTATTCATACATCATAAGAATATTAAACAAATAGGAACAAGCACAGTATATGCAAAGTATATTTGAAGATGAATATTATACTATAATCGATGATTCGTGTATTACGTATACCGTGTGTCACAAATTCGATGCTCGTTATTGGGATCTCGGAAACGGTTATGCTGATTCCAAATCCATTAAGATATCACGGCTAACTGAAACAGTTTTTGAGATTTTCCAAAAAAACGAAAATTTTGTGATTTCATTTTTTGGCCAAGTCATCCTTGGTCAGACATGTTTTAGATTTTTATATTATTAGGACACTTTTTGGAGACTAATATTTTGATCTAGAAACGAATGCTCGATAGTCTTTAGTTTTCGAGATATCCGAGGTAACTTTTGTTTTCTTATTGCAGCCATATTGGATTTTTTCGTTTTTCAGATTGCGCTTAAAAAGAGAAGAAAAATCCGATATGATTGCCACAAGAAAAACAAAAGTTACTTCGGATATCTCGAAAACAAAAGAATATCGAACAGTCGTTTCTACACCAACAAATTGAAATTATTCAACTTCTTGCAACGAGTCACCAATCAAAAACAGGCGACGGGAGACGCAGAAAGCAATCAATCGTTGTGAGAACGTCTACTATCGCCAAAATGAAAATCAAGCATAACAACTACTGACATTTGTTGTTAGTTGGTGGAAACGAAACGATCTCACTGTTTAGGCTATGTCCAGAATTTTTCTAAATTTATGACACCTACAAGCACCATATCTGAGCCTCGATTCTTGAGTTGCGTGAGTATATAGAAGAATAATTAAGAGAGATGGAATTATGTGTAAATAATAAATTAGTCAGGTACAATACGTTACTTTTCTCGGTAGATAATTCAGGAATAAGGTCCCTCCCTGATGACGAGAAGTGCGGACACAGAGACTTGAAGTGAGTACTCCATTTCTGTGCAGACGACGCCAAAAGTTAGGCAACTTGGTTTACAATGCTGATTTGAAATTTCTCTAAAGCAAAGTAGTTCTAATACACAGTAGAGTAGATGCAACATATTAATGTCGTAATGTCATGTCAGTTGTCAATATGAAGTAAATGTGCCAAGGTTATGTTTTTCCTATTATTTTTGATTAAAGTTAATTAACAATTTTCATAATTTTATAAACAAGCAAATTCATAAAATCTGTGATTCCAATGTCACATGCAACAAGCTTAAATACCGAAGATAAAACATGCAATCCTTAAGATAGAGATGAGATAAAGTATAAACTTTCAATAGATAATATAAACAGAGACAATAATGAAGATGTATCGAGGATTTTACAGGTTTTTTTTCAGAAAATGTATATTTATTTTTGGGTATTATTATCGGCCTGTACATTTCTCCACTAATATTTAATGGTTTCAATACTAATTGTGATAAACAAACCTTGATAAAAAAAGAGATCGTCCAGGAAATTATCAATTCATCAGTGAATAGATTTGCTCCTAAAATTCTAACAAGAAAACCCAATCCAAGTTCAAAGAAAACGAAGTTGGTAAGACCAAGATATTACTCAACAGAATTAGGAATTAGGGAAAAAATGTTTGTTGGTATTTTCACTTCAGAAGAAAAAATAAATACTCAAGCTTTACATATCAATAAAACTATTGGTCATTTAGTGGATAGAATAAAGTTTTTTATAACTGCCCAGTACAAGTTAAAAACTAAGTTTAACTTAACTGGTCTTGTCGGATTTACAGACGCTAGGTATAAGTACAGACCATTTCAAGTAATCAAATATGTTGGCGACACTTTTGCTCAAGATTTCGATTATTACTTTTTCACCAACGATTACACATTTGTCAATATACATAGACTAAAAGATGTAGTCAATAAGATTAGTGTTAGTATGGACGTTTATTTGGGGACGAAGGTGAAAGATAGCAGTTACTGTAGTTTAGGTAAGAGTTTTTTTATAGATAGTGTGTATTTTAAATATGGGTTATATATTTTTATTGCAGAATCAGGAATAGTTATAAGTAACTCTGTGTTAAAGGCTATGAGAACTCATTTAGACTGGTGCATTATGAATGCTATTTCGGACGATCACAGTGAAAACATTGGGAGATGTATTTATCATAGTTTAGGCCTTTCTTGCCAAGAATCCATCCAGGTAAATATTTTAATACAATTTCGCCAGTTTATTTTTCAAAAGTGGTATTTTTGCAGATGGAAAGTCTACCTTCCTTTAGATTAAAACATTTTGATCTAAGTCAACATTTACTTGAGTTAACTGGAAGGGAGACATTTAATGATGCCATAACTATATATCCTGTTTTGCAGAAAGATGATTTTTATCTCTTAAATGCTTATTTTTTAAAGGTAAGTTAATTGATTGTATTTAATATAATCTTGATTTAAATAATTAGTATTCAAATTCCTATGTACTCAAGACTAAAAATGTGTCTCTCTATACAGATTTGTTTAAAGCATTTGTATATAAACGTGTAAGAAAATCATGCAGAGAAGTGGGAGCAGTGGCGGCTTCTGGTGTGAGCCCTGGAGCTACGGAGCAAAGAAAAATGCCTTTCCATCCATCGACACTTGGATAAATAAAAATAAACTAATCCACAAAGAAAACAAATAAAAATCAAAAATAAAATATTTCCTAAAATTTATTTTTATTTTTTGTGTTTTTTTTCATGGGCTGTTTTGTTTATTACCATTAGTGATATCGATGGATAGGTTTTTATATATTCGTCCGTATGTTTGAAGTTTTTTGACAAAATCAAGTGCTTAATTAAACCCTTTTCTTTTTAGCAAAGACTGACTATAATAAATGAAGAAATTCATCGACTCTCAGAACCATTAACAGAAGTTTGGCCCCCAGGGCAAAGACCTGGGGCCAAACCAGCTACTCGTTTTGATTTACCCAGACAGTATTACTTTAATATGACTCACATGTTTTTTCCGGATGATTTTGTAAATATTCGCAAGCATTCAGAGCCCGAGTTACTAGATATCGAGGTAAGCTTTATAAAAAAACTTATTTCCAAAGTATAGTTTGTTTATTGACAACATAAGATGACTTCAAGTATGTTTTAAACTTATCATGCGTTAGACCCTGTATATGTAAAAAATGTTGAATAATTCTTTTTCATTTAGAACATTATACAAGAAGTTAAAGCCACTGTTTCAAATAAATATCCCAAAGATCTGCAGTATAGAAGACTGATAAATGGATACAGAAAATTTGATTTAAGTAGAGGGATGGATTATACCTTAGATTTAGGATTCAGGGACTTAAATACTGGAAAAGAAGTTATAAAAAGGTAATTTATTGGCCATTTTCAAAAAGATTAAATGAAAATATCCTTTATATTATAAAAGGGATATTTGTCTACTAGGAAGGTTAAGTATCAGGTCCTTCATTTTAGATTTGAAGTATGCAAACCTCTGGGCAGGGTAGAATTTATCCCAGTCCCATACGTGACAGAAAACACTAGAGTAACTATTCTGCTACCCATCCAAGAAACAGAAGTACAATTAGCCATGGAATTTCTAACAAACTATGCCACGTTGATCATGGACAGAAAAGAAAAAACTTTTCTAATGCTGGTCTTACTTTATCAGTATAACAGTGAGAGTAAAGGTGCTGGAGATGTTTTTGGAGATATTAAAGCTTTCGCCACCAAAGCCATGAGCAAGTATAAAAATGATGATGTGAAGATAGCGTGGGTTTCCATTAGGTTACCGGAAGTTCCTAATCCTTTATATATTGAAGAAACTAAATCTTTAAATTTTGCAATCGTCGATCTGGCTTTAAGGAAGGTTGGGTTAGATAGTTTAACGTTGGTACTAAACGTTTATTGTAATATTACTGTTGATTTTTTAAATAGAGTAAGTATTATTGTTTCTAATATATTAACGGATGTTTTTCTAAAACTGTGTTTTCAGGTAAGGATGAATACAATATTGAATTTTCAGATATTTAGCCCTATACCCTTTCGACAATATAATCCAAGAATTTCTCAGTATAAAGATCTAGAACTTAATAAAAATGCAGGTCATTTTGATAGAGAAGAGTATCAGTTCATTTCATTCTATGGAAGAGATTATGTTACAGGTAAATTTTTTTAACTTGATACTGAATGTCCAATATCGTCAATATTACTGATAGACCTCATCTCAATAAACATTTTGCTCAGCTTCTACTAATCAAAAAATGTTCTGGATACCCCAAGACTTATTGGATTTCTGTTATTTGTTTTTAGCTAGAAAAAAGTATCAGCACATAATGCCTCTTATTAGAATCGACAATGATATCACAAAAATACTTGACGATGAGTATAGAGAAGTAGGAAATATTTTTGAAATGTTTGTTAAATTCTATGATAAGCTGCATTGCATGAGAGCTACCGAAATGAATTTAAAAATTAAATATCATGAGGAAGTTGATAAACAAAGGCATAATCTATTTCTGGGTAATGAGGCGCAGCTCGCTAAGCTACTTTTGACAAAGAAGGATGACGTTATTGAACTAAGCTGATTCTGTTAAACGATGCATTTATTTTCAAAACTGTGCCTTTGTTATTAGATTTTTATGTCTTGTATGAAGAACAATAAAGTTTATGTTGTATATGTGTATTAAATAAGAGCATTTTTATTTATTTACTTATTTATATATACACCAATACGCCATATGTATAGCGCCAAGTGTGGCGCATATGAGCAATGGCTGCAAACTAGGATGAAGTGAGATGGAATAAGACACACCCAGCAAATGTAAGGATAGACTCACCAGCCACCTCCATTACACTCCCACTGTTGGGTCTATCTGGTTTGTTCAATCGGTCTTTGTTAACATTTGGCCACATTAGCCGTTTTATATATGGTATATTTTGTTAACCAAGTCATTATTTTCAGACCCATGTTTAACTTTTTTCTTTTTCTAAAATCAGTACCTAAATTTGTACCATGTGTCGTAACATTCGACTATGACTGTGGACAAATTTTAATCTTCTTACACGCGTAAATAAAAACGGGGGGGGGGAATAATAATAATCCTTCAAACATGTTTATGATTGAAGTAATATCCTATTGGCTGTCCAACATCGTTCTTATATAACAGTCTACTTTCGTTAGCTGTTCTAATAAAATGGCATTTTATGAAATGGTGTGGTAGTGCGTTTCTAGTATTTTTGGTAACTTTTTGACTAGTCCATGGATTTATTAAGTATTTTAAATGATTGCAAATGGTGGTTGTGTTTATTGTAAGAAGTACACAAAAAAAGTTTTAAATCGTTCTGCTCATAAGTAAGTAAACATAATCCATAGGTATTGATTACAGAAATTTGTTGTGTAGATACTTCTTTTTTTAAATAATTTTCTTAGGTTTTTTTTACAATGTTAAATAAATAATCATCCACAGGGAGAATACATTATTAAAGTATTATTGTTCAATTTGGTGTTACAATTAACTTTTTTTTTTTTTTAAGTTTCGAGCTATGGTTGATCATTTTAACAGGACAGACTCCATTAACTGAATGATATGATTAGCTGTTTGTTATCTTGTTGGTATATAAAATGTTAAAATAATTCATTAACTGCATATCCTTAACTTATTTAAATGTTAATTGAAACAGTTATTATATATTTGTAGATTTCTAAATGAAGATGAGAAATAATCATGGTTGAATATTTTAAGCCTATAAGTGAGAGAAGCGTTCCAAAGTATGCAGTGATGTTCAGACCACTTTACGTTTAGTGATTTCCAGTGGTGTATAGTACCTCAAAAGTCATTCCGTACCTTAAATACTCAGTACTTCAAAATCTATGAGGTATTTGTGGTGGATTGGCCCAAATAAAACGGAAACTACTATTAACTTTTATTGAACATAAAAATGACACTGTTTCCATTTGACAATTCGTACAACAACCAACAGAATGCCAACTTAAACTTCTAGATTAAAACTAACTTAAACGCGGTACATTCAAATACACTACATATATCCTCCTGCTATGCAAAATATATTTCTACAAATCTAACCTAGTCGGTTTCTTAATTGTTCTCTTAGGTCTTACATTTACATTAGTTTCTGCTTCTAGCAAAACATTCTTAGGTCTTACATTTACATTAGTTTCTGCTTCTGACAGAACATTCTCCTTAGCCACTATAGACTCTTCCTTAGAAACAATTTGACTAGAGTCTATATTATTCTCTAAATTTCCATTTCCTAAGTTCCCCTGCTCCTTTACATCTCTAGCTAACTTACTTTCTACTTCTGAATTTATAATTTCATTTTGATCTTTACTAAAATTATGTTCTAGGTTCACTACGGTTTCAGCGCTTGTGATTAAATCATTTCCATCTATTTCTTTCTCACTCTCAATCTTTCTGCACCTTTCATAATAATCACCTTCTTTTATTAACTGGTCAGTATGTCTTTTCCATACAACATCCTCATCGACTACTCTAACAAAATATGTCCTTTCACCTAAAACTTCCTCAATCACTGCCTTTTTCCAACCTTTTTTATTCGGATTTCTATAATCCCTTGCAAAAACTGATTCATTCTCTCTAAATATGATGTCTCTGCTACCCTTAAAATTTTCCACCAATTTATTTCTATAATCATTTGTTTTTGTTTTTAACAAATCTAAAGTTGTCTTAACTTCTCTATTCATTAATCGGTAAGTAGGAGTTTCCTTTGTTGCACAATGAACTGTATTACGGTAAGTAAATAGATATCTCGATATTAATGAAGAAGTGGATAAATTTGAATTTTTGCTATCTTTAATACATTTGTACAAACCCTGTTTAAATGACTTAACTGAATTCTCAGCTGCCCCATTGCTTTGTGGATGGTAAGGAGGACCTGTTTTATGAGTAATACCATTCCTTTCACAAAATATTTTAAACTCACCTGACGTGAATTGTGGACCATTGTCTGAGACAATTATTTTTGGTAAACCAAACCTAGCGAAACAATCACGCAATTTATCTAAAGTATTATTTACACTTGTATGATTCATCTCATAAACCTCTGGCCATTTACTATATGAATCCGTTAACAAAAAAATACATTTTACCCTTTATAGGACCCATAAAATCGATATGTACTCGTTCAAATGCTGCTTTAGATTCCTCCCACAATTTTAATACTGTTTTTACCGGTTCTGACCTAAATGTTAGACAAATATTACAAGACTTTCCCAGACTCTCAATATCCTTATCCAGCCCTGGCCACCAAAAGTATCCTCTGGCTCTTGACTTCATCTTTACTATCCCAATATGCGTAGAATGTAATTCCTCTAATAAGCATTTTTGGATCTTATATGGTATTACAATCCTATAACCCCACATTATTAAACCGTCTTGTAAATATAATTCATTTCGCCTCACAAAGTAATTTTTTAAACGTAAATCAGAATTTATATTTTCCGGCCAACCATTTTCTATATAATATTTCACTTTTCCCAATATCTCATCTTTTCTAGTTTCTGCCCGAACCTTATTATTGTCAACTGGTATTTCGTTTAGAAAATTTAAATATTCTAATTCGTAGTCTCTATCATCTCCCTCAATTGGTAAACGTGATAGTCCATCGGCTTCATTTAATTCGCCTTTTACAAACTTTAACTTGTAATTAAATTCAGATAAATATACTGCCCAGCGTTGAATTCTACCTGCTGCAACTTCAGGTAATGCTTTACTTTCTCCGAATAATGATAATAAATTCTTATGATCTGTTACAAGTTCAAACTCTCTGCCCATTAAGTATTGTGAAAATTTTTTTACTCCCCAATATAGCGCTAAAGCCTCTTTCTGTATCATTGAATAATTCTGTTCGGCTTTCACTAACATTCTGCTTGCAAAACCTATCGGTCTCTCTGAACCGTCTTCCATCATATGTAATAAAACTGAACCTAAACCCACTTTACTGGCATCACAGACTAATTTAATTTTTAAATTTGGATTAAAATGAATTAAAACTATATCCGACGTAATAGCACATTTTATTTTGTTAAAAGCTTGTTCACATTTTGAATCCCAATCAAATTTAACATTTTTTTGCAATAAGTTATACAAAGGACTTAATATATCACTCAAATTTTTAATAAATTTGGCATAATAATTTATAGAACCCAAAAACGCTCGTAATTCACTAACATTCGTAGGTCTTTTCATTTCTGTTATTGCTATAACCTTATTCACGTCTTTTTCTAACCCTTCTTTACTTATTATATGCCCTAGATATTTAATATTTTTCCTAAAGAATTCACATTTATTTTTATTCAATGTTAAACCGGCTGCTCTTAATCTTTTCAATACTCCTTTTAGATTTTCAATATGCTCTTTCCTACTTTCCCCTGTAACTAATATATCATCTAAAAAGTTTATACAACCTTTACATCCTAATAAAATTTTCTCCAAAATATTCTGAAAAATCTGGCATGCTGGCTTTGTACCATATGGTAAACGATTTACTTTAAAAATTCCCTTATGAGTACTCCAAGCTAATAATTCCCTAGAATTCTCTCCCAACTCTAACTGATTATAAGCACACGTCAGATCTAATTTAGTAAACTCGCTGCCACCTTGTAGTGCATTAAATAAGTCCTCAACTCTCGGTAATGGATGGTTACAATCATCTAGATATTTATTTACAGTTAATTTATAATTAGCACATAAACGCATTGAACCGTCTGCTTTAATTACCGGTACTAAAGGTGTACCCCACTTACTATTATCTACTTTTGTAATCACTCCTCTTTCTTCTAATATTTTTAGCTCATTTTCAATTTTCTCTTTATACGCATAAGGAATTGGTACTGGTTTCTTAAAAATACCAGAAACATCATCTTTCAACTTTAATTCAATTTTTTCAAACGTGTATTTACCTAATTTATTTGCAAAAACATCTTTAAATTCTTCTAAAATTATATCCACACACTCGTCTCTTTCAACACCCATTTTATTCATGTTACATTCAAAACTCAAATTAAAAACTTTCATTAAATCTCTTCCAAATAATGGTTTCTGACAATCACTTTCGATTACCAATAACTTTATTACTTTACTCTGATTATTATATGTCATATTAACATTAATAACCCCTAATGGCCTTAAAACATTACCATTATAAGTTCTTACTTTAATATCTGTCTTTTCTAATTTAATGGTAGAAAACCATTTCCTAAAAAGAGTACTAGATATGACTGAAGCACCAGCCCCTGTATCTAACTCCATCTTTACATTAATTCCATTTAATAATACCTCAATTTCAATAGCTTTCACTCTATCCTCTGTATTTAAAGAAAACATTGATATACTATCTAAATTTTCACATTCATTTTGTTTATCTTCCTCTAAATAATTATTTTTTTTTAATTTACAAACAATAGCTAAATGCCCTACTTTTGAACAAATTTTACATTTATAAGTTTTAAATTTACATTTACCAAAATCGTGATTCGATTTGCCACATGAAAAACACTTTTTTTGTACCTTCATCCTTAGTTTTCCTCTGATTTTCTTTTTTGTCTTCCTTCTTCCGAAAACTTATTTTATGTATTTCTTCCGTCTGTTCTTTAGCACTCGCTTCTTTCTTTACTGCAATTTCCAATAGTTCTTGAACTTTCTTTGTCGCCTCTTCCTCGCAAAGTCTATCTAAAATTTTTTCCTTTTTTTCAAACCCGTAATAAATTTATCTTTTAAAATTTCTTCCAATAGATTCCCAAAACTGCATGGAATCGCTAAATTTTTAATCCTAGCGTACCATTCATTGATGGACTCGGTTGCATTCTGCCTAGCTTCGTAGAATTCAATTCTCTTTCTGAAAGTTGACACTCGTGGTGAAAACTGCCTTTTTAATAAACCACAGAGTTCATCAAACGATTTATTTTTGGGTAAAACCGGATCACAAAGATCTCTTAATATTCTATAGGTGTGAGAGCCAATCACCGTTAATAAAACTGCCACCTTGCGGTCTTCGTCTATGAAATTTGCTATAAAATACTGCTCTAGCCTTTCCAAATATAAACTAAAATCTTCCGTACTGTTGTACTCCGGCACCTTGCCGATATTACTCGAAGTAATGTATAAAGTCTGCTGCTGTTGCGACCCTCCTTGAGCCATCGTAGCTTCTCCATTTTGCCCCCCCTTGGACCTGTTCCTTATTTGCAAACATGCTTAACCTCTAAGAATTTTCTTCTTGACTTTTTTCACAAAAAAAATATTTCACTCACAGCAATTCCTAACGTTAAATCTTTTTGTTTTTAATCCTCGTCGCCAAAAATGGGGTGGATTGGCCCAAATAAAACGGAAACTACTATTAACTTTTATTGAACATAAAAATGACACTGTTTCCATTTGACAATTCGTACAACAACCAACAGAATGCCAACTTAAACTTCTAGATTAAAACTAACTTAAACGCGGTACATTCAAATACACTACAGTATTTATTAAGATATGTTTATTTAATATGAATAGTTGTGTATCAATAGTAAATTTTTAGTTTTGAAAACTCGTCGAACCCTACTGAAAATGATATATTCAGTACCAACCTTCATCAAGAACAATTGATCACGTTTACTTTCTGAGGGAAAGTAAGTACAACTTTATAATTTGGATGTTATTTAAAGTTCATCATTATTAAAATTTAAGAGGTCCATGTTATGTAAATTTGGAATACCTTACTCGTAAGGCGTTTTATATATTGTAGTTTTGACAAACTCTCGTTCTCTAGCATTCCCAGAAGGAGAGCATTTATAACAACATTTTGTGTAAATGACGAAACAATATATGTCATGTTGGGCTTTGGAGGCTCGGACTATGTAACCTAGGATTAAAAATAAGCATTTGAATCTATAAGGTGCTTTTTATGCTTTCTTTTGTAACAAACTCTTTAAACCATGTTAACATTTTAAAATGAATAATAAATTATATTTTAGTTCATATTAAGGAAAAATCATTAACTAAGTTATGCTAAAGAAATAAACACTGACCTAATAGGGTATAATATGGACGGAGCCTAGAGAGAGAAAGTGCATGTCAAAATATAGAAGAAGATGAAATATTCCCAAGTATTTTCCTATTTGTGGAGGCTGAAGTCATATGCCTTTAGCCCTTTCATTTTCTTTCTTATAGACCACAGTATGTCTTTCTCATTTCTTATGTTTGCTCTCTTCAGTACATTTAAACTGTTTTCAAGGCTCCGTCTAATATCTATTATTAGATTTAATAGAAATAAATATTCATAATCAAATGCAGATCATTGGTATCTTAAAAATTGTAATAAAATATAGAATTTGGAAAGAAAATCATAATTTAATATTAATTGTTACTTACAGAAGTTTGGAAGACCCTCCTAATGAATTCAGTTTTTTCTCTTCAGCAACATTAACCACTTCTCCAAATGTACAAAGTATTACAGACATTTCAGGCTCGACTACAGTGACGGCAAAAGAATCTCAAACTGGGAGTTGTACTGTAGAGTCCCCATGAAAAAAGTTAGTTAAAAATAATTTCAAATGTATGCGATGAATAGTTTTAATTGTGCTTAATTTCTATCAAAACTGAAAAAAAAAAATGTAAATGTGTAGTTAAACAACATAATTTACCTTTGTATACCGATTTCACATGAATCAATAACTTCCAAGATCTATTACAATTTTTTTTCTTTGCTTCGAAAGCTAGGTTCAATCAGGCATATATTCATAAGTTGCTTTCACAGAATGAAAGAGGTTCGATTATTATGTAGATATAATTCATATCATATGAAACTGTTAATACTATTATATCCATAGAATCTAAAGTAAAATACATTACATATTGTTAAAAATAATTGTTTAAAATCCAATAGTGATTTGCTGTACAAAATAGTTTATAAAATTTGACATATTATTTGCTTCTTTATTCATTTGTAGAAAATATAAATGAATGATTTTGGAATGACGTAAGCATTCTTTTTGTTGTAATAGTTTCTGCGATGTATTTGGTGTGTTGTTTAATTTGTTGTCTATCTAAAACTTTCATACTGGCCCATTCAGATAAGAATGGCAGTGTAAAATATAGGAAACTATAGGTAGTTTGTTGTTATCATATTAAATTTGAAAGGATACTTATGTCCATACCCAAATAACTAATTTATTTATTCTAGAAAATAATATTTTATGTTTGGATGTATTTTATAAGGAAGGATTAAAAAATTTGCACACTAATCGAAATATTAAAATTTGTTTCTCATAAATTAAAAGCAACTTAATTATGTCTCTAAGAAGCATTTTGTAATTAATACTGAAAATAAATATTTTTGCCTATTTTCTTTTTTTTGATTGAAATTTTACCCTTCTTAAAATGCACGTCAATGTTACCGTGAGAACCCACCTTTCTTCGACCCGCTGTTGTTAACTTCAATTATTGCCTTGATGAAGTGTATGGCAAGATTGATCTGGTCATAATTAAATGGTCGAAGGTTGTAACCTGAGAGTACTCTAGGTTGTAAGGGTAAGGGTACATTTACAACCAATTCGGTACGGGCATAATCTGCTGGTGGATTGTAAATTGGGTTTTAAGCATATCTGGTTGAATGTATTTGTTTACAATAAAATTTTAAGTCGGCAAGACCTTGAATTGCACTTCAGGTTTGAATTGGATGCTTGCAAATCGCAAATATTCAATTCAATTGCGGCACGAATTTCAAATTGCGCATGCGTATTACAACACAAATTTATTGTTTATATTTAAAGTCGGTTTGTGATTTATAATTTTAAGATTAGATCTTTTACTATTAGAAAATATGATGATTTTAGAAGTTATGTTAAATAATTGTAATTATTTAATCAAACTGAATTTGCACACACGTAATATTAAAAAATCTCAACAGATGGCAGCTTCTAACTCATTATAAATGACCTAAATTTTATCTCGGCACAATTCACAATCTGTTAGTAAATTGTGCCTGTAGAGAATTGGTTGTAAATGTACCTTAAGACCCAATTTACAATCCACCAGCAGATTGTGCCCGTACCGAATTGGTTGTAAATGTACCCTTAGTAAATTGTGCCTGTAGCGAATTGGTTGTAAATGTACCTTAACTCTCCTGTAATTAGGAGATCTTGTCTTGTTTAGAAACCATATCATGGTTGCCAACGTTTCACGTGACTTAACATCTGTTTGACTCCATTTTATCTATTTATTGGTGCAGTTAAACTACCGCAAAGATTATTTTTATGTTGGCAAACATCTATTTCTTGTTTTTTGCATTTAAAGGTTACGTTTACCATCTTTGTTGAAAGAAATGGAACAGTTTTGTTGTATTTGTGTGAAAGAATGTCCCCATTTGGAAAAAGTTAATGAAACTGATGGTAAAAATGTAAAACATCACGAGAAATTGTCACTTTGCGTGCCAAATCAGGTTACTTCATATCAAAATTTGTCTGGCCCTTTATTGCCTTTTTTTATTTTTGTAGGAATGGTCTAAGGATTATAATATTTGTAAAAATTGTGTTGAGAGACTAAATTCGGCCTACGAGTTTGTACAGATTTGCATTAAAAGTGAAGAATTACGAAGGGAGCAGTTAAGGCAAATTATAGAAAAAAGTGAACTGAAGGAAGAAACCAGTGAAATAAATTTAGAATTATTCGGTTGTGATATTTGTAAAAAACAGTTTAAATTAAAACGTTCGTTAAAATTACATGTTACTAGAATACATATTAAAAAAGAAAGAACTTTAGAACAAATAAAACAAGAAAGGAGAGTGAAATCCGAAAAAGAAGACATCATTACTGCAGAAAGCAACCTAAAGGCAGAAAGTGAAAACGCTGAAAAAAAAGTTAATAAAGTAGGTGATGATTATAGTGAAAATGATGATAATTATGACAATGACAATTTTTCAAGTGACGAAGATGTAAAACTACAAGAGGTTAAGAGAAAATACAGTAAGCGAAAGAATCCTTTAACTTGTGAATATTGTGGAAAATTATTTCACAGAAGGCAGCATTATTCTTCACACATACGGTCGAAACATACTTTTGAAAAGCCTTATAAGTGCAACTTGTGTGACGCGAAATACACAAATTCTCATAGCCTCTTAGTGCACAAAAGAAATCATAACAACGAAAAGCCCTTCATTTGTTCATACTGCAGTAAGAGTTTTGTATGTTCAGGTGATTTGTACCGCCATAGTAAAATACATCTGAATAAACGTGAATATAAATGTACTCTATGCGACAAAAGTTTTAATACTGCAAGTATATTAAGAACACATAGAATATGCATGCATACCGATCCAAAAGATTGGAAATACATTTGCTCATTTTGTGACAAACGTTTTCCGATAAACTCGAGCCTAGCAACTCACATGAAACGTCACAATGGCATTAAAGAATTCTCCTGTCATATCTGTGCCAAAAAATTCTTTGACGGGTCGGAATTAACGAAACATTTTCAAGTCATTCCACTGAACGTTTATACAAGTGTAATTTATGTGAAGATAAAGAGTATAAAAATAGTTATGGACTGCGGAAACACATGAAAATAATTCATGATATTGGTACAATGAAAATTACCAAACCAGTGAAGAAATTTGAATGTCCAATGTGTCCAAAAATGTTTGCATTTAATAATAAATTGCAGAAGCACATATACACTCATACTGGGGAAAAGCCTTACCAATGTGATTATTGCGGGAAAAAATTTATTGATAATCGTTATCGTAAAGTTCATTTAAAGAAAAAACATAACGTTGAGTTGACTGAAGGATACTCGTAACTTAAGTAATTATTTTAAGTCGTTTTTATTGACATCTGGAAGTTATGACACATATAAAGAGGCAACATTGTCAATTATCATGTATATAGACAATTAATTTTTAAAGTGTACTTAAAGCATGTTTATTAAAAAAAAAGCTTCTTTTATTTTTCTAATCATCCTGTTATTAGGTGCGTTCTTTCTATCACCAATCTCAGCTAATCTAAGTTGTTTTATGGTCACACTGCATAAATACATTATAAAGGTAGGGTCAATTTTTCATTCCTTATTACCTTTGCTTATGTTAATTGTTTTGTATTGAAGAACTATACATTTTCTTGTTTTTAAACATTTTCTCTATTTTTTGGTAGTGAAATTGTAGTGTAGTGTTTGTAAAAGAAGCCAAGCTTTATTTTTCCACCAAACTTTTCCTCCATTAAGTATTATTGTTTCTAATATAATAACGAACGTTTTTCTAAAAATGTGTGTTTTCAGGTAAGGATGAATACAATATTGAATTTTCAGATATTTAGCCCTATACCCTTTCGACAATATAATCCAAGAATTTCTCAGTATAAAGATCTAGAACTTAATAAAAATGCAGGTCATTTTGATAGAGAAGAGTATCAGTTCATTTCATTCTATGGAAGAGATTATGTTACAGGTAAATTTTTTTAACTTGATACTGAATGTCCAAAATCGTTAATATTACTGATAGACCTCATTTCAATAAACCTTTTACTCAGCTTCTACTAATCAAAAATGTTCTGGATACCCCAAGACTTATTGTATTTCTGTTATTTGTTTTTAGCTAGAAAAAAGTATCGGCATATAATGCCTCTTATTAGAATCGACAATGATATCACAAAAATACTTAACGATGAGTATACAGAAGTAGGAAATATTTTTGAAATGTTTGTTAAATTCTATGATAAGCTGCATTGCATGAGAGCTAGCGAAATGAATTTAAAAATTAAATATCATGAGGAAGTTGATAAACAAAGGCATAATCTATTTCTGGGTAATGAGGCGCAGCTCGCTAAGCTACTTTTGACAAAGAGGGATGACGTTATTGAACTAAGCTGATTCTGTTAAACGATGCATTTATTTTCAAAACTGGCCTTTTTTATTAGATTTTTATGTCTTGTATGAAGAACAATAAAGTTTACGTTGTATATGTGTATTAAATAAGAGCATTTTTATTTATTTACTTATTTATATATAACCTATACGCCATATGTATAGCGCAAGTGTGGTTCGTTAGAAAAAGAATATGAGTAATGGCTGCAAACTAGGATTAAGTGAGATGGAATAAGACACACCCAGCGAATGTAAGGACAGACTCACCAGCCACCTCCATTACACTCCCAGTGTTGGGTCTATCTGGTTTGTTCAATCGGTCTTTGTTAACATTTGGCCACATTAGCTGTTTTATATATGGTATATTTTGTTAACCAAGTTATTATTTTCAGACCCACGTTTAACTTTTTTCTTTTTCTAATTGCAGTACCTAAATTTGTACCATGTGTCGTAACATTCGACTATTTATGACTATGGACAAATTTTAATCTTATTACATACGTAAATAAAAACGGGTGGGGGGGAGGAATAATAATAATCCTTCAAACATGTTTATGATTGAAGTAATATCCTATTGGCTGTCCAACATCGTTCTTATATAACAGTCTACATTCGTTAGCTGTTCTAATAAAATGGCATTTTATGAAATGGTGTGGTAGTGCGTTTCTAGTATTTTTGGTAACTTTTTGACTAGTCCATGGATTTATTAAGTATTTTAAATGATTGCAAATGGTGAAGTGTTGTGTTTATTGTAAGAAGTACACAAAAAAAGTTTTAAATCGTTCTGCTCATAAGTAAGTAAACATAATCCGTAGGTATTGATTACGGAAATTTGTTGTGTAGATACTTCTTTTTTTAAATAATTTTCTTAGGTTTTTTTTACAATGTTAAATAAATAATCATCCACAGGGAGAATACATTATTAAATTATTATTGTTCAATTTGGTGTTACATTTAACTTTTTTTTTTTTTAAGTTTCGAGCTATGGTTGATCATTTCATTTTAGCAGGACAGACTCCATTAACTGAATGATATGATTAGCTGTTTGTTATCTTGTTCGTATATAAAATGTTAAAATAATTCATTAACTGCATATCCTTAACTTATTTATGTTAATTGAAACTGTAACTTTACAATTCCATGCTAACAGTTATTATATATTTGTAGATTTTTGGATGATATTGATGAGAAATAATCATGGTTGAATATTTTAAGCCTATAAGTGAGAGAAGTGTTCCAAAGTATGCAGTGATGTTCAGATCACTTTACGTTTAGTGATTTCATTAAACCAGTGGCGTATAGTACCTCAAAAGTCATACCGTACCTTAAATACTCAGTACTTCAAAATCTATGAGGTATTTATTAAGATATGTTTATTTAATATGAATAGTTGTGTATCAATAGTAAATTTTTAGTTTTGAAAACTCATCGAACCCTACTGAAAATGATATATTCAGTACCAACCTTCATCAAGAACAATTAATCACGTTTACTTTCCAACACTTTCTGAGGGAAAGTAAGTACAACTTTATAATTTGGATATTATTTAAAGTTCATCATTATTAAGATTTAAGAGGTCCATGTTATGTAAATTTGGAATACCTTATTCGTAAGGCGTTTTATATATTGTAGTTTTGACAAACTCTCATTCTCTAGTATTCCTAGAAGGAGAGCATTTATAACAAAATTTTGTGTAAATGACGAAACAATATATGTCATGCTGGGCTTTGGAGGCCCGGACTATGTAACCTAGGATTAAAAATAAGCATTTGAATCTATAAGGTGCTTTTTATGCTTTCTTTTGTAACAAATTCTTTAAACCATGTTAACATTTTAAAATGAATAATAAATTATATTTTATTTCATATTAAGGAAAAATCATTAACTAGGTTATGCCAAAGATATAAACACTGACCTAATAGAGAGAAAGTGCGTGTCAAAATATAGGAGATGAAATAATTCCCAAGTATTTTCCTGTTTGTAGAGGCTGAAGTGATATATGCCTTTAGCCCTTTCATTTTCATTCTTATAAACTGTAGTGTCTTTCTCATTTCTTATGTTTGCTCTCTTTAGCACATTTAAACTGTTTTCAAGTCTCCGTCTAATATCTATTATTAGATTTAATAGAAATAAATATTCATAATCAAATGCAGATTATTGGTATCTAAAAAATTGTAATAAAATATAGAATTTGGAAAGAAAATCATTAATTTAATATTAATTGTTACTTACAGAAGTTTGGAAGACCCTCCTAATCAATCCAGTTTTTTCATTTTAGCAACATTAACTGCTTCTCCAAATGTACAAAGTATTACAGACATTTCAGGCTCGACTACAGCAACGGCAAAAGAATCTCAAACTGAAGAAAGGAGTTGTACTGTAGAGCCCCCATGAAAAAAGTTAGTTAAAAATAATTTCAAATGTATGCGATGAATAGTTTTTACAAATCTTGTCAAATATATAAATATTGCTTAATTTCTATCAAAACTGAAAAAAAATGTAAATGTGTAGTTAAAAAACATAATTTACCTTTGTATACCGAATTCACATCAATCAATAACTTCCAAGATCTATTAAAATTTTTTCTCTTTGCTTCAAAAGCTGGGTTCAATCAGGCATATATTCATACGTTGCTTTCACAGAATGAAAGAGGTTCGATCATTATGTAGATATAATTCATATCATATGAAACTGTTAATACTGTTAATCCATAGAATCTAAAGTAAAATACATTAAATATTGTTAGAAATAATTGTATAAAATCCAATAGTGGTTTGCAGTACAAAATAGTTTATAAAATTTGACATATTATTTGCTTCTTTATTCATTTCTAGAAAATATAAATGAATGATTATGGTATGATGTAAGCATCTTTTTTGTTGTAATAGTTTTTGCGATGTATTTGGTGTGTTGTTTAACTTGTTGTCTATCTAAAATTTTCATACTGGCCCATTCAGATAAGAATGGCAGTGTAAAATATAGGAAACTATAGGTAGTTCATTGTTATCATATTAAATTTGAAAGGATACTTATGTCCATACCCAAATAAATAATTTATTTATTCTAGAAAAGAATATTTTATGTTTGGATGTAGTTTATAAGGAAGGATTAAAAAATTTGCACACTAATCGAAATATTAAAATTTGTTTCTCATAAATTAAAAATAACTTAATTATGTCTCTAAGAAACATTTTGTAATTAATACTGAAAATAAATATTTTTGCCGATTTATTTTCTTTTGTTGATTGAAATTTTACCCTTCTTAAAGTGCACGTCAATGTTGCCTTTCTTCGACCCGCTGTTGTTGGTCTGGTCATAAATGGTCGAAGATTGTAACTCTCCTTGTCTTGTTTAGAAACCATATCATGGTTGCCAACGTTTCACGTGACAACATCTGTTCGACTCCATTTTATCTATTTATTGGTGCAGTTAAACTACCGCAAAGATTATTTTTATGTTGGCAAACATCTATTTTTTGTTTTTTGCATTTAAAGGTTATATTTACCATCTTTGTTAAAAGAAATGGAACAGTTTTGTTGTATTTGTGTGAAAAAATGTCCCCCTTTGGAAAAAGTTAATGAAACTGATGGTAAAAATGTAAAACATCACGAGAAATTGTCACTTTGCGTGCCAAATCAGGTTAGTTCATATCAAAATTTGACTGGCCCTTTATTGCCTTTCTTTATTTTTGTAGGAATGGTCGGAGGATTATAATATTTGTAAAAATTGTGTTGAAAGACTAAATTCGGCCTACGAGTTTGTACAGATTTGCATTAAAAGTGAAGAATTACGAAGGGAGCAGTTAAGGCAAATTATAGAAAAAAGTGAACTGAAGGAAGAAACCAGTGAAATAAATTTAGAATTATTCGGTTGTGATATTTGTAAAAAACAGTTTAAATTAAAACGTTCGTTAAAATTACATGTTACTAGAATACATATTAAAAAAGAAAGAACTTTAGAACAAATAAAACAAGAAAGGAGAGTGAAATCCGAAAAAGAAGACATCATTACTGCAGAAAGCAACCTAAAGGCAGAAAGTGAAAACGCTGAAAAAAAAGTTAATAAAGTAGGTGATAATGATTACAGTGAAAATGATGATAATTATGACAATGACAACTTTTCAAGTGACGAAGATGTAAAACTACAAGAGGTTAAGAGAAACTACAGTAAGCGAAAGAATCCTTTAACTTGTGAATATTGTGGAAAATTATTTCACAGAAGGCAGCATTATTCCTCACACATACGGTCGAAACATACTTTTGAAAAGCCTTATAAGTGCAACTTGTGCGACGCGAAATACACAAATTCTCATAGCCTCTTAGTGCACAAAAGAAATCATAACAACGAAAAGCCCTTCATTTGTTCATACTGCGGTAAAAGTTTTGTATGTTCAGGAGATTTGTACCACCATAGTAAAATACATCTAAATAAACGTGAATATAAATGTACTCAATGCGACAAAAGTTTTAATACTGCAAGTATATTAAGAACACATAGAATATGCATGCATACCGATCCAAAAGATTGGAAATACATTTGCTCTTTTTGTGACAAACGTTTTCCAATAAACTCGAGCCTAGCAACTCACATGAAACGTCACAATGGCATTAAAGAATTCTCCTGTCATATCTGTGCCAAAAAATTCTTTGACAAGTCAGAATTAACGAAACATTTTCGAAGTCATTCCACTGAACGTTTATACAAGTGTAATTTATGTGAAGATAAAGAGTATAAAAATAGTTATGGACTGCGGAAACACATGAAAATAATTCATGATATTGGTACAATGAAAATTACCAAACCAGTGAAGAAATTTGAATGTTCAATGTGTCCAAAAATGTTTGCATTTAATAATAAATTGCAGAAGCACATATACACTCATACTGGGGAAAAGCCTTACAAATGTGATTATTGCGGGAAAAAATTTATTGATAATTATTATCGTAAAGTTCATTTAAAGAAAAAACATAACATTGAGTTGACCGAAGGATACTCGTAACTTAAGTAATTATTTTAAGTAGTTTTTATTGAGATCTGGAAGTTATGACACATATAAAGAGGCAACATTGTCAATTATCATGTATATAGACAATTAATTTTTAAAATATATTTAAAGTATGTTTATTAAAAAAAAAGCTTCTTTTATTTTTCTAATCATCCTGTTATTAGGTGCATTCTTTCTATCACCAATCTCAGCTAATCTAAGTTGTTTTATGGTCACACTGCGTAAATACATTATAAAGAAGTAGGGTCAATTTTTCGTTCCTTTTTACCTTTGCTTATGTTAATCGTTTTGTATTGAAGAACTATACATTTTCTTGTTTTTAAACATTTTCTCTATTTTTTGGTAGTGAAATTGTAGTGTAGTGTTTGTAAAAGAAGCCAAGCTTTATTTTTCCACCAAGCTTTTCCTCCGTTAGGTTTAGATACTAGTGCAATCGACAACATTTTACAAAAATAGTAATATAAGTTGAAAACTAAAAATTACTTCCATTAACTGTAATGGTACTAAAATTCCAATTTATTTATATTTTTATTTAATAAATATTTATTTTATATAAGTGGCTTTTTCATTGTTAACCAACATATTAAAATTATTTTTTACCACCTAAATCTGAATAGGTACGAATAGTACCAATCACGAGACCCATATTTTAGGGAAAAAAAAAATAATTTTTTTAACTTATGCTCATGCTAACAATGATGCAGGAACTATACTCAGAATGTAGAATGGCTCTGTTAGTTTATTTGCCAAATATATTCAAAAATTACTTATGCAGACAAATTTATTTAAAAAAAAAATCCTCAGACCGGCAAAAATACGAGAATATTAGTAAAAAACATTTTCAATAAATAAAACTTTATTGTAATAAAAATTTGCATAAATAACAAATAATACATGTGCCGAGATGACATACATTG
Organism: Rhamnusium bicolor; assembly: GCA_029963845.1. NCBI lineage: Eukaryota > Metazoa > Arthropoda > Insecta > Coleoptera > Cerambycidae > Rhamnusium > Rhamnusium bicolor. Next base: position 335,852 of record JANEYF010005208.1, on the reverse strand, counting down.
TGAACGAAATTAGTGATAAATCATTTTCAGACATGGGACTATCTGTGAAATTCAATTTTTCAGATTTAATCTGTATATTTTTCAAATACCTAAACTAGGTTTCTATTTAATCACAGCATCAATTAAGTCCCTATTTTCTTCATAGCTTCTTGAAGATGTCCTCCAATGCTATTCTTATTTTAAATTTATTCTATCTTAACTCTGGCCAAGATTTATTTTTATACAAGTAATAAACGTGAAAATGGTGTATCCTCATTTTCGTTCATAACATCAGACACAAATAATATCAACACTGAACACATTATTAGATTTGAAATATTTAGAACTGCAGTTGCATAAATCAAAAAAATAAAATAAAGAATTAATCCAAACTATAAAATCCATTGCATCACAGTTAATCATTAAATTGTTCATACAAATTTTTGCAAATAATTGAAAAAAAAACTGCCTAACAATAAGGAATACCCATAAAAAAATTTTCTAAAATAAATTAAAGGCTGATAAACATCAATAATAAAACAGGTGAAATTTCTAGACTCGTAAACACACATAATAAAAAAGGTTCGATGATTTACAATGCAGATCTTTGTAGGACCCACTGGCGGTTCTTCTATAGGGTCATTTGGTCAATGACCTCCCACATACAAATAAAAAATAGAGCTATTCATTTTCTGTATAGCTCTATTTCTTTATTTGTATGTGGGAGGTCATTGACCAAATGACCCTATAGAAGAACCGCCAGTGGTAGGACCCCAGAACTGATATATAAGCATCCTCTATGATTTAATGATGTTTTAACTGTAAATTACTTAAATTTTAATCTACTTAAAAAGTATTAAAATTTATATCCGGATATTTTAAATGGAAGTCAAACACAGTTGGATTTGTGCAAAATAAATAACCGATTAATTGAACGTAAAATAAAATACAATTACAATCTCTAGAAAAGTTTAGCTTCATGTGAACATAACTGATACAGCAATGTTGACAATAATTTACATAATGGGTATCTCATCACATCAAAAGTTACATTTTTTTTTATGAATATGATTGTCCATTATATACGTAATGAGTATCCATAACGGTAGCCATTTTTTTGGCATTACAAAAAAATATATATAATTTCCGAATAATTTATAATGAAATAATTCAAGCTATTTTATGAATGAACCGGTGTTGTCATATTTCCGGTGTTTAAGTTACTCTGTTTTCATGGTTGAAGTAATGTAAGTACACATTCTACAACTTAACCTATAAGGAACTGCATTCAACTCTCGCAGCGACAGTACTCATAAGGTTTTTTAGTGTTTGTTGTTACTGGTTTCCGATAAATGTAATTTAAAAATGTATCAAATAACAAAATCTCTTACATAATCTAGTAATATCTTTGTTAGTATACATGTTCAAAAAACAACAAAATTGCCAAGTATAAACCTGTAATGGAACATATTAATGACGTCACATAATTATGCAACCTACGTAAAAGTGTCATGACACACTGGTTGCCTATAAAGTTGCTATAATTCACTGTACTTGTATATATTCCAACATATTATGTGCATGGTGGATGGTAAGTAAAAAGTATTTAAATATTTCTTTCAAGGGATAAAAAGACAAATTTGTGCTGTGTTCGAACTGTCAAAAATGTCATGTTATGTTTATGAGCATAAAGGTCAAGCTTCAGTGTTACATATAAAAAACCTTCACATAGGTTGCATAATTGTTATTAATTACACCGGCACACAAAAAAAAAAGTTGTTTGTACATTTGACGCCACCTACCTCCCGACATGTATTTCGACCCGCTGAATCCGAATTTGAAGTCAGTTTGGACCGTACACCCTCAAATATCGAGTAAATTAAAAAACCGTAAAAAATAGCGAAAATTGGGTGTTTCGGTAATAAAAAAATTTTTGTGGATCTAAACCAAGCCTAATTTTTATGTATTTTGATCCGCTGAATATAAATCTAAAGTATATTTAGACCATAAGCCGTTTTAAATCTAAGTAAATTGTAAAAAACCCTCGAAAATTGCTAAAAATGGCAAAAAATTGTGATTATGTTGATGAAAAAAATTTTGTAGACCCGGATCGAAGAGGATTTTTATGTAATTTGATCTGCTGAATCCGAATCTGAAATATATTTGGCCCATTAATCCCTCAAAATCGCAAAAAACCGATAAAATAACAAAAATTTGCAGTTGAAAAAATTGAAAAAAAATCTATGAAACACGATTAAATAAGTTTCTTGTATTTTTTTATGCATAAAATACAAGTTTAGAATCTGAAAATGTGAAAAATTGTAAAATCTATAAAAAATGACGTATAAACAGAACGAAAAATTTTTTTCATCAACATAATCACAATTTTTTGCCATTTTTAGCAATTTTCGAGGGTTTTTTACAATTTACTTGGATTTAAAACGGCTTATGGTCTATATATACTTTAGATTCGTATTCAGCGGATCGAAATACATAAAAATTAGGCTTGGTTTAGATCCACAAAATTTTTTTTATTACCGAAACACCCAATTTTCGCTATTTTTTACGGTTTTTCAATTTACTCGATATTTGAGGGTGTACGGTCCAAACTGACTTCAAATTCGGATTCAGTGGGTCGAAATACATGTCGGGAGGTAGGTGGCGTCAAATGTACAAACATTTTTTTTTTTGTGTGCCGGTGATGTCACAACTAAAATGGTCTAATATTGTTTTTGCATAATTGTTCCTATAATAAATTTTTTTCCAGTTATGCCACAAGCTTGATGAAAATCATTCTACATAAATAATTATCACACAATTAGTTTACAAGAAAAATGTTCACAATATATTTGAAACATTCCGCAAATATTGTCTTAAAATGGGTATAATTCTATAAAATATAATTATATTATAAAAATATAAGTATATTTAACTCATCATTTCATACACACATATCCATAAAAAGAGAAGAGGATTACTATATTTCCTCTATATTAAAATTTATCAACCTCCATGACTGATTCGTTTCCTATTATCCATTCCGACTGGGACCTACTACAGTAAAAAAATAAAACACTTTAGTAAAAATAAATTAAAAATAAACTACTTACACGAATTAACTGATAAGGAGGATTTGTTGTCTTGTTAGTAGATTTCTCACTGTTAGGGAAGATATTAGGGAAAATTAGTAAGTTAGTAATCACAAGTAAGGTACCCTTAAAAAAAGAAAGAGATGTTCTTAACTCTTCTATAACAAATAGATAAATAAACCGATGATTGGTGAGTAACAATAAAAATGCACACGTATTCACTATCAGATTTTTTTTTTTTTTTTTTTTGGGCTTCGTCAAGTGAAGTAAAGTATTTTTACAAAAGAATATATTCACATCTTTCCAATTTAAAGTTACTTATTCAGCAAAAAGCTACCAAAAATGCTAACAAAAACAAAACAAACAAAAAGTGCGAACATTTTTTCAAATCAATTTTAAAATATCTCATGCGCATAAAACTACCGGTGTAAAAATAATGTTAAGAAATTATCATACAAAAAAAAACTACGTTTGGAAACTATATACATACTTCTGACGCTCTAGGCGTCTTAACATCAATTTGAAATTCTTACGCAGTTTCATCTCTGAAAATAATTTGATTAATATTTGTTGGAACATATAAAGGGAACATATAAAGAGAACATGCAAAAGAAACAAACAAAAGCCAGAGGCCAAAGAACAGAATTACCCACAAATAAAAAAACAAAATTACCTCGAATAGCTAATCGGACATATATCCAACGTGGTATCTAAAGGCCCCGCTACGTATTTATTAACTAAATTGTACCGTAAAAGGTGTGTACTGCCCATGGCGATGGCCATATGAATGACTAAATAGGCACAGAACAGTAAGTACATAATTCCTGCAATGACAACCAAGAGAAGGGGAAACCAATGTAATTCCAAGCTATTCACGGTATTTATTACGAAATATGTGTTTATAGCGATTACCACTATGCTGAGAAGTATCGAGGCTATTTTATTACCTCTGTAACAAAAAGAAAATAAAAAAATGTTACCAATTTTGGAGAATGGAAAAAAATCCATTATAATTTTACCATATAAGTTGATTATTACTCACATCCCATTTACAAATTCTCCCATAATTTGTGGATTGCTGGTAAACGCTATAGTAGGTATGGTGGCGAATGGTAACTGCAAACTCATTATAGCATTCAAAATATCATTCATGTTTGTAAGATCATCAATGTTGCTAAAGAATGCTAGACAAAATGTGGGCACGATAGCGATTGTTCTGGTGAATAATACTCTTTTCCATCTCGCCCACTGTAAGTTTAGAAAACCTTCCATCGCAAACTGGCCAGCATACGTCCCTAATAAATGAAAAAAAAAAAAACAGATTTAAATAATTTGTAGCCGCCAAAAGACATTCTCAGAATATTACCACGTTAACATGGTCCTGTATCAGATGCACGACAGGCACCCATTTTTCATCATCTGACACAGAAAACTCACCTGTCATTGTCGAACTTTGCCCCGCTGCTAATATACCGACTGCCCAAATGTACATAGCTGCCACGCCGTAAGTACAACCTAAGAAAATACCCCCTTTGTACAAATCCGCATTAATATACTCCTTATTTTCCTACAAATAAGTTAATGAGTGAGAAGTTCCAAATAAGACAATCATCTACAACTCACAGCAAATATGGATGCGTTAATACTTGGGTGCTTAAGACACAAATCATGCTAAAAAAGAGAACATATATCAATAAAAGATGCATAAAAATTTTACAGGTCTGTGTTATTTAATTACACCCCTGTTACAAATGGCGAATGTCAGTGGCGGCTGGTCTGGGGAGGCAGGGGAGGCTGAGCCTCCTCTACAATTTTGGGAAAAGCAGAATATCTTCAAACTAGTATTTTTCACAAGTAGAAATTTCTACTTAGGTATATCGCAATTCTCAATGTTGTTTATATATAATTCATTAATTAATTTTCAGTGTAAAAAAAATTTGCATTTCCTTTCCACAAACATGTAACATTGTAGTCCGGATAGTCGACTCCATGTATGCATATTTCCTGGTCTCTCATCGCGCTTCGTGCTTGCCCGGATGAACTGAGGCTAGTGGCCAGAAAACCCATTTTAATACATTGTTTGTGTTAAACCTTGAATTTTTAGTGGGTATCTCAGCAAACATTCTGGATCTGTCAGTTAGGGCAGCTAGCCTCTAGCACCCCATCTCTTTCTAGCGCTTGTACACTTCCGTTAAGCGTTAATCCCCTCTCTCACAAGAGTATGAACAGTTTATAGAACAAGGACAGTGGCAATTTGTGGTGTCGTGGGAGAACATAAATATACATAAAATGTTTAACAGGTGGTTGAAAAATGAGTGCTCTAGGTGAAAATATTTCCAACATGTCTTGTCCAGACGTGGTGGATTATTTGTTGTTAAATGGATTTAGTTCCTTTAGTTATGATCAAAAGGCAAGAATTAATAAAATGGTCAGACCTACACCATCAATGCCGTCATTAATTTTCACAAGTGGTAAACAAAACAGAGGGTTTAGTGGTAGCAATTATCAAAAAATCGAGTAGTTAACGGCATCAACAGTTAGAAACAAATTATATTGTTGGAAATGTTTGTTATTTAGGTACTAGTGATAAATCCTCAATTTGGGGCAGGGCCGGGTTTAATAATTTGCAAAATTTGTCACGAGGTTTAGCATGAAAAATCTCAGGAGCATATTACATCTTGCATTAAATTCGAAATGTTGGGTAAACAAGATATTGTAAATTTCTTGGATTTCGCGCATAAAAGAGAAATAGAAAATTTTAATGAAAAAGTCTGTGAAAATAGGGAAATATTAAAAAGATTAATTGATGCTGTTATATATTTCTCAAGAAAATTCTTTTCAAGGACATGACAAAAAAACGTGATTCGTATCATAAAGGAAATTTCAAGGAGCTAATGGAGTTATTAAAAACGTATGATCCAAAATTAGAGAACTTTTTGAATAACGCCACTGTTTTTTTTAGCTGCCTGTAACGGAACTAAAGAAGTTAGAATATTTTTTTCAAAAATATTACTGGTTTTTGTCATTTTTTCAAAATCTAGTAAAAGATCTGATATTTTAAATAGAATTATGGAACATAGAATTCCGAGTAATGCTCCCACTCATTGGAATTTTTCATCTAGAGTTGTTTTCGCTGTTGACACACAGAAAAAAACTTATATTTTTAATTTTATTTCGGAAAGTGAAGACTTTTTAAATGACGATCAGATTTTAAGAATAGCTCACGGATTAAAATCGTTATTGTTGGATAAAAACCTCATATTTGTTCTAAAGGTTTTTAACATGATTTTTGAGCAAACTAATGTTGTATTTCAAATTTTACAGAATAAATTAACTGATATAATATATTCTAAAAATAGACTTTTATATCTAAATTAAAAGAATTTCGCAATAACGAAATATATTTCAATACTTTATTTAATGTTTTTTTAGAAAATATTGAGAATGATGAGCCACAGTTAAAAAAAACAAAGACAACATAACATAACTTTGACAGGAGAGACATACATTACAAACAAATTTTTACAGAAATTTTGGACACCATTATAGTTCAAATTGAAATTAGATTTTCCCATTTAAATATTTTGCAATGTTTCGATTTAGTAAATCCTAATAATTTTATAATGTTTTCTATATCATTTACTAACAGTCTAATGGACAAATTAATGGACCAGTAGCCCTTTTTTAACTGTATTTCGTTAAGAAACGAACTATGTGTGTTGTATTCTGACCAGCAACTTTTAGCAAATTTAAAATCGCCTCAAGAAATGCTTACTTTTATATATAATAATAATTTAAAAAGCTGTCTCTCCGAACTGTACAAACTTTTATCTTTAGTGTCAACAATTCCGGTAACCTCAGCTTCTGTAGAACGATCGTTTTCAACACTCAAACCCATAAAAACATTTACTAGAAACACAATAGCTCAAGACCGCTTGTCAAATATATCGCCTATTTCAATAGAAAAACATTTTTTGTCGGAGTTGAAGAAAAATAATTTATTTTCATTTTATGAAGAAGTAATCAACCATTTAGCTATTTCTGAAAATCGCAGGTTATCACTGATTTATAAAAATATTTAGACTTTACACCAACGATTAATATAGTCAGTTATTATTTTAGAATAAATATTTATTTACGTTATTAATTTTTTAGAAAATATTTTTTATGTAACTTCTTTTTCAAAACTATTTTAATTTTTATTAAAAGTAATAATTTTACACTCTGGCAGTGATAATGAATACAATTTTTTGTTTGTAGAAAAACACCTTTATTTATCAATATTTTTCCAAAACTATTTTGATTTTTATTAGAAGTTATAATTTAATTATATATGGGATAGTAAGGCTACTCTGGCGATCAACCCACAACAAAAAAATGTAACGCGCCGTTGGACTTCCTCAAGGATGGTGGGGAAACGTGCAAATTGTAATCATACTGAAATTTAGTTTCCTTTTAAATTTCAAGCCTCCTCTGTGGACAATATCACTAGCCGCCACTGGCGAATGTCCTGTCTCTACGTACCGCTTCTTGATTAGTCGTATGATACAGTCCATGAGCAAAAACAGCTACCACAAAAACATTGATTACAAAACTAACTAAAAGAGCTATAGCGGCTTCTATAAAAAAATACAAGTTGGCGTCCCTAACTTTTTCTTTTTTAGTTCTATCAATTTCCCTAGATTTTACAAGAGCCGAATGTAAATACAAATTATGGGGCATTATAACAGCACCTAAAATGGAAAAATGAGTAGAACAAATATAAACCACAGTAAATTTAACTATAAGTATTTACTGACACCAACGTCCATGGCCTACTCGGTCATTTTCCGGCCTGTTCCACAAATCATCCACGAGAGTGCAGCGTCGTATGTATATACTATAATTATTATCATGAGTATGACAAAGAGAGAGTGCTTTTTATTCTTCAATAAATCAAAAGCGCTTTATTGTCAGAAAAATACAAATGTTTTTTGTTGACACAGCCAAACCTTAATCCTAATGTAAAACATAGGTAAAAGATAAAACAGTACCTGAAAGTACGGCACATATAAAGGACTAAAGAGGGTGTCCCTAAAATAGTGTACATCACACACCCTGCATAGAAATTTTAAATCTAGTCTAATTATAAAACAATCACTTACGTCGAGCAAACAAACAATTTAGTCAATTTCAGAATCTTGAAAATAATCATTCAATGAATAATATGCCTTTTTAATCAATAATTCCTTTACTTCATTTCTAAATTTGTTTTCATTTACAATTTGCCTCAGGTTTACAGGAAGATGATTGAATATTTTTTTACTATCATAAAGAATCGAGTTTTTTGTCTGAGTAGATGAAGCAATAGGAAGTGTGATGTTAAATCTATTACGTGTATAATGTATGGATCTGGTGTTTATATCACGTTTAAACTTTTTATGCATAAGACATACAGTCTCTAAAATAAATATACAGGCCACAGTCAAAATTTCAAACTTCAAAAACAATGGTCTATACGAGTCTCTTACTTTCACCTTACACATATATTTTATAGCTCTTTTTTTGCAGAACAAAAATTTTATTGAATAAATATTGCGAACAAATGCCACAACGTAAGTGAGCCTCTATAAGTGAAAAATAAGCACTTCTTTTGGTAGCCATATCTAATTCATTTGACATCACTCTAATTGCATAAAAATTTGAAGCTAACTTATTGCTCAACATTGATATATGGTTCTCAAATTTTAATTTACCATCAATCCACAAACCCAAAAATCTACTATCCATTTGGTTTTTAACAACTTGATCCTCCATGAATACCTGGTTTAGGTTGCATTTAAAAGTGATAATATTAGTTTTAGGTATGTTAAAAGACAATATATTAGCTTCACACCACTTTTTGATTATTAATAAATCAATATTAATAATCTCCTGTAGTTTAACAATGTTTTTCTTGTGACAAAGTATAGTGGTATTATCACCGAAAAAAAATTAAATTTCCTTCAATTTTTAAAAACGCAAGGTCGTTAAATATAATAAAAAAAGTATAGGGTCAAGAACGGACCCTTGTGGAACACCAGATTGCACTATATTTTGTGTTGACAACATATCATTAAAAATCACTTTTTGGGAACGACATGATAAATATGACCGAAACCAATCCAGCGTTCTTTCTCTAAACCCATAAGTTTCAAGTTTCCTGAGCAGTAGTCCATGATTCACACATTAGATAAATCACAGAACACTGCTGCGGCAACTTCTCCCACGTTAAGTTCAAGATATAGTTTCTCTAAAAAGACAAATATGGCATCAGTATTTTTTTGAAGCCTGAAATTCGAACGGTTCTGAGCAGAGTAGTTTATGCATATTTAAAAAAGTTTAAAACTCACTTCTGAATCAATTTTTCTACTATTTTCGCTAACGTGGGTAGCAACGAGACAGGCCTATATTTTGAGGACGAGTCATGGTCTACACCTTTAAATAATGGAATAACATCTGCAATTTTAAAACATGATGGAAAAATGCTCGTTTCAAAAGAAATATTAATAACATCAGCCAAATGATTATGATATAAAGAATAAAAGTAAATAATACATACCTAATTCTGTTGTAATAATATAACGGCTTAGGTCACTTTTGAGCAATTATATTATTACAACAGAATTAGGCACATATTATCCTATCTTTATTCTTTATATCATAAAGTGTAAAAAGCACTCTCTTTGTAATACTCATAATAATCATGGTATGTATGATGTCGCACTCTTGCGCATGAATTGTAGGCCAGGGCGGAAAGTGACCGAGCAGACCGTAGACGTTAGTCTTACCGACTATTCCTACAGCTTGTAGTAATGCCCTTGAGTCACATCCTGCACACCAAGGTATAAACATTCCCTCTAGTATTCCTACGGCATTCGGTTTTGACGTTACATACTCATAACCAAAGGCAACGCCCATGACGGTAATAAGCAAACCAAAGAAAGTCTCTAACTTACGGAGACCATATTTGTCAAGGAATAAAAATGTAAATGTGTCTACTATTGTTATTAAAACTCCACCCCAAAGGGGAATCCTAAAAAAAATATGGCATCTCAATTATTGTTCTTGATGTATGCAACAATATGCAAACGATTATATCCTTTTACTTACACTCTATTTGATAATAAGTATATTGCGACAGCTGTACCAATAACTTCTTGCATGTCACTTCCTATAATAGCTATTTCTATCATTAGCCATAAAAGTAATCGAGGAACTCTTTTATATTGTCTGTAACACATTTCCGCTAAGTGTAAACCTGTTACGACACCTATTACAGAAGAAAAGAATTAAAAATTATTTTTTTTTTTACATATTTAATCATTTGTTCTTGTGTTTATATATTTAGAGTCCTTAAAGAGTTGCTCTATACTTTTGAGTGATTAAAAGACAATTTTTTTTTTAAATTGTGGTTCATTGATCACATTTGCTTTGGTCTGTGAAAGCAAAATGCAAAAAGTCTGGTTGAGGACTCTTTAAATGAACATCCTGTACAGAATACATATACACACACTGTAGCCTGTAGCCACAAAGATTAATAAAGAATTTCAATTTGAATAAATGTACTAATATGCATTAAACTAGTTTGTACAGGTTTATTCATTATAAATTACCCACCCCTTATCATCTTTATTATTGCCTATAGAACAAAAAGTTTTAAATAAAAGTTGTGTGTGTTGTAATAAAATAATCAAAATGGTTTACAGTGAGTAAGAAAAAACCAAATATTTATACAAAATAGATAACAAAGATTTATTTAGGAAATTTAAATATAAATAAAGGATAACTCATAAAAGATGTTCGATGTGTCCACCATTATTGTCATGCATAACTGATGACGTCTTCTTATGTTTATAATTGCACCGGAAATGGCTTCATTATTTACATTCAGATTGTTTATTTCAAATCGAATCCTGTCTTTAATGACTTGAATACTATTATTAGTATTATTATTGACAATGTCTTTTAGAAATCACCAAACAAAATCCATAGGGGTCAAATCCGGACTATTAGGTGGCCATTTAATAGGCCCATTATTCCCTATCCATATTGGGAATACATTATTCAAACGATCTCGAACTGGTAGGACACTATGCGGAGTTGCCCCATCCTGCATCCAAATCATATCATCATGTTCGGCTTCTGGAAAATTCGGCAAGAAGAATATTTTCTGCTTCTGGGATAATTATTTCCAGATAGGTAACTCCAGTTAAAGTATAATCATAATTTATAGACCCAACAATTTTGTTTGAAAATTCCACACCAAACACTAACAACTCTTCTTGATTTTTTTTATTTGTTTTACCAATCTCGTGTTGGGGGTCTTCATCCAACTTTTGATCCATCTGGCGACAAAAGTCCAGCCTTTTCCTTTTGTGAGCCTCTGTTAAAACTTGTACGGATAAAATTTTATATGGTCTGTAGCTGTTATTTTTTAACGTACGTTGGATTTTGGAATAACTTTTACCTAATTGATCGACTGCATTATTTATACTATATTCAGAATTTTCTAAAAAATAATACAATGTTTCAAAAAAGTCTATCCGCGAATAAATATGAATGGGTTTACCTTCGAAATGAAGCAGTATATCTATCTGTTCTTCCTGGTTTGCTTGAACTACACGCTTTTTTCTACTAAAACTGGAGGTATTATTCATCTTTCGGTCAATATTTTTGAACGTATTTTCTGATGGTGTTGGATGATTTGGATACAACACCCTATATGCTCTTTTTGCACGTTTATTTTTATTATTTTGTATATAACAAGTAAATATTTTGACTTTTTCTTCCTCACTATAAACCATTTTGATTATTTCATTAAAGAAATGTCACTTATCAAACATAACAGTTGTCATTTTCATAGCTCACCTTAATAATGTAAACTTTTCCATATTTACAGTAACTAGTTTAACTAAGATATTCGATGTTTAATAACTCATAAACGGTATATGGTAGGGGTAATATATGGTATGTTTTTGAAATCAGGAACAAAGGATCATTCCAAAAATTTAATAATATACAGGGTATCCCATTTAAAAAAAATATATTATTTTTTTTGTATTATTTATTTCTTTGTGCTTTCGTAGTTCAGTGCTTGAGAAATATTCTTTTTTTAGGATGTCATTATTTATTAATAGTACTTTTTTTTCATTTGACAAAAATACGTCTATCTATTTTTATTATAGTAATAACTTTAGAATTTATTTTTAGTTTATTTACTGAGAAAAACATTTATTTCTGTTACTATTTTTAGAGTATCTTTTTTGTTTTTATTTTCTTTTTAAATAATTTCTTTATTCTATACTAACAATCCATACCCATCCTTTCCTGGCAAGAAATGCTCATACCTCCTCGCGGTTCTTGCTGAGTAGTAACAATTTAAATTAAGCGAACTTGATACTGCAACTACTGTATGTGTAGTCGATACTTTTATTTCAAATTAATATTTTTTTTCTACGATTATTAAATTATTGCTAGCTAAACTGAGCACAAAAATGTACATTGAAAAAGTAAATGAGCAAGCAATACAGATAAATCTGGCTCTGCGATCTGTAGCATCTTACCTCAAGCGTCCCATCACTAAAGCGATTTATCCTGCTATAAATAACTATCGACAATATACTTTTACTCTTATAATCGCTAGTTAAAAATACATGTTAGTGTTACATTCACCAATACTTTCAACCCTCTTTGTATTAACTATGGATGTTACGGAACTCGCCGAAATAATCAGAAGGTTGGATATTATGCCATAGAAGCATGGACATATTTACATGGTGACATATCACCTAGCGTCAATCCTGGAATTGACATCATTTATTGATCTCTATTAATGATCTAGATTTTAAATAAATTTTAAAATTTTTATGAGTTATGATCAGTGATTTAACTATAAAAAATGTAGTTCTACATGTTTGTTTTTTTTATTAATCACTTGCTTACATTTTTATATACCTAACTCTTTTCTTTATTATCAATATTATCTACTTTTGCATGATAAGGAATACCACTCAATTTGGATTTCTATATACATATGTAAGTAAATACACTTCCAAAAAAGTATCAATGTTAGGATTCTATTTAAAAACGCTATTAATTATTAAAGTAATAATTTTTTAAAACAATATTATGTCAGAATGTCATACACCTTATAATTCTAACTCATATTTTTGTTTTCTCTAAAGGAGGGGTCTCACTGTCTACAAAAAATCCCCCTCATGAGCGCACTTTTGAAGCACGTTGATTTTTTAGTATGTTTTAGATTATGAAGTGTGAAATATGATAAAATAAATGTGCTTCAACCCTGCTCTGTCGGTGAAAATTGGATGAAAAGAGGTCAGAATTCAAGTTTTCCCCCGAGAAAAACGCTGAAACAATTCAAGTTTGGCGCTTTTTTCTTCAACAGGAACCGCATGTAAAATCGTATATATTTTTTTCGTATGGGAAATATAGTCAACTTTGGGTATATATAAAAAAAATCTAAAAAAAAAAAAACCCTCAATTTTTTTGGTGTAACTGAAGCGGATTTTGTATGGAAAGTGAATGTTTTCGAATCCAATTTAACTTTTCTTTCTATATCTATGCCACTTACTATTCGAAAATGATGCTTGCAAAATTGAGAAAATGTACCGGTCAATAATTTTTAAAGATGTATTTTAATCAAGTTAACGAAATACCATTCAACAAACGTAATTAGGTACTAAACCTAAGAAAATACTGATATAACTGTTTTAAACCAATTATATTAAAATGTACAATAATTACCTAATCGAGCGGCTAACCTCTGCATTAAAAGTCCCAAAAGAGTCGCACTAAGCAGAACCCATAATAATTTATACTGTGCAACGGTGCCACTTTGTAAGTCACTTTCTATGTTTCCTGGGTCTAAGTAGGCTATGGACATTAGGAATCCAGGTCCTGTAAAAGCCCATAGCTTCTTGAAACTGAATCCCGTCTAAAAAATTCTTACTTTTATGACATGTTTTATGTATTTAATATTAACTTACATGTGATGTTTCTGGAATCTTAATTTTATCATCTGATAAATATGTTTGAAAGGGAGTCAGTGAAGTATTTTCGCAAGGCATAGAACCAACAGGGGCATTACGATCGGATAAAGCAGGGTTGGTATTGTTATCACCACTTTGTCCAACGTTTGGTGGATTAAACGACATTTTTGCCAACTGAAATTATTTAAATATATACTCGAACACAGCAAAATTTTCTACATTTTTGAAAAATCTATAATTAAGCTCTTCTACTTAATGCAAACAAAAATTGATGGTTTAAATATTTTGGTTGAGAAAAAATTCTTTGAAGCAAAAATAACAAGATGAGGTGTTCATCCACTAATAAGAATAATAGAGAAGCAATTACTTCAATAAGAATGTCAGATTGTACTTTTAATTAAATTTAAATTAAAACAGTTTCCAAGAAAATTATTGCGTATGCTCTGTTAGTACAAGTATGTAATGATATTTTCCAGATTATAAATGCCATAATTATAAATCATCAGGAAACACATATTTTATGTACAACTTATTTACTTTAATACTCAAACAAGATAATTACAATAAATATACATGGGTGTCCATTATATCTTTTCTTGGCTTCCAGCTACAAATTTATATCGAAATGTTCATGGATTTTTCACTAATTCGAGCCAATTTTATATAAAAAAAAATCTATTCTAACCTAAGGCCCTCTTGTTGTATCTCGATTTTCCATAGTAAACAGTTTGAGAATCACCTCCTAACCTATTAATATGTACTTACGAGACACCCTGTAGAGTTTTTTCTGGTGCTACAATTAATAAAGAAAAATACTGGAATTTCCTAAATACATAAGTAATAAACAAAGACAACAAAGTGTTACAACTGTTGTTAAGTACAAAAAGTCTATTATTAAAGTGAAATAACAATTATTCATGGTTAATTTATTGCTCCTATTTCAATTCACTCATTTCACTAATATTTAATTTGAAGGTATTTCAATTGTACGGAATAATCTGAATATTAATGTGCATTCCATATCTAAAGATGTGGTCAATGATTACTTAATGGATTTAGATTATCAGTACTAATTCTTAAATTAGCTTATCAAGAAAAAATGCCAAGATTTTTTTACGTGTAACTAAAAATATTTGTATATAGGTACTTTTTTTACAAAAATAATAAAGTAGAAAAACTAAAAGGCACATTATGTTATATAAATTAATGGAAAGTACCAAGACTATCTAATATTATACATACCTTTTTAATTCTATTGTTTTTATTAACATTAACAACACATAATTTACCAGCCTTTAATTGTTACTTTTCACGTTATAATAATTTACATGAACAAAACGTTTCAGAACACTAAAATTTATTGACAAAAAAAAAAAGGTTAAATTTAGATCAATTTTAAAAACCGCGTGTAATGACAGCTGGCATTACACTGAAATTTGTGACAATTTGTGACTGAGCAAATACGCATCGGAATTCTGAACTACTAGTGGTAGAAAATCCCATTACCATCTCCACCACTACTTTGAAATACGATCTAAGAATAATGAAATAATTTAAAAATAACAATACTATGTATATCCCCCTAATCGGACAAGGATAATATATTTTACATATTTTAATTCATACTTCCGCCAGCAATTAATTTTCATTAGTTACAAACTCAATATGAGGGTAGGTCAAATGAATCGTGTAAAGAGATTATTGATTTTAAAACAAAATATAGAGGTGTGTGAAGAATAAAGACGAAAACCACAAAGTTTAGGAAATAGGGGTCTCCCCACAAAACCCATTAAGGCGCGAGAAGGATAATAATAATTATTAATGAATGATAATGGCATTAACAATTATTATTAGGTAGGTAGGTACCAAAAAATTAAAACCATTTGAAAAACAACGGTGACCGCCAGTGGCGGCTCGTGATATTGTCCACAGAGGAGGCCTGAAATTTAAAAGGCAACTAAATTTCAATATGATTACAATTTGCACGTTTCCCCACCACCCTTGATGTAGTACAACAGCGCGTTATATTTTTTTGTCGTGGGTTGATCGCCAGAGTAGCTCTACTATCCCACTTATAATTAAATTATATTTATATCTAATAAAAATCAAAACAGTTTTGGAAAAAACTGATAAATAAGTGTTTTTCTACAAACAAAAAATTGTATTCATTATCACTGCCAGAGTGTAGAATTATTACTTTTAATAA
Organism: Rhamnusium bicolor; assembly: GCA_029963845.1. Taxonomy (NCBI): domain Eukaryota; kingdom Metazoa; phylum Arthropoda; class Insecta; order Coleoptera; family Cerambycidae; genus Rhamnusium; species Rhamnusium bicolor. Next base: position 319,548 of record JANEYF010005208.1, on the reverse strand, counting down.
AAATTAAAATAGTTTTGAAAAAGAAGTTACATAAAAAATATTTTCTAAAAAATAAATAACGTAAATAAATATTTATTCTAAAATAATAACTAACTATATTAATCTTTAGTGTAAAGTCTAAAAATTTGTATAAATCAGTGGTAACCTGCGATTGTCAGAACTAACATGGTTGATTACTTCTTCATAAAATGAAAATAAATCCTTTTTCTTCAACTCTGACAAAAAACGTTTTTCTATTGAAATAAGTGATATATTTGACAGGCGATCTTGAGCTTTTGTATTTCTAGATTTTCTAGTAAATGTTTTTATGCGTTTGAGTGCTGAAAACGATCGTTCTACAGAAGCTGAGGTTACCGGAATTGTTGACACTAAAGATAAAACTTTGTACAGTTCAGAGAGACAGCTTTTTTAAATTATTATTATATATGAAAGCATTTCTTGAGGCGATTTTAAATTTGCTAAAAGTTGCTGGTCAGAATACAACACACATAGTTCGTTTCTAACTACTGTTGATGCCGTTAACCACTCGATTTTTTGAAAATTGCTACCACTAAACCCTCTGTTTTGTTTACCACTTGTGAAAACTAATGACGGCATTGACGGTGTAGGTCTGACCATTTTTTTAATTCTTACCTTTTGATCATAACTATAAGACAACTAAATCCATTTAACAACAAATAATTTACCACGTCTGGACAATAAGACATGTCGTTGAGAATATTTTCACCTAGAGCACTCATTTTTTAACAACCTGTTGAATATTTTATGTATATTATGTTCTTCCACGAAACCACAAATTGTCACTGTCCTTGTTCTATAAACTGTTCATACTCTTGTGAGAGAGGGGATTAACGTTTAACGGAAGTGTACAAGCGCTAGAAAGAGATGGGGTGCTAGAGGCTAGCTGCCCTAACTGACAGATCCAGAATGTTTGCTGAGATACCCGTTAAAAATTCAAGGTCACGAGCAATGCATTAAAATGGGAGTTGGCTGGCCGCTAGCCTCAGAGTCCATCCAGACAAGCGCGTAGCGCGATGAGAAACCGGGAAATATGCATACGTGGAGTCGACTATCCGAACTACAATGTTACATGTTTGTGGAAAGAAAATGCAATATTTTTTTTACACTGAAAATTAATGAATGAATTATAAACAACATTCTACTTGTGAAAAATATTTGTTTGAAGACATTCTTTTTCTCCCAAAACTATAGAGGAGGCACAGTCTCCCCTGCTTCCCCTAACCAGCCGCCACTGGTGACCGCTATTATAAAAAATAGGAAGGTACAATGTAAAATAGTATAGTCAGAGACAACCAGTGTCTCTGGTATAGTCAGTTTTAAGTCTTTATACTGTAGTCTTAATTCCGCAAACAAAAAACCAGGGAGATACCTAGCTACAATTTATTTGAACAAAAGCTGCCGCGTTAACCCGAAACGAAAAGCCAGGCATGGTCAATATTTTATATTTTATAATTACCCCGCTTGCTTTTGCGTTATGTCGATTGTCGGATAGTTTTTTGTTCAACCCTTGTTTATAATAATACTTTATAAACAAGGGATTCAACCCAGAGATCTTCAAGATCTGTGGTTTAACCAGAGCAAGGTCACAGATGTCACAGAATAGTTGTTGGTTATTCTGTGCCAGGCCGGGGTGCATATAAGCATTCCTTAACAGTCGTACGACAATGGAAGTATTAATCGCAATTTCATTGGCCGTTTTAAGATAGCCTCAGGGTATGCGCAGTTACATGACATGTTAAAGTGTGTTACATCCTTTTGGACTCACTCTTCAGCAATGAGTACGTTAGACGATAGAGATGATACTCGTCTAGCACGCGGTAGGGCCAGGGTTCGAATCGTAAACTTTTTTTTTTTTTTTTAAATAAGTATTTTTTAGTTCGTTAGTAAGATTTTCCTTACCCTTTATTACAGTTTGTTTATTTTCCTTGCCCTTTATTATAGTTTGTTTATTTTCACGGTGCCGAATTCCCCTTTAAAAATGATATCTGATGAGCACGCCATGCCGTGGCCTTGAAACGGCCAATGAAATTGCTAGAAATACTGCCATTTCCGTATGACTGTAAAAGATGCTTATATGCGGCCGGGGTTATGGTTCAATCCTTTTTACTTTTTCTGTTCTGTAGGTTCAACAACAGAGTACCTAGTTAGGTTAGGGCGGTTAGGCAGAGACATGTACTCTGTGGTTCAACCGACTGTCTTGCATTATATGTCTCTAGTTTGAGGCTAAACTTTTTTTAAGATTTACCACTATACTGCCTGCAGATAGGTTCTTACCTACCCCTAAATCGATAATTGATTTTCATCATGTCCCACATCCAGCCTCTTTATGAAGAATCCCCTAGTTTAGTGTTACATTTTTAGGCTAGGAAATCAATTCCTCATAACAAATTTTGGTAATTTTTTAGAACACGCACTTCTAAGATACCACAAAACCAATTATACCGACACACTCTACACATCACCAGATGTTCGTAGCACAGTGTCATATCTTGTGCAAACAACCCTAACTACCCTTAAATAAAACAATAAGATTACAACACTTGACATAATCCACCCTGTATTCATTCATAGGGCTGTCTGGGTGTGTTGTATAAAAACGCCGTCAGATGTCGCACAACGTTCGACTTGAATAGAATAAATTAAAGGGCAAGGGAAAGATATTTGCATTATCGTATTTTTGTACTATGTTTTAGGGCAAGGGAAATACGTAGATGTTAATAGTTACTTTGTACCTGCGCTGTCAACCCATAAGGAGTCATATAACGGCGTTTTTATACAACACACCCAGACAGCCGTAGGAATGAATACAGGGTGGATTATGTCAAGTGTTGCAATCTTATTGTTTTATTTAAGGGTAGTTAGGGTTGTTTGCACAAGATATGACACTGTGTTACGAACATCTGATGATGTGTAGAGTGTGTCAGTATAATTGGTTTTGTGGTATCTTAGAAGTGCGTGTTCTAAAAAATGACCCAAATTTTATATTAAATTTAATTAAACTTGAGCAAACTGGCAATTCTTTTTCTGTTCTGTGCTGGCAATCGTGTATATGATATATTATATATTACGTCATGCATGACATACGAAAATTCACTCTGAGCGATTTGCAAATATCCTCTTTCTCTAAATCTATAAGAATATGATAGACAGAGATAGTGATCTCGCCCCTCAGGATGTATTTTTGTAAACCCCTAATGTCTTGTTTTGTGTAAAATTTATTTATGGTGGAAAGTCGTTATTAATATTTTAAGTGTAAATAAGTAGTTCTAAACTACATACAGTGTGCCCAAGTTAAGATGGAAACAGGCCTATGAAATCTTTATTTTTTGAGATAATCGAATGATTTTTTTTTGTTTTATGTTCACAGTGTGAATACACTGTATATGTTTACTTGTAAAATTTAATTCGTCACCAATTTTGCTTTATGATTCCTATTTACTACGCGATGCATTTTAACCGACGTTTTTTAGTTTAGTTAAATGATTAATTAATAGTTTATTGGAAGTTTAACCAACATTTGTTTTTTCCTTACTATCACTAAAAACAATTAAATTTTCACCTTGACTTTATAAAGCGTTATATAATTTAAAACAATAGGTAGTTAAGGTTAAAATAAAATTCCCTTCATCAAGCCACTGTATTAGGAAAACGTTTTTCCCAGAATGCTATAAAATTGTTATTGTTCTCTCAAAGCAAATAACAAATATTTACTTAGACAAATGTTGTTAAACCAATACACAAACAGTTTTACTTTAACAACTCTCTAGAAATTCTGTGGTTCACAGCAATATATTAACCAAATATTGCGAAAAAATAAATATTTTTTAAGTTAAAAAATTTACTTACCTATAAATGCATAATATTTCAAAGATTGTGTTGTTTTTAGTTTGATCACTTAACCAATGTTTTAAATAATAAAAAAAATTACTCGCATACAATTTTTCTAAAACCTTAGTAATTTATACTCTAAAAGTTTAATCTTATAGGTCAATAATCTCTATAAAAAAACACTGGTATTTGCATCCACACTTAGAAATAAAGTTATTGTTTTAAGATAACATCTTGCCTCAAGTGAGAACCAATTTACAATTATAAAAAATTTGTTGCCACTCATGTCTCGAGATAGATGAATTTGATTAAAAATTAACTGTTCATAAATAAAATTTTCTTATGCGTATAAAAAAATACGGTTACAATTAATTGTAAGCTTATTTTCGAGGATAGGGGATGAAAAGTTAAAACATATTGTTTGAAAAGTTATATATTATAGTTAAAACATTTCTGTTTATTTTCTTCACAAAAAAATAAATAAATAAGTAAAAATTTTTAATCAATATTTTTTTGGGAGATAAAATTAATATAGGTAATAATACTTCCTCCATTATGTATTTAATATTAAAATCTGCATTACATTTAAAGGTGTAGCAAGATGAGCCAAATTTATACCTGTACAGGGTGGGAAAATTTCGATGTGTAAATATTTAATAGCGTAAATAATCTTTTAGTAGATTACTTTTTGCATTTTTTTATGTTTATTCCAAGTAGGTGTGTGTCATCTATGATAGTGTTTATCTATTTGTCAGTAAATTGCATATTAATAATTTTGTTTCCATCATAATTACACCCCATTTAATCAAAAAGTGAAGATGTCTTCCTAAAATTACGAGAAATATGATATGCTAGAATACTTTATTCAAAGTAATAACAATTGTACTATTGCATCCGAAATATATTTCATTCGCTATTTAGAAAGGGTAAAGGTATTTTTAAGAGGTTAAAAGAAAATCTCATTAATTGTGGGTCCTTCAACAAGCCAAGACCAAAAATCAGATATTAATATCTAATTTTATAATACAATTACAAAATAAAAATTCAAATGAAAGTAAATGTTCAAACTGATGTTTGTTATGTTCGATATATAAATTACACCTCTTTATAACACTCTGAACATCGCCGGTCCTAGCCTTTGATCAGGGTAGAGCGAGATTGTTTTTCGGCACCCTTTGGTCGACGCTTTCACTTCACGTTAATTCTACTTCGGTTTTATGTTAAGTAAATAATAATTCCAAAGTTTTCAAAAATCAACTTTTATTGCAAATATCAACACTTATTGAATTTAAATTAAATTAAGTAGCTATATAATAAAATATGTTACCTATGTAGGTATTTCAATAACATAATTAAAAGAACACATAATATTATATTTCGTTATATCGATCTAGATTAAAATTAAATTATTTTTCGCGTTTGGCTTTTTGGCGCCCCTTGCCATCTGGCGCCTAGAGCGACCGCTCCGCTCGCTCTACCCCAGGGCCGGCGCTGACTCTGAACTGCATTAAAAATATGAAAATTTGAAATGGAATTCACAGACAATTGGTATTTAATAATTCTGGAATGTTCCTGATATTATGAGGTGGTGCACTATCTTGGAAAAATTGATATCTTGCCTCAGTTAAGGGTAGATTGTCCATAAACTCCTCAATAATTTTCTGGTTTAAGATTTCGTAGTACCGTTGGCCATTAAGATTTTGTTGATATATGTGATATGTTAAAACACAATTGTCATGTAGGGCACACCAAACACTACAACCAAAGCGTCCCTGAGATCGTACATCAACGGTACGGTGAGAGTTCATATCAGACCAATAGTGCTCGTTATGCCTGTTGAAAATTCCTGCACTGCTAATGTAGGCTTCATCTGTCCAAACTACATTTCTAGAGAAGAATGGGTTTTGTTAACTTTTCTGACGATACCATATGCAAAACTCTAATCGGCGCTGAAGATCGGTTGGTTGCAGGTGATGTTGTTTCCTTATTGTATAAGGTCTGAATTTATGTGTCTTCAAAATATACAAAGCTCGACGTCTTGAAATCCCAGAACCAGCTTCAATTTGACAACTTAAAATTGAAGGATTTGCAACCACCAATCCAAGTACAGTTATAAAAGTTTCTTCAGCATATTCAATGTTGTAATTTTTTGGTCTTTCCGTGTTGAAGGACCCTCATTTAATGAGATTTTCTTATAACCTCTTAAAAATATCTTTATTAGGTTGTCTTCTTTCTGGATAGTGACTGAAATATATTTCGGATGCAATATCACAATTGTTATTATTTTGAATAAAGCATTCCAGCATATCATATTTCTCGTGATTTTCGTAAGACATCTTCACTTTTACGATTGAATGGGGTGTAATTATGACAGACAAAATTATTATGGGATTTACTTACAAACGGATAAACACTCATAGATGACACACGACTACTTGGAATAAATATAAAAAAACACAAAAAGAAATCTACTAAAAGATTATTTTCAGTATTAAATACTTACACATCAAAAGCGACCCCACATATGATATATAGTTTGAATGAGAAAAAAATTTCCTTTTTAACTAAACCATAGCCAACTATAATTCCCATTTAAAAAAAATACATGCCATAACTCGAAATTGCACCTTTTTTTAAATTTTCTCAGTTCCACTGTATTATACAGAAAAAGTGCCTAAAGAATGTAAAAGTTGTTTTTTCATAACTTTACAAACAACCAAGATATTGACGTGTCTAAAAGTCGAAAAACCGAACTTTTCTAAAACAAAAGACGATAGCAAATTTTTGTTTTCGCCAGTTAATTTGTTTCAAAAAAAGAGATCGAGAATGTGTCTTCCATTTTTTTGCATCTCTTACAGTTACCGAGTTACCCTATACTAACATCGAAATTTGTCCAGTCTGTCTTAAAAATTTGTAGCTCTTCAAATTTTTTTAAAGTGTTTGCATATAAACATTTTTTTTCAACTCAGTTGCTTGTATTTATTAAATATAAAACAAAAAGTTATGATAAAGGAAACAGTTTCCTTTATCATGAATAATTACTCATATGGGATCAACCTATCTACGTCTAAAACAAAAAGTGTTATTCTTAAAAGTTCTACGTTCTTTATGACTCATATCTTCATATATTTTGCATCCGAAACTTAAAAAATTATGATCTGATAATAAGTATTTTCTAGGAAGTTTGTATATGGTACATTACAAAACATAAATAACATCGAGCCAATGATAATTTCAGGTTTGAAAATGAAACATAATTTCCACATATTTTTTTTATTTTGAGTATGGTATTGTAATAACATTCTCAGTCACACAAATTTTGGTTACATTTTCCCTGTATATTCCACAAAATAGCACAAAGATTTAATAATAGAAAAAACAATATCGTAGAACTACCATCAAACTGAGAAAAACCTGAGACCTGGTTTCAATTAGAAAGACGGCTGCATCAGAGTATCACCCAACGAAAAATATGCAAAGCCAAAGGGCAGCTATATCCATCTGGACCATCTGTGATACAAGAAAGATATTGGTGTAAACTGCTACTTGATATTTATAGTAAACTCTTGGATACAAAATGTGTTCACTAGTCTGGCGGTCTCCAGATTTTTCTAAATTTGCAGGAACTCTATATTTTTACTAATAAAGATGCCAAAACAAATTATACCCTGTTAGCATTATTTGTTTCTTCCTGTTTTTTTTTTTCTAAAATATATACATTTGTTTTGAAAATAGAAATTTGTATAAACTTGCAAATAATATCACAAAACATTAAAAAATAAAACAGTATAAAAACATCTAAAGCAAATAAATTTATAAAATTTTTAGAAGATAAAATATATAAATATGGTAATATAATTAAAGCACCTATGTAATGGCAGTGTTTCTCTTTAACATAAAAAAATAATTTCCGACTAAACATAAAACATAACTACATATACAAGATGCACTTATTTTTAAAATCAGAAAAAATATACAGGGTGATTTTCAGCACTAGAAATTAATATATTATCAAATAATGGGTACGAGCTAATAAATTATAAAATTTTTTGAGATTTTGTATATTAAAAAATAGTTCACACTAATTTTGACATTAGCATGATGAAAATAATTAACCGGGTGTCTCCTAAGGTGCCACCTCTGAGGTGCAGTACCGCACTACCAAACATAAAAATAACATACAAATTAATAAAATTATGATAGCATTTGTTTCCCATTTTTATATTTCATTATTTATAGAAATAAAAAGTTATCATAACTAAATCAATTTATATTATTCATTTATCTGTTTAGGTGTAATGCAGCTATGTGTAGTTTTGCAACACCTTTGACTAGCTGTCGCTGGCATCTCCACAGCAACTTTTGTTTACTGGGACTTTACCTAAGCAGGACTACAATTTTTTAAAAAGTAACAGGTTTTTATACTAAAGTAATTAAGTAATAAATTTATAGAAGAAAATTTAGATATCTACGAAGGCGTAGAAGGGCCACCTTATTATTTTGTTTGAAATTCCGACTTTAAGCTCGGAATTCCGATTTTAATCTTGGAATTCCGACTTTAATCTCGGAATTCCGACTTTAATCTCAGAATTCCGACTTTAATCTCGGAATTCCGACTTTAATCTCGGAATTCCGACTTTAATATCAGAATTCCGACTTTTTTCAATGTAACAGTTCAGTTTTCCCTTCAATTGTAGAAGAATATACTGCACATTATTAGTTTCTAGACACGTTGCTATGGGATTTTTTGATAATAAAATTTATATAAACAATAACTTCACAAAACCCATTATTAATTGTGTTCAAGAACATGGTGGTCACATAGAACATTTGATTCGTCGACGTGAGATATAAGTAGTTAAGAATAATTTTTAAATGTATTTTTCTTCTCAAATTGTTCAAGATTTATGAAGTTAAATAGTTTTTAAATTGTTATGGTTAACATTTTCATATGCAATTCAATTACGCTTAAATATATAATTTTTGCTGGTTCCTCTTAAAGCAGGACTGCAAAAGTGACACCTAACTCAAAAATTTGGCCTTCTGATATTTTTCTATGGCATTTTAACTTTGCTTATGGTATGCAAAGTTAGCTCGTTTATAGCAATATGATTTGGAAATGGTTGGATTCGATATACAACATATACATATATCACCTAAAGCGCAAGAAGTAGTAGATTTTGAAAATCTAACAATATACAGGAAGTTCTAATAAAAAAACACCCTTTATAAATTTGTGTTGCACGATTGAAAACCCCAAATCAGCTTGTATAACTTTTATTTGAAACTTTTTTTCTGAATTCAAAAATAATGGAGATAAGGAGGGGTGGCATTTATAACCAATCACCCTGTATAGCTTTCTTGTGTCTTGGATTTTGTTGATTGAATAACCATTTTTAAGATAAAGCTGAAAATGCTGACACCAAGTCATGCTAAATAAAGAAATGAGAGCCCTTTCGAGCACCTTTTGAAATAGAGTTTTAATAAAATGTCTTATTTTAATTCATTTTATTTTAAGTTCTTTTTTTGATCTTTCATTTATTAAAAAGAGCTGTTTATTTATTTTTAAATATTATTTACGTAGATGCTCGAAATGGCTTTCATTTCATTATTTAGCATGCCATGGTTTCAGCTTTTTCAAGTTTATTTTAAGGATGGTTACTCAAATCAAAAAAACGTTATATACAAAAAAGTTGTATAATTAAATTTCTTATAATATACATGTATCAAAAAAATCATGGGCGTACCACTAAAAAAAAGGGGAGGTTAATGAGTGTTGCTTATCCCTGAATGAGCCCCTTAGCAAGCATGTTTTCAAAATGTTTGTTTTTAATGTGAACTATTGCTCTTCAACATACGTTTTAGTGTACCGAAATTTAAAAAATATATCAAGTCATTTGTGCAATATTTGTAAAAATAAGTTTTTTATTCTCAACTTTAGAAGGCTGTATCTTCATGGGGGGCATTTTCGACTAGAGGTAAATTTGGTTAAAACTTCTTTTGATACCCCCAATCTATGGTTAAGTGATTGATATACTTTTCAAAAACTCCCTGTATAACAAATTATTTTAAAAAAAATCTTATCATTTTAACCACTGACCGAAATACCCAGGAATTTCAAGAAAGAGTTATTTATTTCCTAAAATACTTGTAACTGTTTTACAAGATTAGTAACTGTTTTACAAAATTAGTTAAGTTTTAGCCTATTTAGTTTTATAATTCCGCCAATGTACGCCGGCCTGTTCACGACACAGCAGGTCGTCACACAGTCGTGTATGTGAGATACACCTTTATTCCGACTTTAATGTCGGAATTCAGAGATTAAAGTTGGAATTCCGAGATTAATGTCGGAATTCCGAGATTAATGTAGGAATTCCGAGATTAAAGTCGGAATTCCGAGATTAAAGTCGGCATTTCAAAAAAATAATTAGGTGGCCCTTCTACGCCTTCGTAGATATCTACTAAAAATAGCACTAGTAAATTACCCTTGGTCAACCTGTCCGTACATTGTAGGTGATTTGTTAAACTATATTTTGTGACAGGGCGATTTTTCTAGTCAATTGTTTTGACTCAATCTGTATAGTATAGTAGCATTATTGGAACTTCTATCAATGTCTGTAGCAAGCAATGGAGGATTAATAGGAAAGTTATTTTGAAATTTCTTAGAATAAGTTACGTTAGATTAGGCCATTGATTTGTTTTTTTTTTCTTGTTTTAACAATTTAATAAATTTATTATTTATTTATTACTTCATCGACTAACGTAAGTCCAAATTAAGAAAATTGTAAAAGTAACTATTTCAAGTCGAATAAAATGATAAAAAGTTAATTTATTTTCTTTAAAATTGATAATTATTGAAGCACAGGAAATGTTAATTACAACCTTGAAACTTTGCATTCTATTTAAAGGACATCCAATAACAAAAATTCTCTTCATCTGTAATAGATTTGTTATTATATAATAAACAGTATTTCAAAATAACAGCAAATATTAATGATCCATCATCACCCTGTATAAGATTTATGCTTTTTTAGCAGTTCATAAATATTTTGAGAGGTTGTCAGTTAAAATATATTAAAAAAATTATAATTATAATTACATAATATAAATAGTGTGAAAGATAAAATAGTGCAAAAGTTTAACCAATGATACAGTGTGTTCCAAGATGTTGACATCAGATAATGTAAGAAATGTAAAATGGAAAAAAGTTACAGTAACAAAAGCAAAATACGATTTCTCAAATGCTTTTAAATAAAAAAAGAAATGTTTTATATGCAAAAATAACGTAATTAATTTTTTTATAAACGATATTGGACTCTTAGGAACACTCTGTCTTATCTGCACTGTAATATATTCGGTGACAAAAATTACCATTTTTATTTAAAATTTTTGCTATTAAGTGTATTCAAATATCATTTTCTTTAACAATATGTCGTCAACCTGTTTATATAATATACTTATCTCATTTAGTAACAATACACAATTTGAATTTTGTGTTTTAGAAAGCGAAACCTCAACCTCATAAAAAATGGAAATATGTAGTGTGTAATGTATTAAACATTTTATCTCTAGATAATTGTTTTCTTTTAACAGTTAAATACGGAATGTATAAAAGATATTTTTTAAAGAAAAAAGATTTATCGTGTCAACCAATAAGTAACAAAATATTTTATTTTAAAATTAAAAAAAAAACATTTTTTGGGAAATGAAATATAATATATTATTTTGTATTGAAAATAGTTTAACAGATCTTAGGTCAATTAATAATCAAGAATTATCAAAACACAAAACGACTTGTATTTATTAGTAAAACTACATTCATAGTCTATTTGCATTGGTATTGACTATAATACTGTAAATAAAAAAATTTATTGTTGGGTAAAAAAATTTGCTATAGGGAAAAAATTTGGCTGGCTAAACTAGACATAATTAACACCAATGCCAATCATGTTTTTTCTATTTAATGCAGTTTTTGTCGACTACCCCTTCTATGTCCAAGTCTAACCTCAATTAAACTGAACATACAATATCCCCTTAGACAGAGTGACCGTGAATGGAGCATATTATGTAGAAAGTAACAGAAATAGTAGGTACTTATAATCCATTTAAGATTTTCTTGCATTAAAGGTGGTTATGGCAACTGACAGACTTCATCATGTATATTACCACGTTGAGCCCTGCCATATAGTAAATTTTATGGATTCCCTGACCAGGTTTTTATTTATTTATTACCGTTTTATTCTTAACCAATACATGTATTTTACCTTATTCGGAATTTAAATGTGCCTTTTTTGCATTGTTATTTGCAATGACTGAGAAAGGTGTGTTGTTTCTTATCTAATACCCCATTGCTATGCGATGTGCGTGTGATCTGTTATTCCATTATTGTGTCAAGTGCTTTTCTTGTGATTACACAATGGCGTGGCATTACGTTGATGCCTCGCGGTCCAAGATCGTGCTAGTGAGGTATAAGGTTCACCCCACCCAGGGCTCAACATTTAAAGTATCATGACTATGACACTTTTGTCATTTAAGATTATTTTTGTTCTTTTTTTTTTGAGATTAGAATTTAACGTTCAGCGTTGTCGGAATACCTACATGATATAACGATATTCAACGTATTTAAAATGCCGTTCTTTAAACGTTGTTATTAAGAGAACAAAACTGAGCTTTACATTAAGGTATAAGCTTATATTGTGTGTCAACAATGGAAACAAAATTTAACTGGCAAGTGGCTATTGTAGCATGTCATAAGTTCATTTTATTATACTGTTTTAATCTAAACGACAATAAAAACATAAAAGTCTTCGTGGGGTATTCTCTTCAATCACATCTTTATAAAATGTTATTTAAATGTCATCTCGAAAATAAAATGTCATTGAGATACCACACACACAAAAACTATCACACAACCAATTCAAATGCAGAGAGACCGAATGATTTTAATGTATCTATTAAAATTACCATAAATTTTTAAATTCTTGGTACCGACACTAGAGTTACGTTTACTACCCACATTCGGTCAAAAAACAACATACCAAAAATTCTTAATAATCTTGAAAGGAAATCATCCCCATTTCCAATAAATTCCACTTAATTTCAGTGATTAATATGTTATTATCTACTATCTAATAAAAAAAAGGTAATTTTTTTGATCGAATACACTACCAATTAAAATATTGAATATTCTCAGCTAACCTAAAAATACCTAGTAAGAAATAAACTGTACATTTAATACTAAAAATATACAAAGCTATTATAAAATTTACGTGTACTATAGTATACATGAAGTTTGTTTTTTTTTCGAATTTTCAAGTCTTCTAAGTCTGAGTGAATTGGTAACTCACCACACCAGAATCTATAAAAAAAGATGGAACATATACAGAGTGTCTAAAACATAAAAACTGTGTAATCTGCTGATATTTATTTTTTTTTATACATGCTGAATTTGAAAAATGTCGACATGCCAGCGATTAACAAACTGTGTGCTTATAAAAACTCAAAAATAACGAAACCAAACTTACCTTTAAAAAGTTTGCAAAGCATTTGCAAAATGTTGTGTGTAATATTGCACTAGAGGTAACTTAATACTGAAATTTGAAAATTAAATGATGAATTAGTGAAAAAATTATAAAATGTAATGTAAATGTAATGAAATGAAAGTAAATGTCAATACTAAACAAAAATAAAAGTGCAGCGTGATATAGTTCAGTGTGGATTTGGGTAAAGTCAATTAACAGATATTTATCAAGAGAGATGCTGTAAATTTTATTTTTGTCCATAGCAAACCCATTTTCATTCAAAAACAGAAAAAAATATATTCGTAACATATTACATGACCGTGTGCTCGACTATTATCCAGAACAGATATTTGTACCGTATAAATTTTGCTTTTATTAAAATACTGTTTATCAAAAAATTTTATCACAAAACATGAAACTAAAAAATTGTCATTAAATGCCTTTCGAGGTGAGGTTTTTTGAGCATCTCAAAACGAGAAATGTTAGTGAAGCAACAAGGGCATTAATTGGCTTTTGTAAAAATAAAACAACTATTAAAAACATAGTTTTTAATACAAAAGAAACTTAAACAATATTTTCAATACATAATATTCAGATCTAATTTAAATCTCCATTTTGAAAACAATGAGGGACGAGTATTTTGCTTAAAGATCCGCCCAACGTAGGTTTTTGTTATGCGATTAGCGCTGAGAAGCTTTTTATATAGCGAATATACAGTCTCGGTATAAATGGCAGTGATGGCGTGGCTCAAACGTTTTTCTGAATGAGAACGAACCATTTCCAGCCCGTTTCATCTAAAAATAAGAATAATAGAATAAAAATAGAGAAGTTCTATTTATTATTTTGGTCAGTCTCTAATTCAAAAGTGCCCTAAACCCTCCGTTACTTATAAATGTATTACCTAACCCCTGCTTATAAAACTATCATGTCAAAAATCTTGTTCGTAAAAGCCTATAGAAGTTGTTCTAATTGCTAAAGGGGCCAATAATGTTGTCTAATATGAAGCAACAACATCGATGTTGGGGTTCATGCAGAGGTGTGGGAAAAAATATTCGTAATATTTTCTGAGGTTAAGGAGCCTTGTTTCACATCGTAAAGTGTGCACTATCATGCATTTGGATAAGTGCTAAGAGTCTGAAAACATAGCGCTTCTTTATTTTTCCAATAATTGACAATTTTTTTTTTGTTCAAACACCTGACATACTAAGGGCTTTACATATTTGTGTATTACTTATAATGATCAATTAACATCAGAAAAATAAATGACTAAAAAAGCAACTCGAGAATCTCGGAACGTTATCCAATTTTTTTTGAAAATGTCTCAAACAATATTTAATTAAATTGATTGACATTTTACACTAACACTATTAGCTTTTTGAAATCATTATATTTTGAATTTATTTCACATTTTTTTTTATAAATAAAACATCGACATGTAAGATTTTATATTAAAAAAAAATATATACTAATAGCTCTATTGCAGATATCAAGTAAATTTGTAGTATATGCTCTCTAATAACTCCCAAACAAACATCTACTATATCTGGTGTATTTTCATTGTGTGGTAAATTCTATAAGACGTTATCAAGTAATTGACTACTAAGTTTTCACGAAGTTTGGTATACGTAACTACATTCTACTTAAACAAATTGCTAATTCATTGTAGGTAAATGAAATAAAAATTGATAAACAGTATTTCAAAATATGGAAAAAACTATGATGTAAAAATATTCTATATTAATCAGCTATTGTTCCTGAGCTATAAAAATGGGCCCTATATAAAAGGGTGGACAAAAAAAAAAGCAAACAATTGTTTAATAAGTTTACAATAAGTGGGATTAGCATCATCTTTATATGTTAAGAGAATTTTTTGCACGAATTCATTGAGTTTACTTCTGCAACATCTAATACCTTGGTTTTTGCTTTTATCCAAATTCTCCCTTATTTTCCATAAATTTTCTCCCAATAAATTGGTTTTTGACAACAAAAAAAATGTGTGTAACAGAAAAATTAAGCTTCACCCAAGATTTCTTAAATTTGGTAGTTAGTACTAGGTCAGTTTTTTTCGTCTACACTTTAGTGTACGTACAGCTGAAAATTCAACGCGATTGATCATTTTCATATCTGAGGAGGTTCCTCTACTGGTCGGTAATTGAGAAAAATATAGAAGTGGTGACGAAAAGAACAGACCTATTTAAATTTGTACCAGTCGGTACATCTGAACTACTGCAAGCCAAGGTGTTAGGTGTAAAGGTGAAAGCAATGTGTATACAAAAAAATTCTATTTTAACATTTTAAAAATTACTTTACCATGCAAATCAAGCGGAGTTACATACCACACTGCACTAAGAAGCCAAATGAAACAAAAAATTAAAATATAAGTTGTTTTATTGTTTACATGCCTCATGCAGCAGAATTACAATTAAGACATTTATGTTTCCCCCAATAGAATGTTTGAAAATAATTAAATGGTAATATTAAAAACTTTACAATTCAAACATTCCATGTGAAAAATCTATGAAAATAAATCACATTCCAAATAAACTATATATACATCCATCAAAAATAAAGAATATTTCTCTAATAATTATTAATTATTAATATATTTTGATTAATCATAAAATTAAAGCATTCTTACAAAAAATATATCTACTTTATTACAAGTTTAAATAATCTTTAGTGAATTAAATATATATAAAATATTTTTTTAAATATACACAAAAATAACTATTGTTGGTTATAACGATATCGGAAGCAATTAACTTTGTGCTTAATGTAACTAGTGTTTAGAAGATATGAGAATTATTGTGTATACTATGAGGGCAAGAGAAATATAGAAGAAAAATGGAAAATTTTTAAAAGTACGATAAATGCAACGAATGAAGTAAATTTCACAAAAATCAGTTTAATAGAAAATGGTCACTAATAACAGGTATTAGAATTGTTTATATTTTTGCTAATTATATTGATTGCTGTTAAAAAATCTAAAATTTCTTAAGGTTGCATTAACATATGATACATTTTATATTAGGAACAGATTCAAAATTTGTTGGTATACTGTGTGCACGATAGCATTCGCTATATCTTTACTATTCCGCAATGTTTCAGTGTAATCTCTAAATTTTATCGTTCTACATTAGAGGAACTAAGAAATAAAATTCTTTTGCAAACTAAAACAAACAATTTTAACTGTATAGGTACCAGTAAGTAAAAAAATTAGATGTACACCAAAAAATGGGAAGATTAAAAAAAGACATACAATTTTTTCAAGATTTACTCATATCACTTGTCTCAAATAAATTCGGAAATACCACACTAATGTACAGAGTGTGAATCAAGTTTGGGTAAATCAAACTTCACTAGGTAGATCACGAAAAGATAAGTGGTTAGTCTAATATGCTAGTGTCCAAAGGTGTTGCATTATATACCATTAAAAAGGGGGCATGCAGTTTTTCCAGTATACCTCAGAACCTTTGAAAGGTATGATAATAAAATATTGGTGGTGTATAAAATCAATAGAGATGTATTTTTTGGCTACGCAGCTGTTTTCTATCTTACATATAAAGGGTCGTCTTAGGGAGTAGGGCCACTTTTTTTATTTATACTCTTTTTAGGAAATATAATTCCAGAACACCATGTCATATTCAAAAATATACATCTGTCAAAAGTCAATATGAATGCAGGTTTAATTTTGTTGTATAATATAAAAAGCTAAATGTGTGGTGCTCCACATTTATTGTTAAAAATTCATGGCACAAATAAAATTAAAACATATACTTAAAATTACGTTACTACAAATTAAACAGGAAAATAATGAGTGGTAACAAAAATCACAATTAAAAAAATCGCTTGTATGAAATTTGTTTGCAGAAGGTCACAAATTACCAGAATAATGAAGAAAATAACTGCTTTTTTTGTATAAATTTTTCCAGAGTAACTTAATATTATAAATCTGGAACAAAGATAAACAGTCATGCAGGTAAATGCCCAGTAAAATATTAGACATCTTCAACATAATAAACAAAATTTAAAAGTTATGGCGTTTGATAAAACTTAAACATGGTTCTAGCTATTTGTACAATACAAATAAATTCTATATTGCTTTTCATATATTCTTTTAATATCCTCAAAGTGTGTACTTTGAGAATGTTAACTTGCCTATTTAACTAATAATTTACTTTCACCCATTTTTTTTTCTATTTTCAAGTTCACTTTCAATACCAATACTTATTTTTACACCACATATCACCACAAAAAATTAAGTTGTCTTAAAAATCCGTGAAAAACTTGACATAAATAGAAATGCCTAGTCAAATACTAATTTGGCATGTACTCTTGTCCAATTTGTCGGATCATATGGCCGGACTTTTAAAGTTATTGCACTAATTACAAACAATGTAATCTTAATATTTTATAGTTTCTTTTTAAACTGCATTTTTGTGAATATCTACTTGATCCTTCTGATTCTAACACAAAGAAATAAAAATAATAAAACACATCTACATGACATCAACAAACATTTCACACGGGTTTCCCATAGCTATTTTAAATGATTGTCTACTACCGGCAATATCTTTGGATTGGGTGGCCACTTGCGTCCCACTACTCTGGTCTGAACCATTGGAACTCCCGTTGCCATTTCCGGTAGTCATTGGTAGGGCCGATCGAGGTCCAAGGGAGGTTAGGTCGCTGTCAGACGCGCTACTGTGACCCGCTGCTGCATCCTTGAGATGATCCGAGCCATTTGAAGAACCTCCTGTTGAGGAAATAAGTAAACCATATAAGACGCTGTTATTTTTTACCTTTAATTCACAGTCAAGGTCATTGCATTATACTATGTATTTAAATGCCCACCATTGGCCTGTTGATGGCCGCAGTAAAGGGTCCACAAACCCCTCACAAAAATCTAACCTAATGTTGTTGATTCAACAGATTATAGTAATTATACATCGGAGGATTTGGTATTCCCGATGAAAAGATAGGTCAGGATTTCGTATTCTTGACGAAAAGTTGTCAGTTTTTAAGTGTGAGTATTGACATTCTTACATCCTTTACGTGTTATGGTGCCACTAGCAGAAAATTAAAGTTTTAAATACACACAAAAATGACTGTCCAATGTTAACACCCGCCTCATATGAATCTTAAATTACAACTGAAAATATCACGCTTTCGCAACAGCACAATAAAGAAACAGGTACCTGAGGTTGGATCTTTGCACGTAACTAACCTTCAGCAAGAAAGGGTCGCCATGTGCCGCACAAAGAACAACATTATCAGATGTTCAAACTACTTTTATATTGTAATTAATATATCGTTTTGTTTACTTGATTTCTATGAAAAAAATAATATGACTATAAAAGGGGTCTTTGGGGGAATACCAAATCCTCCAATGTTTAAAATAATAATTATTATTATTAGTTAGACCATGATGATCCCTATGTACTTTCTCAAATAAACTGCGACCATGTAAATTGATACTGAAGTTTACGATGTTATGTTGCATCATGGTAAATGCATTAGAGTTTAGAAAGGTCTGGAAAGGATCATCAACTGATAAGAGAAAGATTTGAAACCTTATTTAGTTTACAACCCAGATTATATACATATTTTACAACTTGTGTTGGAATGCTTTAATCCTCATGGTTGTCTCGTCTCGTCTTTTCGCACAGAACTAAAGTATGTACCTGATTCAAGAAAATATTTTGATTTTATTGCCAATCTAATTTCAGTTTTGCTTGCTTATGGGTTATTTTTCTGGTCATTGTAACGGTCCATTTTTAGATATAATTAACTTGCAACATAATTTGGTTTGAGGTCAACCTTAAAAATTCTAGAACCGACAACTAAATTGTAAATCTTTGATAATATAAGCTACCACTGGACCTTTAGTGCACCAGCGCGAACACTGCGGTGTGTGAGGACAAAGGGGGGAACGCTTATACTAATACGCGGGGGACTCTCTGCCGAGCCACGGCCGAGAGAGTATGTGTGTTCCCTTTTGGTACGTTACATTATCTTATAGTTTTTTTGTAAATTGAGACAAGACCGGTGCATCGAGACAGTTAGGTGTGTGTTTTTGTACGTTGCTTTTATGGGCACTACATTATAGATTGTGTCTGGTTGAGATGTTATGGTTAAGAAGTTACGAGGCATGTAGCCTAAGAAAGCTATGTGAGATGGTAAGGTGATTTTCCTTACAATTATTATTAAAATAGGTACCTATTAAATATTAACCAGCCGGCTTCGTTTTGAGTGCGAGCTGAAAAATTGAAAACTAGAATTTGCATCAACAGGCTGATTTGCCGATCTATCTAGAGGTGGAGAAAGCCCCCTAGAGTTTTAATTTTGCTCCTGAACTTTGTGAGACAATGTTATGAAAAGTAACCCTTCTTTCCCCCTTTCAACGGCACTAGTGCATGTAGTTTTTTAGACGTATAAAAATATGTAATTCTTTTAGACTTGTATAATTACAAAAAAGAAAAAAAGAAAGGCGGGTGGCGCCCTACACAAACTCCTTGAGTGGATTTAAAATGGGATTTCTGTGGTTTTAGTTTTAAGTTTTTTTTAAGGGTTTATTACTTGTTCCCACGCCCTGAATGAGCCTTTTTTTTGTAAAATAAATTACGATAATACGTATTTTTTTATCCTGTTGTTTCATTTGAGAACTACAGTAAAGTTAATATAAATAGCGAGGGCAAAACACCACGTTATATCATAAGAAATGTTTCTCTAAACATACACCTGGTGCCCACGAAACCACCACTTTTTTCTTTATTTTTCAAGATAAAAATTTGAAATTAGGGTACAAGATATTTGGCATAAAAATACATTTTTTGATGTAACCATATCCAAAAATATACATCCGGTTTAACCGGAAGTACTAGTAACTTTTTTATTTTAAATAGCACCCTGTATATTTTATAAACTTATCCGATGGAGGTTTGATTTACCTTTTTTCAAAATCAAAAACCAATCAGAAACGACCTTGAAAATAAAATTGTATGGGATTACTAAGTGGTCATGAAAATCATATTATTAAAGTTACAAGTAAATGGCTAGATATTAACCAAAAGGTATTTTTAAACATTTTGCACACGAAACAAATGACTTTTTGCCAATAATTAGTTTATGCCGTTTTTTTTTAAATAAACATTTTATAAAAAATAAACGGCCACACTAACTTTTTTTAAATAGTACACTGTATATTTTTTTTACATGTTTTCGGTAGCGCTTTAAATTAACTTTCCATCGCAATTTTAAAATTTAAAATCGGTCTCTCGTGGATTTAACAATATTTTGATTTCGCTCACTTTTTTGTGGTGCCTTATGTTTTTAGACATTTGTATGGGTAACCTTTGTGAGCAAAAACCAAGTCGATATCTCATTGGGCCTATGAGATATTGAGGAGTCCGTGAAAAAACTTTTAACAACTTTACAGCCTGTAGGGTCATAGCAATATCGACATTGATGCACTCATCATGAAGTATAATCTCCTCCAGTTAAATCAGCAATAAATCACAATAAGAGGTAAGAATTTTTATAATTTCGTACTACCCTCCCATGCCACTCCTGACTTTTATGTCAATGTCATCCGATATACACGCTCTACTTATAATGCCTAATTAACGTAACCTGATATAGTCTTTCCAGAATGAACATGTCTTTTACTACCAATTGGGGCTTTTAAGAGTTAGACTGTGTACATAAGTGTGGTGTAAGGGTATAAAAAATTATTTTCAACTGTCAAATATGTGTCAACATTGAATC
Organism: Rhamnusium bicolor; assembly: GCA_029963845.1. Taxonomy (NCBI): domain Eukaryota; kingdom Metazoa; phylum Arthropoda; class Insecta; order Coleoptera; family Cerambycidae; genus Rhamnusium; species Rhamnusium bicolor. The sequence goes on along the minus strand of JANEYF010005208.1, from coordinate 298,411 downwards.
TATCGGAAAAATATACCTACTAGAATTTTGTTTAGATATTTCATAAGGAAATCAAACACGGTAATGCCGAATAATTATAAATATATTTACTTAATGTTGGGGTTCATTCATTTGTATAGGTTTCTATTACCATTTTCTTTCAAGGTCACCATGATTTGGATATATGTATTAAACAAACTAAATCAGTAAATTAAAACCTCCATTGGACGATGTTATTGTCAAGAACTTATCAAATCAAATATCACTGTGTAGAATTTAAATAGAAAGTTAAGCAGAATGATCATGGTACAAATGTCTTTTATACCGTATTACATGATGGCGTTAAACTTATTTCACTTAGCTTATCATGCAGCAATAGCAACAGTGAGTATTGTACAATATGATTTCTTCGCATTAACGGCTTTTTCTAAATTATTATCAATAGTAACTGGCCATTAAATACTTGTACTGGTAATCGTCAAGGTCCACTTCAAAATGTATGTAACCATTCTGCTATTTGCTGCAACGTAACTTTGGGTATAACAGCAATCATTAAAATGAGGCATTAAGGTACAACAACGTATCATTACATATGACATTTTGGACACATACCCCATCTTCAACCCAATCTTTTTTTTGACCAATGACTAAAAACTCCGATGTCTACTGATGTCTCACAAACTTATATTTGAATCTATATCAATTCCATCATTTACTCAACTGGAATACAACAAATATGGGTGGCAATAGATGTTGAGGTCAGAATCATTTTGTTAGATATGTGGTAAATACACAATTTTCTACAGCCATAACCTTTTTATGACGCCGTATTAGTATGGTATTGAACCCTGGGTCTAGAGAAAAGTATAAAAAGTGCCTGAGCATGATGATATGAATATAGATTACCTTAGTTTATATAAAAAAATATACATATTTAAAGAAATGTTTTTATCATTAGTGCTCGGACGGAGGTATTGGTTTCCAGTAATGGTTTTTATGCAGACCACGATAAAGAGAATTTTATTTAATTTTAAAATGTTAATATGTAAACTAGTTTTATTAGAAAACGTATGACAAAAATCTACAGTTATATTTTTACACTAGCCAAATTAAGAGCTGACATCACATTATGTTTTCCTTATAACTAAAGCTGCAAATCGTTTCTGTGTACCATGGTCGTAGAGTACAGATGTACTTACTGTCGCCGGCATTCACCTTGACCGCGAAACTCTTTCTCCAGTCAAGTTTATTATTAGCTTTTGAGTTGTGTACACGTTAAGTCACTTGGGCGTATTATATATTGTTTTTGTGTTTTTATTTTATTTACATTACATTGTAAAAAAAATTCTATATTAAATGTTATAGTACGAGTATTGGACCCTCTTAAACCGACAGTTCCACTGTTATTAGCTAGCAAAAGACTAAGTCAGTGTACTAGCGAAACAATTACCAGGGTGGTGCTGGAGACGTTAGAAAAATTCGAACTGTTAAACAGTCAAGTGTTGATGTTTGTGACTGATGGCGCCGTGACAATGTGTTCGGTGGGCCATTCTTTGCAAGAACAAGGTTGAACGTTTATACATGTTATGTGTAAAGTGCATGCTTTACATCTTGTGGCAGAAACTATTGGAAAAGGTTTTCCAGAAGTGGATGCATTAATAGCAAGTACAAAAAAAGTGTTTCTTAAATCTCCTAAACGTCTCCGTGCATTTCACAGCAAGTGTCCCGGTATTCCTGAACCACCACAGCCGATTCTTACATGCTGAGGAACATGGTTGCAGGCAGCTTTTTATTATGCTGAATATTTCCAACAAAAAAAAGTTGTGATACTACAATTCAATCCAGACGAGGCTACAGCTATTAAGGAAAGCCAGATACTCCAGGGAAATAAGGTAAAAATAAAGGCCATCTGCGGAATGAGGCCGAACAAGCTGAATTTTTGCAGAGACCTTCGTTTTGATGTTCCAATGAAGCACAAAAAAATCTCATATGCCTACCCTTGTGCGTCTTGAGATATCGAAGGTCAAAGGTCATGAAAATCGGTTTTTTCGCGGAAATCTCGCTTCCAGTGCATCTGACGTCGTAAGAACTCATAACAAAACTTACGTAAAATAGTATTCTCTACAAAATTGTTCACATACATTTTTTTCGTACGACCAACCGTTTTCGAGATATAGCATGATAAAACGGGAGCGCGATTTGCTTGTTCTCTTAATAGGACGAACTCAGTCACATCACCGACAAATTTTCTTAAAGAAAATTGGCAAAGGGACTACATCAACACTAATTTATTCGTCTAAATGTCTCGACAAATATCGTCTTTGCAAAGAACATATTTTGTTTTTGCATGCCCTCACTGGATGCGACACTACATCGGCACTATTCAACAAAGGAAAACTTAAGGTTATGACAATGTTTGAGAAACATCCCGATTTGACTCACTCGGTTCAAATATTTCAAGCAGAAAACTGCCCGCCAGATACAGTATTTCAGAACGTAAAGCGTTTTCTGTTAGCTATATGTATGGTGCTCCAAAAGATGAAGTGAACCTTGACAAATTTAGATACACCCAATTCATTAAGGCTACACGACTTAATAGACCTGTTAAATTGTCATCCCTTCCACCTACCAGTGAAGCAGCTCGACAGCATATTTATAGGGTCTACTACCAGATTTGGCTAGGGAACAATCTACAATCCGAAGAATGGGGTTGGGATTTAAAAAACGACATATTACAGCCGAAAACAACACTACTGTCACCTGCTCCAGACGAACTATTAAATACAATATTCTGTAATTGTAAAAAGGGGTGTGGTGCGCAGTGCGGGTGTAGAAAAATCGGGCTGCCATGCTCCAAAGTTTGTGGTCAGTGTCACGGACAGGCATGTCTGAACCCATCAACAGAGTTGCAAAACATCGAAGACTTCAGTGACCTTGAGCCTGAAGAGGTTTTGCCAACAGACATAGAGCCAACAGATATAGAGGAAGCGTCTGACGAAGATAATGTGTTGATCGAGGTGCTAGTGGAACCCGACGAAGACGAGGATGAAGGCAAGGAAACATAAGGCGTGGTGTGGAAAAGAATGTATTTTTTGTTATTAATTATTTATTATATATTTTTTTTATAAATAAACAAATTTTTAACGGCTTTAATAATGGGAATTTAATTTTTTAGTCTAACAGATTAAGAAAAGTGCTTTTATATTTATAGCTCTGCAGTATAATACAGTATTACCTATTACGAATGCGCGCTCCCGCTTTATCATGCTATATCTCGAAAACGGTTGGTCGTACGAAAAAAATGTATATGAGCAATTTTGTAGAGAATACCATTTTACGTAAGTTTTGTTGTGAGTTCTTACGACGTCAGATGCACTGGAAGCGAGATTTTCGCGAAAAACCGATTTTCATGACGTTTGACCTTCGATATCTCAAGACGCACAAGGGTAGGCATATGAGATTTTTTTGTGCTTCATTAGAACATCAAAACGAAGGTCTCTGCAAAAATTCAGCTTGTTCAGCCTCATTCCGCAGAGGAAGTTTTATTTCTCTGGAGTAAGACAAAATTCGAAGATATTTCCGAAGCTTTAAAAAATATTGCGAAGAACTATAAACCATTACATCAAAGCATAGAAAAATTAGAAAACAGTGCGTTGTCGTTAGCGGAGTCACTGCAAATAGTAGACGAGTAAATCTACTGCTATACGCTATAAGGTGACGCAACAAATGAGCGCGTTAAAGAAAAGTTCGCAAGTGTGTTAGATAAAAACACCGGTTTCACCAAATTAAGACAAATATGTGATGGTACAGCCCTAGATCCATTAAGTACGTTCAAAGACTACTTTACCTATGCGTGTATTACATCAATAGATGTTGAACGGTCATTTTCAAAATATAAGAATATATTTTCACCAAAGCTAACATCACTCATGGAGACAACCATAGGAACATACCTGATGCTGCAAAATGGCTACACATCTTCTCCAGTTTGTGATAAGCAAGCTAGTTCATCAAGCTAGTTAAGAGGGTAAGTTTTACATACATTGTTATAAATTGTAACAGTTTATTGTTTCTCGTATTAGTTAATTTCGCGTACGCCACTGTCCCACGGAACATTTTTGACAGCCCTACTGATAATTCATGAGCAGTTGGATATATCTAAATTCTGTAAAGATATTTGAATGTACTGGTGAATGTAACACTAACATATGTGTTTTTAAAAATGTTACGGAGTTAATCTCCGGCGCCTCTCTTTAAAAATACATTTGTATTGAGAAGGATCGTTCAACATCGACAGATGTAATTGGTGCATACTCAAAATATGTGACCTTTTTCAGAGACTCCACATTTATGTCTTGTGTAGAAAAGTCTACTTTACCATTTAAAAGGTTATCTCAGGTGTGACATCTGCTACCCTAAAGACCGTTGCTCCGGGAAATTCAAAAACAAAAAAAAAAAGTTTTGAGAAAATCTTTAAAAGGTCGAATAGATGATATGTAAGGAATAAACTGACAAAACCAAAAAGTTCTTATAACCAGTGAAAGAAAGAAAGAATGAACAAAAAAGAAACTGTTATTCATCTTTAGAAGTTAACAAGGGCTGTAGATATCGAAAAAATAAATGAAAAACACCCCCACACCATCTGTCGACTTTGGCAGTCCACTATTTTATGCAAAAGTCTGTCACTTTGGATGACAAACAAACAAGTTTTGAAAAAAATTCTTTAAAAGATCGAATAGACTTTTGATGGCTCGCCACAGGCGCTTTAATTGCTAGTTACGCCTCTGTTGTAAAGACATTTAATTGGTTCCTTCTTAAGGGCTATTCAGCGGTAAGGGTTTCAACTCTGTAATTAATGTCCTTCTAGTTTCTAAATTGTTGTTTATACACAGAATACCTCCAGTCCTCTTTGCATCAGAGCTTATAATAAATTGATTTATTAATTTATTAATTACAAGGCAAGATATATTATGTCACACATGCATGAACACATTTACACGTGACCTATAGCCAATCCTGGTTTTGATGTCATCAATACCTAAATTCTGAGCTTTAATCAGTAGACATAGGGAATTTGGATGATATCCCAGAGGCACATTTTAATCCTAAAACTGTATTTCGAAAAATGTGCGATATAATAGCAATAAAATAAATTGTAATTTTTGACCGTGTATGTACATGCAAATGCAAAGAAATTAATTAACCTTTTGCACGTACAAACGACCGACAACTGGTCATCGACCACCAAGAATTTTATTTATATAAGTGGTTAAGGGTGAATATCATTTTGGTCCATAACCAAAGCACAGCTGATAAGCGACTAGCCGCCGTATTGATCTTGTTTTGTTGGAAGGGATTATTTTGTTTACATCATGCGTTCAGTTCGAAAACTTTTAAGCTAGAGATTTGTTGTGTGTATGGCAAGTATAAAGACATTTTTTATTTATTCGATATTTTCTATTTAGCTAGTAGACATAAAAAATGGTGAGGCAGTCAGTTTCTTCAGAAAAAGTGATGTGTTGTTATGTAAAATGCAGAAATCCACTGTGATAAAACGTGTCGTCGAAAAAACACCAAACGTTGATTGGCGGACACAAACAAAGGTGGTGAAACAGGGAAGAACTGTTATGTAAAGTTTACAAGGAAAAACTGTTTACTGTACTGTCCGCCTCTGTTTTGCAGTCTGTCCCTGTTATTTACATCATGTCATTCAAATTCCCCATGTATATTTATCATTATTTATTAAAGCTGAGACCTAAGTCTGGTGTGCCACAAAGTTCAACACATGTTGGTCAGATAAAGATGTAGAGCAGTAACAAAAAAGTAAATAAAAAGAAAATTAACGTTTAATATTTAACAAAAAAAAAAAACAAAAAAATCGAAAAATGTTTATTTACAAAGAATTGTTAGGTAAATCATATAACGAAAAAATTTTAAATTGCAAAGTATCTGGCAAGTGTCAATAAATATCTATAAACAACTTCAAAAATAAATCTAATTTTATTTTATTAATGGCACAACAAAAGGTTGCCAGATACATTGAAAAAAAAAAATTATAAAATCAGAGCAATTAAGAATTAATGCATTAAAGATGAGTATTAATAATTGAAAGTGAATAACTTAAAACTAATAGTTAACAAAACAACAGGTTTTAAAAATAAACTGGAGGAACTAGCAAACAATAATTGTTAATATAAACAATAAAAAATATAAACAAAAACAATTTCTGTTTTTCAGATCAGTCAGGAACATTGTACTCAAAATTGAATATACAGGATGGCACTGGAAGCATGTACATGCCCCTGGTTAACACTGTACACAATAACTACCGTGTTAGTAATAATTAATAAATAATAAACATAAATCTGGGTTAAACTAATTTTTGTTTCAAACAAAAAAAATTAATTATTTTGTGGTGTTGTAAAATTTAATTTTTCTGTAGAAATTATTATCTACTGGAAAATTTGGAATATGACATTTTTTTCAAATAATGCAAAAATACTAGGAAATTGTCAGTTTGAGGTTATACAAAATATTTTCAACTTTACAAAATCAACGAGAAATTTCCAGGTACCTAAATATTTTTTTGAACTTTACAACACTACCATTTTAAGGTTTGTATTTAATAACTACAAATAGTACTAAATGTTGGAACATGGAAAAAATTACTTGACGAACAAACGGCAAATATGACTTTTTGCCTAAACACTTTGTAATGGATTTATAGCCCTCAAAGGATAAGACCCTCAATCTACATTTTTTTATAATATACTCACAATTGCTCTGGTAGAGGGCCTATAATTTATGAAATACACTACTGTAAGGGTAGTTTTCACCACTATCTTTTAATTTTCAATATTTATTTAACGATGCCATCAATTACACTTACAATTTTTTGTCATTTAGATATACCTGCCTTAGTTTTTTGTCTCGTTAAATTTTAATATCTCTAACCATTTAACAGAAAAATGCAACAAAATTCTAATGGACTATATTAGTTGTGACGTCACATAATTATGTATCCTACATACCTTTTTTTTTTTTTAATTTGTGAGTGGATCCTTTTGGACCCCCCACTGCGGCCAACAGCAGGCCTATTGTGACTCACTCCTAATTATATTTCACCAAATAAGTTCAGTCTCTGATAACTGATAACTTTATTGGATGAGAATGTGTCCAGATCCTCTGGCAGCAGTTGCCCTTTGCCAAACATTGAGAATCGGATCCCCTCTACAGAGGGACGCACCTGAGGGACAGGTGCATAAGATGTGTTCTGCCTTTTCATTATCCTCCAGGCATAGACGGCACTCGGCGTTTTCCGCTAGGCCGAATATATGCAGAGGACAGTTTAGTCGGCAGTGCCCAGTATATAGGCCTGTTAGAGTTTTCAGGTTTACCCTGTTTAACTCTAAAGTTTCTTAGCTCTTGATTTCAAAGGGTATTTTATAAACACCTTCGAATGAACTAATCCTGGTAACTCTTGCCAATACCGGAGTGTTTTCCTATCAGCCCAGATAAACCATGTATCGGTTCTGGTCCGACCTGACCACGTCACTTTGTTTGTTGTTTTTGCTCAAATGATTTAGAGCCTTCTGACAGTTCCATACCGTTTTGGAATTACACCGGTAGGAGCCAAGAGCTTTTATAGCTGCTTGGCGCTATCTGAGAAAATTTTGATTGATCTGCGTGTAAGATGCATATATTGCAGCCTTCGCACATACAGTTCAATGACATAAACCTCGGCCTGATAAACAGTTGCATTAGTACCTAGGCTTGTGGATATCCTCAGCCTTGATCTGTAGCTATTAACCCCAGCTCTTGTTCCCTCGGAAATTTTGTAGCCGTCTGTAAACCAGCAACTGTCTGGCCTCAGTAGGTCAGCTTTATTCCGATCCCACTCCTCTTTCTGGAGAAAGGATGTTAAAGGTCAGGTTGTAGTTATGGTAAATGGTAACTAAAAGTTCTTAAATATTTCTTATAAGGTAGAAATAAAATAAAATTCAACGCTGTGTCCAACCAGCGAAAATGTCGCCTTCATAGACATTTGCATTGAGGGTCAAAACTTCAGTGTGTTGTGTAGGTAAACGGTGTGTCATGACTAGAGCTGTCCGAGGTGGCTGGAGTACAGCCACGGTCTTGCGATGGCGTCACACGTGCCGATTTAGAAGTGATTTACGCTGCAGTCTTATTTGAAAGGTTAATGCGTGAGGTTGTACCTATAAATTACACATAATGTCAAACGCGCCAAAGGGTAAAAAACGACCGTACGCGGACACAGTGAATAAATTTATCGGTGAATTTCCGAATTTATTCTATGACGGATGTAAAATAATTTGTAAAGTTTGTAATCAAGACTTAATGTGCTGGCACAAAACAGATTGTCGTCGTCATCAACACCGTGCAACATCAAAATAAAAAAATGGCATGCCTTTGACAACTCAGTTTATGTTTGATTTATTGTTAATGTTAATAGCCTGTAATATTCCGCTACACATACTGGATAAACAACCATTTCGGAAGTTTTCGAATAAATACAATGCCCAGGTGAACGTACCAAGTCGTACATCGTTACATAGATATATTCCAGCTGTTCGTGAAGACATTGTAAATAGGATTAAATGTGGATTAAAAAATACACGGCTCTGGTTATGTATTGACGAAACGACAGATTGTAAAAAAAATTCTATTTTAAATAGTATAGTACGTGTACTGGGCCCTCTTAAACTAACATTTCCACTTTTACTAGCTAGTAAAAGACTAACTGCATGTACTGGCGAAATAATTACGGGGTGTTGGAGACATTCGAAAAATTTGAACTTTCAACAAGTCAAGTATTGATGTTTGTGACTGATGGTGTTGCGACAATGCGCATGGTAGGCCGTTCTTTTCAAAGAGACAATTGTAGGTTTTTACATGTTACGTGTAAAGTGCATGCGTTACATCTTGTGGCAGAAACGATTCGAAAATGTTTTCCAGAGGTAGATGCATTAATAGCAAATACAAAAAAGTTTTTCTCAAATCTCCTAAACGGCTTGAGCATTTCATAGACAGTGTCCTGGTATCACTGAACCACCAGAACCGATTCTTACATGTTGGAGAACGTGGTTGAAAGCGGCTTTTTATTATGCTGAATATTTTCAACAAATAAAAGCTGTGATACTACAGTTCAACCCTAACGAGGCTGCAGCTATTAGGGAAAACCAGACAAGCTTTCAAGGCGTTTCCCTTGAAACAGATTTAAAAACTCTTAATAACAATTATAGAGGACTACACGACGCAATAGAAAAATTGCAAAATAGTTCGTTGTCGTTAGTGGAATCGCTGCAAATAGTGGACGACGTAAATACACAGCTACAGGCTATAAATGACGCAAAAAATAATCGCGTTAGTGAAAAATTCGAGTGTATTACAGAAAGATCCTGATTTTAGCAAATTAAGACAAATTTGTGATGGTGCATCTACAACTTCGTTAAGTGAGTTCACAGATTGTTTTACTTATGCCTGTATTACATCCGTAGATGTCGAATGGTCATTTTCAAAATGCAAAACATATTTTTTCACCAAAGCGAACATCGCTGACGGAGACAGCTGTAGAAACATACCTGATGCTATTATACTATAGATCTTCCCCACTTTGTGATGACGACAACCAAACTACTTCATAAATCTGCTTAAAAGGGTGAGTTTTATACAAATTTTTATAAAATGTAACATTATTGTTAAAATTTATTTCCATTTACTGTACTTATTCAAGTATTATGATATGATGTAAACATATGAGTCATATGACGGCTCTGTTGGCCAGGTGACCTCGGACAGCTCTAGTCATGACGGTAATACGTAGGTTGCATAATTATATGATGTCACACTTAGAGTCTATTGTCATAAACCATATATAATTTTAATTTAAATTGTTTAGTCTGAATCAAAATGGCAAAATAACATCAACTGATGTTTTATTTTTCTCACAATTGATGAAGAGTAAGTAGATAGAGTGGCTCATTTTCATAGAACCGCAACTCTTTTAAGAAATTCTTAGTCAAAAAATGACATACTTGCTCTTCCAATTATTTTTTTCTATAATACAGAAGCAGCAAAATTTTTGCCCTATTGCCCATAGGCCCTCTGTTTATTTTAATATAATGTTTTTGATGGATGGAAAAAATATTACATTAACAGCAAATACAGGTATTCCAACATTTTGTAACCAATTTTGTACTCTAAAAAATAACTCAATAATTCAATTAAAGAAATATTTTTACTGACATTCTTACATACATACAACAGACAGAACCCGTTACTCCTGATAACAGGAATCAAATTATAACAAAACGGGGGGGATATCGCTTTAGGGAGTTGTGCCAATAGGTCAACCGCACATTATATCCTAACCGGTGCCTGGGGCCTAACTTGTCGCGTACTTTTAAAAAATTCCCAAACCTCAAGACGACTGAATTAAAAGGACATCTGAAAAAAAAGGGTTTTACATTCTGATATTTTGTTTAACGAAAATAGCTACATACCTAGGCTAGAGATCAATAAAGTCCTAACTACGACAAATTTTTTTGTACATATTTATCACTAAACTACCACTAAAAACACTGGATAAGGTTTAAACTAGGCAAATCTAAGAAAATAAATACTTTCGGGTAAAATAAAATAGTAAGAAGGGAATAGGAATTAGAGGGGTTAAAACAGATCCCTGTGGCACACCAGAACTTATTTCTTTTTTATGTAACATGTTTATTTTTTTACGTTCATTGTTATACGTATAATAAAAGACGGTTTAGGTACAAATAAAAAAATATAGATAATATGTAGCAGAGATATGAAAATATAAACATACTCTATTCCAGATTATATGAAATGGGTTATTAATAAAGCTGGCAAGTCGTGCGGCGAGACATAGACGTACGCATCATAATATGCGTAATAAAAGAAATTAATTAGTAACAAAAGCAATGAACTGTTACAATTTATAACAATGTGTAGTAATCTGTTTTGTAAGTTTAAATTTGCCGCGGAAGGTAGTAATTTTTGTGTGAAAATTATTATCCTGACAATATCTAGAGAACCCTACAAATATATGCACAACTTACCCTCTAAACTAACTGTATGAACTAGCCTCGTTATCACAAACTGGAGATCTGTAAAAACTTTGCAGCATCAGGTATGTTTCTATGGTTGTCTCCGTGAGTGATGTTCGCTGTAGTGAAAAAATATGCTTATATTTTGAGAACGAGCATTCACCATCTACTGATGTAATACAGGCATACTTATGGTTTTTGAATGCATTTAACGGATCTGGAAATGCACCATCAGTACCATCACAAATTTGTCTTGATCTGGTAAAACCGGTGTCTTGCTTTAACACACATGCCCACTTTTCTCTAACGTGCTCATTTTTTGGGTCATCTATAACATTTACTTCATCCACTATTTGCAGTGACTCCGCTAACGAGAACGCACTGTTTTGTAAGTTTTTCATGGCGTCGGGTAATCTTTTATAGTTCTTGTGAATAGTTTTTAAAGCTGCTTCAACAGAAAAATCTTCGAATTTTGTTTGGCTTTCCGTAATAGCTGCAGCCTCGTCACAGCTTTTGTTTTAAATATTCAGCATAATAAAAAGCTGCCTTCAACCATGTTCCCCAACGTGTAAGAATCGCTCTGGTTATGTGTTGACGAGACGACAGATTGTAAAAAAAAATCTATCGTAAATGTTATGAGTACGTGTACTGGACTCTCTTAAACCGACATTTCCACTGTTACTAGGTAGCAAGAGACTGAGTGTACTGGCAAAACCGTTACGCGAGTGGTGCTGGAGACGTTAGAAAAATTTGACCTGTCAACAAGTCAAGTGTTGATGTTTGTGACTGATGCTGCCGCGACAATGCGTTTGGTAGGCCGTTCTCTTCAAGAATACAGTTGTACTACTCGGAACACATAGCATTAACGCTGAAATTTGAATGCGCAATGGATAAGGGCCGCCCACCACTGGGAGCTCAATTTTGATTGTGTCTTCGCACTATTCACATCGGTACAGTCTCGGAAAAAGTGATCTCAGTTTGTAGTAAATTTATTTTATAGAAAATGCCGTTTGTGAGTAAATTAAAACACAAAGTGTTGTCCACTCAAAGCAGAGAAATTATCTATAATATATTAAAGTTTATGAAGAAGCAAGACGCTCGAGCCCCCGTAGTACAAATCTTAAAGGTTATTGTGTGTATATTTCATCATGTGCATATTTCTAAAGTATATTCAACGAGTTCTGAGAGAAAAAAAGGGATTTTACAAATGTAAAATTATCTCTGCTTTTTTAAGGTTCAAGAACGTGCTACTGCAGCTACGGGTGTCAGTCTCAGGAGCATTAGAAACATTAAAAAAGAAGGTAATATGATAGATACAGGCAGTCACAATGTTTTCAACTCCTAATAAAAAGAGGGAAAACAAATAATCTGCAGTCACCTTAGACGACTTTGATCTTGCTACTTTACGGAGAACTATTATAAATTAACATATAACAGAAGAGTCTGTACCAACTTTACGAGGGGTTCATAGAAAATTTCGTGAAGACGTTGGCTATCAAGAAAGTAGGAATACCTTAAGAAAAGATATTCATAAATTGGGTTTTCGTTGGCGAAAGGTAAAAACAATCAAATGATCTTGATGTAATGTCAACCTATTTGACATATAATGGTTAAAAAAATGCGTGTATACAGGCAAGAAGAGCGTCCGATAATTTACATGGACGAGAGCTGCATCCACTCCTCATATACACATGTAAAAGGATGGAGCGATGAAAATGATGGACTCAAGAAGTCTGTTTCCAAAGATCCCCGTCTCATTATTGTAAATGAGAGAGAACTTGAGTGGAAGTCAAACTGCAGAATGGGTGACTATCACAATGCAATGATATGAACTTCGACAATCGTCACTGAAAAATTGATACCCAATTTGCCCCAAAAAAGTGTTGTTGTAATCGACAATGCCCCTTACTACAATAAATAAAAGCAAAAAATGCCCAGGAGTGTAACAAGAAAAGGTGACATGAAGCAAGACTTCGCAACATTCCTTTCGATGAGACAATGTTGAAGCCTGAATTATACGGCATAATAAAGAATTATAAGCCGAGATATAAGCGTTACGAAATTGATGATCTTTCTATGGCAAAGGGCCATAGTATTTTAAGATTGCCCCCATACCATCCTGACCTTAATCCAATTGAGTTAGTATGGACGACCATGAAAGAATACGTTGCCAAAAAAATGTGACGTTTAGTTTCCAAAACGTCGCCAATTATTGTGATGAATTTTTCGAGCAATTTTCCCATTATTTATGAAATAATTAAAGACCTACCTGTACCTACCTAGTATATATGTATAGCAGATTATCCTTTGTAAATGGCAGGCTAAAGTGCCGAAACTGCAGTGACGTGTAAATTACAATAAAACAGTGATAATAAACAAAGTAAAGTGTGTGTCTTTGTTATATCATCATGATCAATTATCACAAAGTAACGGCTTTCACAATTCAATTTTAGTAATGTTGATCATTTCAGTACAATGAGGTTTTCAGCACCACAACCCATAAGAAGAATTTGTAGGTTGTTTAAATATAATATAATATATGTCTTTCAAATGTTTTGTTTACTGTTAACTAAATAAATTTGGCTTCGAGGTTTTATGAGCCTGAGTACTACTACTTCTGTGTAATCGTAATTTACCATTATACTCTCTTTCGGTTTGAACCGCCGCGTATCCTGTGAAGTAGAAATTTCAGCTGTCTAAACTGCTTCCTTCGACTACTTTCTAGGTAGAGTCGCTTGGATTTCTCTGTCATACAGCGACATTCTCTGTTTATCTTATGTGCATATCAGACGCAAAGCTAATTATGCCAAGTAGTAGGTTGGTACATTTTATGTGTAAAGTGCATGCTTTACATCTTGTGGCAGAAACTATTCGAAAAGGTTTTCCAGAGATGGATGCATTAATAGCAAGTACAAAAAAAGTGTTTCTTAAATTTCATAAACGTATTCGCGTATTTCACAGCAAGTGTCCCGATATTTCCGAATCACCACAGCCAATTCTTACAGGTTGATGGCAGCTTTTTATTATGCTGAATATTTACAACAAATAAAAGCTGTGATACTACAATTCAATCCTGCTGCAGCTATTAAGTAAAGCCAGACAAAATTCGAAAATACTTTCGTTGAAACAGCTTTAAAAACTATTCACAAGAACTATGAAAGGTTACATGACGCCATGGAAAACTTACAAAACAGGGCGTTGTCGTTAGCGGAGTCACTGCAAATAGTGGACGAAGTAAATCAACTGCTACACGTTATAGGTGACGCAAAAATGAGAGCGTTAGAGAAAAGTTTGCATGTGTGTTAAAGCAAGCATATTTTTTCACCACAGTGAACATCACTCTAGGAGATAACCGTAGAAACATACCTGATGCCGCAAAGTTTTTACAGATCTTCTCCAGTTTGTGACAAGCAAGCTAGTTAAGAGGGTAAGTTGTGCATACATTGTTATAAATTATAACAGTTTTTTGTTATTGTTACTAGTTAATTTATTTTATTACGCTTATTATGATGCATACACCTATGTCCCGCAGCACATTTCTGCCAGCTCTAGTTATTAGTAACAGAATTTCACTTTTTTTGAGATAATTAAGATATCTTTAATCTCGACATCATGAATATTAATGTCAAAAAATAATCATTGTTAAGAAAAACCATTAACTATCACAAATACCTTAACTCAAAAATTGTATATATAGGGTGGCCCAGTTTTGGAGGCACACACTTCAGGAATGTGTAGAGTATGTAAAAATAATGGGAGTTTCTTCTTTGAATATAATTCGAAAAATGCATCATAATTTGAACATTGAAGAATATGCAGATACATTTGCTAGAACAGTAGTAGTGAACTAGCACAATCTTCATGTTTGGTTCTACAAAAATCCTCACGGAATTCGACCGTGATCATTTCAAGATGAATTCAGTGTGAACACTTGGCCGGGTGTTCATCATTATTACGTTTGTGGCCCACATTTGCTATCCCTAAGATTAAACTCACAATCATTCCATGAGTTACTTACCAATGACCTGTTTGACTATATCGATGATTTGCTCCCTGATTTGCGATACAATAGTTGGATACAATTGGATGGCGCTAGAGCACATTTTGAAAGAGTTGTAAGGGAATAGTTAAATGCAAATTATCTACAACGTTGGATTGGTCATTTAGGAATAAATGATATGCATCATGGTGGTGTGGAAATGAGTATTTTCTTTTAAGACGATGATCTTAAATGCCTGCACAAAAGATTTTAACTACAAATTTTACAAAAACACTTTTTTCTTCAAAATACCATGGGCAATTTAGTAGTTTAATTTTTTTCAAAATTATCCAGTGGTGTACTAATTATTTATATAAAAGGGGTTTTGTAACCCCCGTATCTACGCAAAAAGGCAGTGTGCCAAATTTGAAAATGATAGCTTTTGTCTTCCCACAGATATTAAATCATAAACTTTTTTTAATGAAACTTTAACGTTCAGACAATACTTTAACATCCTGTATCCAAGTTTTGGTGCATTTTTAGAATTATGTTTTAGAAGAAACTCGTATTATTTTCACATACTTCACATATTCCTGAAGCTATACCTTGGAAATTGGACCACCCGGTATATGTATTATTGTCAAAAAATGGACTATGAAATAAAAATTATTAATTTGACGATCAAAGCGGGGAATGCCTATGTATTTATTATGAAGATTAAATTTGTAGAGTAAAAAAAATATATTTTCTTTATGTGGTTATAGCAAAAAATTCCCCAACACTTGTCACGTATTACATTTTTTATAGTTACATTCTTAAATAATGAATAAAAACACTTTCATCAAAAATAAAATAATAATAATAACTTACCACTGCCACTCAGTACAGACTCTTCTTTATTGTAACCGTATACTGTATTCTCACTATAAAATGGCATCGGCATATATTCCAGGGGATTGTACGTCCCACTGTATGGCATATAGTTCGGAACATTTGGTAAAGGTCCCACACTATCCGTATCACCTTGTAACTTCAAATTGCCCATCGCTGAACACAGGTCACCGAAAATGTAATAACACTGAAAAAAAATAAACAAATAAATCACTAGGTCGAGAGTACAAAAATTTAACCGCAATATACGAACCTGTTCCGAGAACGTTATTTTATTAACAGTGTGCCTTATAAAACCGGCTTTAAGAAGGTGCGAGGCATACTTCCTGGCATCACGTCTCTCCTGGAATCCTTCGACATGCGTTAGTAACCAGTCGATCATATCGGTCCCAATAAAAGCGTTTGGAATTGTTATTTTAAGCCACATCCTGTCCCTGATCTCCAAGCCACTGTCAGGCCGTTGCATGGCCTGAACAACTTGCGACATAGGAGAATTTATGGAAAGGGGTTCTTCTAAGTCTGCAATAAAGTATCGGGAAGTTGGTGAAAGTTGGAAAAAGCTTGGGTCCTTCAATAAAAAATCATTTTCCTTGACTGTTCATTGGCTCAACCCAGATAGAAATGATACTTTTGAGTTACAATAAAATCAAAATTATCACCGTTTGAGGTTGCCATAAGAACTTATCGCTCAAATTAAGGGCAATCCAGAAAATCCAGGAAGCCTGGCAACCTTAAATCTGTAGATTTTTTCAATAGTGATATGATAACATTTCAAAATGTATAATTTTTTTTATTGAATGACCCTGACTCCTGTTTTAGAACAGATTTCAATCCTGTTTTGTAACTATTTTAAATGTTGCAAAGTAAATAAATATTAGATTTTAGGTGTTATTTTTTCACAACTTAAAACTGTAGAAGATTCAGTAAAATTTAGTTAACTGAATTAGTCTCAACATACGCCATACTGTCTGGTCGGGAAAGTTCAAAAAGTGCAACTTAATGTCCCACGAATCAACTTTAAGCAACAAAATACATCTCTAGGCAATAAAATACATTTGCATTGCCTACACCTCAAACTCGCCCATTACAGAATTCTCCAGTTTTCAAAATATGTAGCAGTTATATGGCGCTGCAAGATAGAATTGATATTTTTAATACTATTGCCAGAATAAAAACTATGTTATTAAGTACTTAATTATATGCTGCTGTACTTCCCTTGATATACATTCAGGATTACTGTTTGTGAAGTTTTCATAATTATGCTTGTATGTTATATTTGCATATATTTTTGCTTTTACCTATATAGATAAAAGAAAAATAAAAATCTTACATAAATATGTTCCGAAAGTACAAAAAAAGTCAAAATAATATGAGTGTAATTGTAGAATTAGATTCGAATACATACAACACAATACAGAAGAATGAAGTAGCTAGCTAGCTATTGAAAATAACAATAAAACCATTATGAAATCCCAAAGCGTAAAACATCAAATAGCACAGAAAATAAACAGGTCCACAGAAACGGCTAGCCCCTCACATATAGCCACAATAAAAGGTATCCAAGAAAAAATACATCACAATAAACTCATTTTAACAAAATCAGATAAAGGCAATACTGCAGTTATTCTCCAAGAAACAGAATATATCGATAAAATTGGGAAATTCCTAGATGAACAAAATTTACAAAAATCAACCCAAGATCCTGTGAACAAATTTGCAAAAGAAACGAAGTCCTTAATACAAAGTTGCTACTCTGAATTTGAAAAAAGAAGACTTACACATATGAACTGTGAAGCCCCAAAGTTGTATGGCTTAGTTAAATTACACAAAGAAAATAAACCCATTAGACCAGTGGTTTCCTACACAAATGCACCGACACGTAAGTTATCTGAATTACTTAATAACGAGTTTAAATCTATTACAAAATTTAAGCCCAAAAATACAATTAATAACTCCTTAGACTTAACAGTAAAATTAAACAGCCTAAATATTGACCCCAACTCTATAAAATTAGTATCGTTCGATGTGTCGAATATGTTTCCTAATATCCCCCCTTTTGAATGTCTTCCTTTAATTTCAAATATACTAGAAAAATGCAAAATTATCCCAAAATTAAAAAATGAAATATTGCAAACATTCAAGTTGTGTTTAGATCAAAATTATTTCCAATTTAATGAGGGCATCTTTATACAAAAAACAGGGCTCCCTATGGGTTCGCCACTTAGCCTCCTTTTATCCGATATATTCATGGGTAATCTTGAAGAAACTATATTGGATTCTCCAATATCAAAAAAACATATTATCTTTTGGTACAGGTACGTTGATGACATCCTTATAGGTTTTAAAGGGACAGACAGACAATTAAAAATACTCCTCGATTTTATCAATAACACACATAATAATATATCTTTTACCTTAGAAACAGAGAACGATAATAAATCAATAAACTTTCTCGGCTTAACTATAAAAAGACATAAAACATCATTTTCCTATAATATTTACTGCAAACCAACTTTTACAAACATCACCATCCCCTTTAATTCCTATAACCCTCTCTCCCACAAATTAGCCCCATATCAATCTATGACACACCGAGCCTTCACTCCGAATTTAAACCTAAAGCTGTTTAGAAGGGGGTTGCACAGAGAAAACTGTCGACATACATCCATTCCCACCGACATTGCCAGTGCTTGTGACGGAATTCAAACATGCAGCTATGAAATAAAAATTTCTAATCACGCTTGTTGTCGCGCGCTCGTCAATTTCGCCACTGAATCGGTTAATTGCATATACAGTGTGTGGATGTATGACACAAAGTCATTCTTGATGAAATTAAGAAAATTTCTCCATATTGATTCACACCAAATAAAAAAAATAAACTAAGACAATGTGTTTCTTTACATCATTAAGGCAGCACGACATTAATCGTGCAGTTCAAATATTGAACCGATGCACTAACTTATGCATCGAAGACGAAGGCAACATTTTTGAACATTTGTTATAATTATTTCCTTAATTATTGTTTTAATTTTTTATACTTTTATGATTTACTATTGTTAAATATTTACATAAAAAAAAAATCCAGTTTTAGTGTTCATTTTGTACTAGCAATTTAGCAGCAGGACAAGCTAGTAATTTACGAAAGGTCTTAAATTTATTCTTATTCAATTACACATACATTTTATTAGAAATAAATAAAGTTCAGGTCCGTATTTTAAATTTTTTTTATAAAAAATGGACTTTGGAAGACAAAATGTCAAAAAAATCAAAAAAATTTATCTGTCATTATGTTTCAGAAGTGAGAAGCTGTTAAATAAGAAAAATAAATATCCAGGCCCGTATTTAAAAAAAAAATAAGTTTGTGATGGTTCTGAAGCAACGAAACGTCATACAGGAAATTCGTGAACACCTACGGACAGAGGAGAAAAATGTGCTATGGAGAAGTGTCTTTACTTTTCCATTAGTCTCTTCATAACCAAATCAAATTATCAAAGAAAAACAAAAACTGTAATTTTCAGTTTTTTTTCAGAAATTTTGGAAACGAAAATACCCGGATTTTTTTTGTCAGGTCATATTAGCATAAAATTCCGCAACTTTACCCTAATTTAACCCTGTTTGTATCTCTCACAGTTTACCGGATCATAGTGATGAGGCTCGGATTTGATTAACCCTATATAGTGTAAATTAAAAGTGGGCTGATTTGTTTTTGTTTTTTGAAGTTTAATTCAATTTCATTAATAAGGATCAATGGTAAGAATTATTTTTTGGAGTTTTCTTAATTTTTTTTCAAAAAAAAATTTCATAAAAACATGCAATTTATTTTTGCTCCTTCCTGGAAAATTTTCTAGCAGCGCCAATGATTAGAGGTACAAATTTTTGTCAATAAACGCAGTTACCGCTTGCCCCTAGTTTAATGTTTTTTAGGTGAATATTTCATTTTATAAGTTTATTAATTTATTAAATTGATGTTTAATGTGTGTGTTGTAGAAATTATTAAACATTTGTACCAAGTTAGTGGATGCAAGCAAATAATTCAAAGGCAAATTCTGCTCATTTCCTTTTAAACCATACAATTCCCAAGTAACGACATTCAAACCGAAATTATCCCACCTTGACTTATAAAAAAAATCAAGCATGTTTAGTACAAAAACATTAAAATTAATTATGGTCCTTACAGCTAATGACAAAAGCAAGCTGAAACATTGCAACAAAAAACAGTACAAAACAAAAGCGTGCAATAAAAAGCGATGTGCGTACATACCAGGACCTAGAAGACACTCACGTTCATTCGCCGGTATCGTACTGGCTATGGACGAACTGGAAACTGTTGAACTGCTCGGAGGACGAGCTACTGGATCGCCTCGCACTGCCGCTGTATGAGCCACCCAGGCACCTGAAAAATCACCACAAATTTAGAAATACACAACGAATTAGAACCTAAAATAAAAAATTTTACTTACCTGGATCGATGGGCCTTACTGGTTCGGTTCTGGGTATGGTAAAATAGCCTTTAGGATTCGGATCCCAACATTTGGCAACTACTAATTTTATGGGTCTGTAATTAGACAAACTATTAAAATTGTGATTGTGGTAAAAAAAATTAATTACTACTTACCCCGGTTTTTGTACGACTTCTCTTAATACTTTGACAGCCTCATCGTTGGACATATTCTCAAAATTAACGTCATTTACTTGTAATATCATATCACCTGGCTCTATTCTACCGTCTAAAGCTACTGCGCCCCTAAAAACAAAACATAAATACACCACGTTTTGTTTCTTCACTACGAATATCAACTCTGACATGATCGAATATAGTATAAATAAAAACGCTTCTTACCCTTTCATTATTGATCCCACATAAATCCCACCATCCCCACCCTTGTTACTTTGTCCGACAATTGATATACCAAGAAAGTTTACTGTGTCCATATTTAAAGTTACTGTTATAATATTTAACGACATCGTGGAATCGGTTATGCTAGAATATGAACTTGTCCGCGACATGGCCTGCAGAAAAAAATATTTTATGAAAATTGGCAACGTTTTCATGCCGTAATTTAAGGCTCTGATTATTTTTTTACCTGTAATCTTTGCTTCCGCCTCCTCTGCGGCCGCTTTCGTCCGGCAACATGCAGTCTGCTTACACTGGAACATTCGGATAGAGCCGTGTGCCGACCTGTCGTTTCAGACTGAAAACTGGTCGTTTCTAGGTCTGAACTTACTATAGATGCAGTCTCATATACTCTAAAAAAAATTGTCACATGAATTTTATGTAACTATTCGATAAAATTATGTATATACAGGGAGTTTCCAAAAATATGCAGCAATGCTCAGCTGGAGATTAACAATCCAAAAATAACAGAAAAAGTTTCTATAAATATAGGTTAGGTTAGGTTTTTGTGAGTGGGTCCTTGTGGACCCTCCACTGCGGCCATTAGCAGACCTATTGTGGCTCACTCCTAATTATATTTCACTTAATAAGTTCAGTCTCTTAATAAAACTGACTTTATTGGGTGAGAATGTGTCCAGATCTTCTGGCAGCAGTTGCCCTTTGCCAAATATTGAGAATCGGATCCTCTCCACAGTGGGACAGGTGCACAAAACATGGTCTGCCTTCTCATCATCTTCCAGGCATAGACAGCACTCACTGTTTTCTGGTATATAGGACTGTTAGAGTTTTCAGGTTTACCCTGTTGTTAAACTCTAAAAGTTTCTTAATTCTTGATTTCAAAAGGTATTTTATAAACACCTTCGATGAACTAATCCTGGTAATTCTTGTCAATTCTGAAGAGTTTTCCCTTCAGCTCAGGTTGAGATAGCCATCTTAGCAGTATTTGAAGATATGCCAAGTACCGGTTCTGGTTCGATGATTCGTGATCCCCCTCCTTCTTTGGCCAAGGAGTCGGCTATTTCGTTACCTTCCACACCAGAGTGGTCGGGTATCCAGACCAGAGTCACTTTGTTGTTTTTGCTCAAATGATTTAGAGCCTTCTGGCAGTTCCATACCATTTTGGAGTTACAGCTGTAGGAGTCAAGAGCTTTTATAGCCATCTTAGCAGTACTTGAAGATAGGCCAAGTATCAGTTCTGGTTCGATGATTCGTGTTCCTCCTCCTTCTCTGGCTAAGGAGTCGGCTATTTCGTTACCTGCCATACCAGAGTGGCCGGGTATCCAGACAAGAGTCACTTTGTTGTTTTTGCTCAAATGATTTAGAGCCTTCTGACAGTTCCATACCATTTTGGAGTTACAGCTGTAGGAGCCAAGAGCTTTTATAACTGCTTGGATATCTGAAAAAACTTTGATTGATCTGCATGTAAGATGCATATGTTCCAGCCTCCGCACACACAAATCAATGGCATAAAACTCGGCCTAAAAAATAGTTGCATTAGTACCTTGAGGATATCCTCACCCTTGGTCTGTAGCTATGTACTCCGGCTATAAATATAAATCCAGAAACGCTTTGTTACTGACATATAGGGTATTAAAAAATACAAAAAAAATATTGTTTTAAAACTCTTAAGTAAACACTGTTTGGAAGCATTGTGTTGAAACTTGGGGTAAATATGTACTGCTGAATTTAATTTTACGGTTGTGCTTAGTTTTTATTTATTTTTTTCAAACTTTTAACACCTTGTATCTCAGCGTTTTCGGACTCACTTTATAAGAACTTTTTCTGTTATTTTTGGATTGTGAATCTTCAGTTGAGCGTTGCTATATGTTTTTTGAAACTCACTGTATCTGGTATTTTGGAAGATATTTTATTTTTGACTCAATGATCGAAAGCTCTTGTCTCTCACCCCTGGGAGTTCGATCTCCGGCCGTGGAAATTTATATTTAAAATTAGGTGTGCTACATAGGGAATACAGAGAGTTGTTTCATCTGCAGTGTTTAATGTCACAATTAAAAACACCTAGCCACGGAAAATAATTTTTTTTAAATATAGGTAATGATTTAGAAGTTTCATTATTTGGATGTAATTTCATTTAATGCTGTAAGTATGTTTCAAAACTGTGACGTACCTTGGAAGATGTCCGTTAATTCGTGATGAGTATTTGTGATGTCTCCTACCCTGTCTTGAACTGATAATACTTTCTGTGTCGGTACACACAGATTCTGGTGCTGGTGGAGGTAATCGAGTCTCGGATGGATGTGTTACGCTGTCCGTGCATTGCGAACCACCGTCCGATTGATTTGAACCGTCCGCCGATACCAACTATAAAGAAATAAAGCATTTAAAACAAACATACCTGATTTTTCCGGACATTTCACTGAATATTATGATAATATGACAACACTGTCTTTGCATCTGAGGTTTTGGCAAGTCAAATATCTAAGAAAATTGTTAAAATTGAGATGCATAAAACTGTGTACTCTACTCACTTTTCACATATACAGGATGTTTCGATTTTTAAAGGCTGATGTAAATTGGTTTTAAGAATGTGTAATTATACAGTGTGGAAATTAAGTAACGCATAAATTCAGTAATTCCGTTGATATTAATTTTTTGGAAGGGGTATAGCGATTTTAACTTCAGCAAATATTTTCAGTCCATTTTCAGTTTCTTATGTCATTTATTTTTTAAGTTACGACGTCATCGACTTTTTTTTTAAATGACGACCTATATTTTTTATTATTGATTTTGGTAGTAGTTTTTATTCCGGTTCCGACCGTATAAAATTTTCAATATGTTATTATTTGAAAAAATCGAGAATAAGTCTTAAAGTTCAAATAATAAAAATTCATTAAATTGGGAAAATTTATCTAGTTGCCTAAGTTTGACGGAAAGTTATCGACGGCACATTCGTTTTTATTTTGAAATTATACAAATAGTTGAAAAATCGAACTGGAAATTTATTATCTGTTCAATTCATAGTAATAACGATAACTTCGTGAGGCAAACATTGGTATAAAAAAAACTAAATTAATTAACCAGAAAAAACTCTAACAATATCATCAAACACAAAAATATGCACAGAAATAACAGTTGTTAAATTACATTCACACTAAATGGTTAAATTGACGACCCTGTACCATTTGACAATAACCCAGACCATTATAAAATTCATTTCTCACATTCTGAATAGTTTTAGGCGATATTAACCTAATCTCATGTTGAATTCTTTGCCTGAGATCGTCTAAATTATTGGGTCGATTGTTGTACATTTTACTTTTTAAGTACCCCCATAAAAAGAAGTCTAATGACGTTAGATCAGGAGACCTAGGCGGCCATTCTATCTGACCTCTTCTCCCTATCCATCTTGCTGGGAGAACTTGGTCCAAGTAGCGTCGCACAATAATTTCGTAATGAGGCGGAGCGCCATCTTGTTGTAACCAAATTGTATTATTTGGTAGGTCAGTGTTATTTGCATTGGGGAATAATGCAGCTAATGCAGGCATCAATTCCAACTGTAAAAATTGCAGGTATCTATCTCCAGTTAAATTGTTTTAAAAAAAGAATGGACCTATAATTCTATCACCAATAATTCCTGCCCAAACATTAACTTTCTGAGAATATTGGGTATGACTTTCCTGCATCCAATGGGGATTGTCCCTAGCCCAATATCTACAATTATGTCTATTGACATGACCATTTAAACAAAATGTTGCCTCATGCGAAAATAAAACACGCTGGGAAAACATTGGATCGCGGTTGCAAATTTCCATCATTTGTTCACAAAACTCTTGCCTACGATCAAAGTCATCTTCTGTCAACTCATGAACCAAGTGCACCTTACATGGGTGGAATTTTTTGAACTTTTAAAAGTTTTAGAACTGTAGTGTGGTTCAAAGCAATGCGTCTACTAGTTGAATGTGGATTGTTTTCAATTTCTAGTAGCACATCAAGTTGTGCATCTTCATTTAATGTCGCCGGACGTTCAGTTTTTGGAAGATTCTTTACAACGCCCATGTTCCCGAAATTTTTTTTCAATCCTACTAATTGTTGATTGATTTATGGGCTGATCCGGGTATTTTTCTCTAAAAAGATGACACACTTCTTGATGTGTTCTAGCTCTATCGCCATAACCAATCATTATTAACACTTCAATTCTCTGTTTGTCGCTCAATTGTACCATTTTTATTAATAAAATAGTTTTTCTAATTTAGAAAAAGCAAAATAATAACACTTATTCTATTGTGACATTTACAAATTATTTAAATCTGACAGCCGTAACTAATGTGATACACCGGCAACTAGATAAATTTACCCAATTTAATGAATTTTTATTATCTGAACTTTAAGACTGTTTTTCTCGATTTTTTTCAAATAATAACATATTGAAAATTTTATAGGGTCGGAACCGGAATAAAAACTACTACCAAAATGAATAATAAAAAATATAGGTTGTCATTTAAAAAAAAAGTCGATGACGTCATAACTTAAAAAAATAAATGACATAAGAAACTGAAAATAGACTGAAAATATTTGCTGAAGTTAAAATCGCTATACCCCTTGAAGATTTTTTCCAAAAAATTAATATCAACGGAATTACTGGATTTATGCGTTACTTAATTTCCACACTGTATATGTAGTGAGCAAAATAAGATAAAAATTATTTAGATATATTTAGATCAATTTGGGACACTCTATACATCATAGATGATATTGAAATTAGACAAATTTGAAAATGAAAATAATTTGTCAATGAAAAAAAGTTACATATGATAAAAATACATAAATGAAGCAGATTGTTATTCACTATTTACATCACAAAAAAACATCGGTAAACATAAAAGTGAGAAACTGGTAGCTGGCGATACAGTACACATAAAGTAAGCAGAAAGAAGCGCAAAAGTTGTGTGCACTTGGCTGAAGTTTAAAGTTTTACAGTTTTAAAATAAGTCAAATAAAAGGAAAAAAACAAACGAAGCAGCAATTACCAAAATTGCCAAACTGTGATGCCAACATAGGAAAATGTCGAACCATGGCAATTCACAACTCATATTAACCAGCTAATTAGTCGGCTAAATCCAATTAATTCAGTAATACTAGCCACTCGAATTAAGAAAATATGGTTGCCATGGTGAATTCTAGAATGGCACGTTCATAATTAATTTCTAAGCTACAAACTTGAACATCATTAGTAAGTTGTCGAAACTGACAGGAAACATTTGAAACCCTCGCCTCGTCTCCAATTGCGACAGCTATGTCGACAGTCTGACAGGAGTCAGATGTCAAAATAAGAAAAGCAAATGATGGAACTGCTGAAATAGAGTTGTGAAGCCGACACAGTAAGAAAATGAGAACCATGGTGATTTGACAGCTAGTATTACCCAACTATGGATTTAGCTGATTATGGTCCAACTAACCAGATCATCACACAAATGTTTTGTCTATTTTAACATGGTAGAAAAAAATTACAAATGGGTAAAATATATTTCCACATACTTAGATAATTTAAATAAAATTATATTCATTCTAACTATACTGGTCTTATATTATGTTCGGGTCATACCAGATATTTTGGTTATCTACATATATGATAATCATCAAGTTGCAAGTTTTAAACTTTCCTTTTAAAAATACAACTAGATATATTTTGGTCCTCTGTAAATAATTCTAAATGTCATATCCAATCATAGCATATAAAATAATGAAAGACCTTTTTGTATGTGTAACACATACCAAGAGGTTGTACTCATAAAACATTATTGCTTTACTCTATGCCACTTTTTATTTGTCATATTATAACTTATTGAGCACAAAATAGATATTTATAAAATTTTCTCAGTATGCTTTAAAAATAAACCCAACTAAGTAAATATTTCTTATTATAACAAATTGTTATCTCACATTTCTTATTTGTCTTTATTATGAATTAATTAAACAAATAAACAAATTACAAGTCATAGATAATGGGTAATAGTTATAATTAATTATGAAATTAAGTAAAACATTATATAACTAATATTAATTTTAAATAATATTTTCAGTGGAATGAAAAATAATATTAACTAAAAATTTTTTTGCTAATTATTATTTACTAACTTTTACAAATCTTATCACAGATAAGTATAACATATATCTTTTTAAACAATTATTTTCCCGGCTATTTGCCAAAACGCTGAAACTTGGATTACAAAAAAGATAATATGCACATTATGTTCAGTACAACTGACTCAACAATGTTATTTTTAATTTCAACTATTCTGTCTAGTAAAACCAAAAATAAATAAAACACAAGGTATTCACCAGTTGACACTCACTTTAAAAAACATTAAAATATCTACCGACACGTGTTTCTGCTTGCATTGCGTCATCAGGGTAGCCAGCACATTTAAAGAATCCAAAGTAAGGAAACTTGTAAACCCCAATGTAATAAACATTAATGGCTTCAGAGAACAGAACAATTGAAATTATATAGTGGAAATACCCCTTATTCTGTCTAGTAAAACCAAACATAATATTATTTTTCATTCCACTCTATATTTTAACTTTTATCAAGAAGAGGAACTTAAAGTCCGCCTGACCAGAGTTGGGCAGAGACGTAAGGCAGAGGTATTTTTTACAGAGCCTAATATTAGCGGTATAATGCTTCAACATATAGGCGTAGTAAATTAATTATTAGTTAGGGACAGAAATATGTTATATTAATATATTTACTTGTGACAAACATTTTTATATTATTTGATAATATTACGCAGGTAGAATTCCTATAGGTCATATGACATTATGAAGAAAGTGCTCAAATAGGTACCTACCTAATGAATATTTCAAATAACAGTGTGTTCAAGAAAAAATCAATATATATTTATTTGAGAAAAAACATTATATGAAAATTCTAGAGATAACAAAATAAATAAAGAAATATTTAAGTAAATAGAAAGATGTTTAAAAAATTGTAAGGTACTGATTTAATCAGAACCACTATCACTTTTAGAATCCTATCCCCTCTCATCCTACAGGGATTATGAATCTTTCTGTCAGTTCTTCCATATGCTGATCATGTTCCCAGAACTTATTTGGTCAATTCATTTAGGACTTTTAAAGTGAATTGTCCTTGGGTATTGTGACTCCGAATAAAGTACTTAATTTGCGCCCAAACCATTTCAATAGGGTTTAGGTCGCACATATAAGGAGGCAAGCGAAGTGGAGTGTGTCCATTATCTTTAATTAATTTGTCAATTTTATATGTTTTAAAATCTGGTGGAGGCTTATGCATCAGGATTATGTCGTACAACTCAACTTTTCTATCTGATGGGTCATGGGGTATTTGATTTTTCGTCAGCCAAGCAATCATTTTTGCTCTTAAAGATGATTTATTAGGGGGCTTATCTTCTAAAACAGAATGATATGGCGCATTGTTCATCACTATTACCGAATTTGCAGGAATGTTTGGCAACAATTTTTCGGTAAGCCATTTAGTGAAATTATCATGGTTCATTTGGCCATAATAGTCTTCAGTTGCTTGGCCAGCCTTAAAAAGTAGGTCTGCATTTATAACAAATCCATTCTCGGAACCAGCATGCACTATTATAAGTCGACCTAAATAAAGAATATGTATGTAAGTATATTTTTGGAATCGAAAAACAAAAAAAAACCAAAAAGATGGATTCTATAATGAAGTAGTCATAATATATATCTATTATATAATTAGAATAGGTTTTCTAATTGCCATATCATTGATGTAGAAGAAATATATATTTTTTCAATTTTCAACAAGCGTCTTTTCGGGCTTAGAGAACCCCAAAACGTTATATTTAATATTTATTTTATTAATGAAGTTTAACGTAATACATACCTGTAGAGCTTATGTTACTGACAACGCCAAATACTGATTCATTTTGCCAGCATTTTTTAAAAGTAAGGTCGTTATCCATCCAAGTTTCATCCAAATAAATTATATTTTTATTATCTGCCCTGAACTTTCTGATATCTCTGATATATTTATATCGCCAGTGGAGAATATTCGGCTTTTCCATCAGAATTTTCCTTTTATTTTGAAATTTTCTCCAATGAAATCTG
The DNA here is from genome assembly GCA_029963845.1 of Rhamnusium bicolor. NCBI lineage: Eukaryota > Metazoa > Arthropoda > Insecta > Coleoptera > Cerambycidae > Rhamnusium > Rhamnusium bicolor. The sequence continues at coordinate 269,508 of JANEYF010005208.1, read as the reverse complement.
TTTGCCTTTAAAAGAAGTCTTAAGGAGTCTCTACCATATGGAAAATTTCGTCGGTGTTTAAATTAACTTTGGTTATATTATATCTGAGTTTGAGGCGGCATTTAGGGAAAATCCTTGTTCGGAGATATTAGATAAAAGCCAGGTAACAAATGACTATCGATAAACGATATTAAACACATAACTTGCTATTTTAATAATTTATTATAATTGGTATTATCTGTTAAAATAACCTATGTGCGCCCCTGTAACTAGACGATATGAACAAAAACAAACAAGCACCGTACCTATGGAGTGTAGAGAAGGAGAAACGTCTCCGTGTTAAAAAAATGTGATCGGATTTTCGATGGACGAATAGGTGGCGCTGATTTACAGGAGGTATTCTACGTGATTTTGTTTTTACTATTTTTATTATTTTTTTACGCTGTATAATTCTTTTTAACACCTACATAATATTATGTTTTCGTTAGTTTATAGAATCTGAAGCTAGTTTCAGAGATATAGTAAGTGTTTAACTTCAGACTCAATCCCATAATACGATCAGCGCCACATCTCACACCTTACAGAATTCAGACCACATTTTGAACGTACCGTCCATAAGAGACGTTCCTCCTTCTCTACACTCCATAACCGTACCGATTGGAGTGGACCACCCAAATCTTTGTTTTTATCTATGGATTTCCTGTGCCCTATGCAATTTATTTGCACCATATAACTAAACAACTCAAGCCAGGTAGCGAGTTTCTGACAGCGTTGCCAGATGTAGAAACAAATCCCAGAAACGTCTTAACTAAATTTAGTGTTTAATGACTGTATGTCTCAATTTCGCATTATTATTATTAATGCTATTAAATAAAAGCAGGAATTTAGAAAAATATTTGTGTGAATCTATTTCAAGTGGAGGAATTTAGGTAAATGAAATAAATAAAACGTTTCTTCTAAACAGAGTACATGGATACAATGACGAATATTTACCACAAAGCATTATTAATCGACCAATGTTATTAATTATTGTTAATTTACTTATCTAATTGTAATTAAATTTTTTGCTTAATTCTGCTAAGCGTTTTAAAGACAACATATTCTGAGGACGTGACAACAATGCGTGTGCTGTTAACAGATGTAATAGGCAATAAAAACACATTCTTCACATTCTTTTGCTGAACCAACTCTCCCTCTACGGACTTTAATTTGTTTTTAAATTATTTCATTGGACCCTAAGGGGTATTTCCACTATATAATTTCAATTGTTCTGTTCTCTGAAGCCTTTAATGTTTATTACATTAAAGTTTACAAGTTTAGTTGCTTTGGATTCTTTAAATGTGCTGGCTACCCTGATGACTCAATGCAAGCAGAAACACGTGTCGCTAGATATTTTAAAGTTTTTTAAAGTGAGTACCTTGTGTTTTATTTATTTTTGGTTTTACTAGACAGAATAGTTGAAATTAAAAATAACATTATTGAGTCAGTTATATACTGAACGTAATGTGCATATTATCTTTTTTGTAATCCAAGTTTCAGCGTTTTGGCAAATAGCCGGGAAAATAATTGTTTAAAAAGATATATGTTGTACTTATCTGTGATAAGATTTGTAAAAGTTAGTAAATAATAAATTAGCAAAAAATTTTCAGTTAATATTATTTTTCATTCCACACTATATTTTAACTTTTATTAAGAAGAGGGAACTTAATTTGTTTTTAAATTATAATATTTTCATTTTATTTTATTTGATTTCATGAGGTATTCCCCTTGAGTATATTTATCTGATGAACTATTATCTGAGGTAGGTAATATCATTTTTTTAAACACATGCAAGACAAAAAACTATATACAATGATAGATAGATAGGTAGATAGATAGATAGATAATTTATTCGTCACTCAAGTTTAGACAGAAACATAAAACTTATCGGACTAGTCACAAATTCAAAATTCCATAAAGTAAAATGAGGTAAAATACAGTAATAATACACAATGATATAGTATACAAACAAAATATAAACAGCTACACTAAGTATATAAATATTCATCTAGGTAAAATACACAATGACATTGTAAACAAGCAAGATACAATATACATTTAAGTATATAAATATTCATCTATGGAATAAAATGCGTTATGAATTAAGTATGTATATAATTTATTTTTAAAACATTTAAAGTTATCGAAGTTTCCGAATTAGTTTTTAAATATATTAAAACAAATAGTTGCTTGATATACATGTGAATTTTGACCTATGCTTAATCTTGAAAATGGCTGATATATATTTTCACAATTACGTGTATTATAATTACAGTTGGCTAAAATGCGCCGCAGGACATAGGCGTACGCACCATAATAAGTGTAAGAAAAGAAATTAACTAGTAATAAAAGCAATAAACTGTTACAATTTATAACAATGTATGCACAACATACCCTCTTAACTAACTTGGTTATCACAAACTGGAAAAGATGTGTAAAAAACTTTGCAGCATCATGTATGTTTCTATGGTTGTCTCCAAGAGTAATGTTCAAGGTGGTGAAAAAATATGCTTATATTTTAAGAACAACCGTTCGACATCTATTGATGTAATATACAAGCATACTTAAAATAGTCTTTGAACTCACTTAACAGATCTGCAGATGCATTATCAGTACCATCACAAATTTGTCTGAATCTGGTAAAACCGGTCTTGCTTTACACACGTGTGAACTTTTCTCCAATGGGCTCACTTTTTGCGCCATCTGTGGAGTGTAGCAGTCGATTTACTTCGTCCACTATTTGCAGTGAATCCGCTAACGACAACGCACAGTGGGAAATATTTCGAGGTCGCGGCCAAAATTCGAAATTGTCAACAATGAAATTTTCTATTGTAACTTTTCTCCCAGGTAGAAAACACTCCGGCCTTCCGAGAAACATGTACAATAACAACACTATGTGCTGTTACACCCCTATTATAAAGCGCAGGTAGTGCTCTTAGTCTATGCTTAACTTTTAAGCTCGAAACACCTAAAACTTTCAGCAAGTTCGTGTTGTGATATTATTGTTACCAATTAAGTTGCATTCTTATTTTTTTTTGTAAATCAAAGACTAGTGTGAGAGAATCGCTATATTACACCACTTGTGTCCAACAACATCCAGGTAAGATACATTAATCTTAGTAGGTGCAAAATCTGTAAAACGATTGTAAGTTTCAATTTACGTAGACTTACAGAACCGCGCGCGTGCGCGAGGGTGCGAGATTTTATGTTGAGGTAGTTCTATGAAGTATCTATTGTCCTCATGCAAAAAATTAGCTGCATTGGTTTGCCCATTTTCCGGTAATTGCAATTTATCCATTCAAATGTATAGCGCGAGCAGCGATGGTGCCGATGCCGGCCGGTCGCTCGACACACCCCGCCGCACAGTGGACGGAAACGCCAAAAAGCTGGCCAAACTTAAAAAAATGAAGATTTTTTTTTTGAAATGGAAACGTTTTAAATCCTTGTAGTGATACCCCTAGCATTAGAAATGACCATTAATACCGGTCCGGGTTCACTACCTGAGCGAGGAAATTACTTATTGTCCGACCGTGCAGCCATCACTTCGGCAGCTCGCAACGATTCAAAAATCGATAAATTTTGTCTGCTGCGTAAAAATTCTCAAAGTGCAGTTTTCTGTGTCATAAAAATGGATTCTGCATCAGAAAGTAAGTACAATTAAAATATCTCAGTATCAGATCAGTTTATTTATATGGTAATTAGTAAATAATTATCGAAGTGGAGTGCATTTTTGTACATGCAACGATTCATAAACTCCACAAAAAAGCCATAAGTTACGCGGTTGGTGATGGTTGGTCTTGAAACTTATTGGAATGTGTTCATTGAACCTTTTTTCGAAAGTGTATAAAAAATTAGCTGCATCTTTTTGCATCTTTGCGAGATATTGACCAAATTGTGCGCGAATGCACGGATGCATGCACATTCGTGCACCATAAAGTGGACTCCTTTTGAATGCGTTCTCATGAAACGTCAATTTTGCACAACATTAATGTTTTTTACGTCAATAACAGTGAAATAATGTTTCATTAATCCGAAAATCATAACTGAAAAATAGAGAAAATACATTTTTTAACTGTAAAGTATCGCTGATATACAGTAAATCTATACTGTTTATGAGTGAATTTTTCATTACCCCTCACGTGTTAGAATTTAACATGGAAACTTTGGAGACAATAAGATTCCATTCCTCTGCATTCAGGTAGCGGAAAGCGATATATATATATATATATATATATATATATATATATATATATATATATATATATATATATATATATATATATATATATATATATATATATATATATATATATATATATATATATATATATATATATATATATATATATTATATATTATATTTTATATATATTTATATATTTATATATATATATATATATATATTTATATATATATATATATTATATATATATATATATATATATATATATATATATATATATTTATATATTTATATATTTATATATTTATATATTTATATATATATTTATATATATATATATATATATATATATATATATATATATATATATATATATATATATATATATATATATATATATATATATATATATATATATATATATATATATATTATAAATTGTTGTACATTTTATAATAAAATTAAAATGATTAAAATAACATGAAATATTAAAACGATCAAAAAAAATTATGTATGTATGTATGTATGTATACATACATACATACATACATACTTTTCTTTGATCTTAAATATGATTTGAAGAAAACAACTACTCAGCGGGCAAATACCCCGACCTGCATTGGATTACATCTTCAAATCATGATAGATCGATAGCCAATATCATTTGTCAATTCCTAACCAGACATAGACCGGTTTCGAACTTATTTGTTCTCCTCAGTATGCCATAGGTTATGGAACAGACAAATGATAGTGGCCAACCTGCTAGTCATATACTGACTAAGGTAAATTGAGTAGTAGTGAGAGGTATGTGAAACTTCTCATATGGTCCAAATGCTACTATCCGACCGACATCATAGATGTCTCTGTGGCGGATAGCGACTTGCGAAGCACGTACCGAGAGCGGCGACCCCTAGCCCAAGTGGACTAAACTGATGTTATTAAATATGATTTGAAGGAAACAACTACTCAGCGGGCAAATACCCCGACCTACATTGGATTACACCTTCAAATTATGATAGATCATATTTACATCATATTTAAGAACAGTAGTTTAGTCCACCTGTAAAAATGCAGCGATAATTGGCGATTTTTGGTATGTTTTGGGCGGATTTCATGGCCGCCATTTTGTTTTTTCAAAATTCAACTTCGGATTCTTGATCAGCGACACAAAAAACCCCTGTATGCACAATTTCAGTAAAATAGCTCAATGCCTTTATAGTTTGGCCAGCTTTTCGGCGTTTCCGTCCACTGTGCGCCGGCGCCGTGCGGTAGCATGGCTTTGCTGCTATTACAATACAGGGCGATTCATTTGCTCTCTACAAACTTTGGCAATGAAAAGTAGATTTAATGTCTTGAAGAAATGTTCACATAAACTATCTTTCTTTGTTCAGAAATTATGGCGCTTTTAAAATTTTTAGTTGAAAAAACGTTAATAGTTATAATTCAACAAAACAAAATTTGGTAATCATCATTTTAAATAATCCCCTATCAAAAAATAGTTTATGTTAATGCTTTCTGTCGCTATTCCAGATGATTCAAGATGCTGCAACTCATATTAAAAATAACATAAATTTATTACGCGTGCAAGAGAGTTTAATTCGTCGATGCCAATTATGTATTCAGGAGAATGGATTAATTTTTGAACATTTACTGTAGGTATTTGCATAAATTTATTTGTCTTGAAATTTATCTTTATCTCCCTCATGTCCTTGCGCTATTTTTCAAGCTAGATTTTGTCATAATTTTTCTCAAATTGTATAATGACCGGTGAGTGCATATTACAAGTTTCAAATTTCTTAACTTTTTTGTTTTTCGCACCCTATATCTCATCCTCGAGGGCAGATTCAATTTATAAAATATTTCTATCATAATCACCGTAATATTATAAGACGATTTGGTGAGTTTCAATTTTTTTTGACGCTCTTTTGTTTTTTTTCATCCCTTATATCTCACCCCCGAGGGCAGATGGACTTTTTTAAATATTTTTAATGTAATCCTCTTGGTATTCCAAGACGATATAGTGAATTTAAAATTGTTCTGTCATTCTTTTTTTTTCACCCTTATATCTCACCCCCGAGGGCAAATTGAATTTTTTCAATATTTTTCCCATAATCATTTTCACATCCCAAGACAACCTGGTGAGTTTTAGAATTTTGGCCGCCAATATCTAATTCTATCCCACTGTGCAACGCACTGTTTTGTAAGTTTTGTATGGCGTCATGTAATCCTTTATAGTTCTTGTTAATAGTTTTTAAAGCTGTTTCAACAGAAACATCTTTGAATTTTATCTGGCTTTCCTTAATAGCCGCAGCCTCGTCTGGATTGAATTGTAGTATCACAGCTTTTATTTGTTGTAAATATTCAGCATAATAAAATGCTGTTTCCAACCATGTTCCCCAATGTGTAAGAATCGGCTGTGGTGGTTCGGGAATACCGGGACACTTGCTATGAAATGCGCGAAGACGTTTAGGAGATTTAAGAAACACTTTTTTAGTACTTGCTATTAATGCATCTACCTCTGGAAAACCTTGTCGATTAGTTTCTGCCGCAAGGTGTAAAGCATGCACTTTACACGTAACATGTACTAACCTACAACCATGTTCTACTAAACGCTGATGGTGCTGCCATCAGTCACAAACATCAACACTTGACTTTTTGACAGGTCAAATTTTCTCCAGTACACTCAGTTTGTATTTTGCTAGCTAGTAACAGTGGACACGTTGGTTGAAGAGAGTCAATTACATGTACTATAACATTTACAAAAGAATTTTTTTTCAATCTGTCGTGTCATCAACACAACCACAGCCATGTATTTTTTAGTACACATTTGATCTTATTTACAATGTCTTCGCTTACAGCTTAATATCAAGAATAAAATACTAAAAACAAAATTATCAACAATACAACGGATAGAAATAAATTACGTTATTGACACCTCGACGCATAACAGTAGACTAAAATAGTAAACAAGTCTCGCTTACGTACTTGGGTATTTCTCTACCTGGCACCGCCCATGATTTGCGGATCGAAATGCCAACTCTAATTATAATTGTACACTGAATTGTTTTTTAGGAGACTATTTTCTTTTTTTTTATATTTAAGGTTATCAAATAAATGTAAAGACAAGGGACTGTTAGAATAGACGAGTTTATAAATATTTGTTTACATGATTCTAGTGGTTTATTTCCTGTCATACATCTTTTTTCTGTTGAATGAAAATTGTATTCATATAAGCTGAGTTGCCACAGAAGATTAAACCATAACTTATTCTTGATTGACTAGACTAAAATACGCTAAGTTTAAAATATCAAAAGGTACAGTGTTGCATGTAAAAAGTGTAATGTAGAAATGCAAGGGCTTGTGGACCGACTTAAAGTCCACTGAAAAAAATGTGCTTCGCGTAATGTAGAAAGTGTAGAAACAAATAATGAAGGTCCCTCTACTTCAGGAAAGTGTCCAATGTAAGTATAGTATTATTTTATTTATAATTATAACTTCTTAGTAAGACAAAATATTAAGAGAATCTTTTTTTTAATTTACTTATTTAACGTCGGTCTATTTCTACGACCTGGAATGGGATAGAACCTTTGATGAGAAAATAACACTGACGTAATTTTCCACAAAACACCAAAACACTATACACTGCACTCGACGCGCGTTTCGCCAACCAAGTTGGCATCATCTGGAGACGATTAAAAACAGTTTTAATCATCTCCAGATGATGCCAACTTGGTTGGCGAAACGCGCGCCAAGTGCAGTGTTTTGGTGTTTTTGTGGAAAACTATGTCAGTGTTAGATTCAAATTTAGCGTTAAAATGATCTAGTGCATTTTCTAGATTTCTAGTAACTTTCCCTGTGCAAATATGACTTTCATTCACTCCTAGTTTTAAGAACAAAGTATAGTATCTATGCCTGTCTGTGTGTAGCTAGATTTAAACAACATAACAATCTTGTTTTTTATTACACATACAATTGAACACGTTACAACAAGATGCAGAGGAAGATAGTGCCCCACAGCCGCTCTTATCTTCTACGCCATTAAGTAAAACAAGAAAAGTAGTGCCTGACTCCAGTTCTGGATCTTTATCATCTTTTGTTGTACGTACGACCAAGTCTAATAAAGAACAAATAGATAAAGAAATTGCTAGAGCTCTTTATGCGACAAACAACAGTTTCATGTGTATTGAACAACCTGAAGTAAAAAAGGCAATAACGCTTTTACGACCTGGATATGTTGTACCACCATCTCGACATGATGTGTCCAACAGACTGCTCGATGAAGTGTATAATGAGGAAAAAGTAAATGTTTTAAAGATTTATCAGGAAGTTCAGTTTGTCTGTCATTGGATGGATGGTCCAACATACACAATGAACCAATAATATGTGCAACTGTAACTACGGAAAATGAGTCCTCCTTTTTAGTAGACACGATAGACACATCTGGAAATCCACATACATCTATATATTTAACAGAACTTGCAACAAACTTAATTAAAACTCTAAACACTGACTATACCTGTACAGTAAGCAGTTTTGTGACGGATAATGCTGCCAATATGAATGCTATGAGAAACCAAAGAGTCAACAGAACTAAATGTTATTACTTACGGTTGTGCTCCACACATTTTAAACTTATTATGTAAGGATTTGGAAATTAGTGAAATTAAGGAACACGTTACGTTCGTTGTGAAATACTTCCGAAACAATCATTTTGCCTCTGCTACATACGCAAAAGAAGGAGGAAAAAAACTTACTTTACCTTCTGACGTAAGATGGAACTCACTTGCCGACTGCTTAGAGGGTTTCGTTAAATCATGGCTCACACTTTTTAAAATTAGCGAGGAACATAAAAATGAAATTGACAGCATAGTAAGACAGAAAATATCAAACATTTATTTAAAAAGAACTGCTGACGATTACTTATCACTACTAAAACCTATACTGTTGCACTTGATAGGCTTCACAGAAACGATGCAATTTTATCATACGTAGAACAATTTAAAATTCTTGAGTCGCATTTTGACGAAACTGAAATTAACTTAAGGCAAATGCAAACATTTAGATACCAATACGGTCAATGTATCACCTCATACCATTTGCTAGCCTTCATTCTAGACCCTATGAAAACAAAGCATAAATTAACAGAAAGCGAAAAGAATCGTGCTTTAGAAGCCGCTAATGAATTATATCCCGAAAGAGGTGTACTACCACTGATTATTAAATTTCTGGCAAAATCTGAGCCTTTTGCCACTATTATGTTTCACGAAGAAATTCTTAAATACACAAAACCCTTGGACTGGTGGAAGTCCCAAAGAAATATTGATATTATTGACAAATTATTCCCGATTATCTAGACACTATTTTCTGCTGCAGCTAGTTCAGCCTCGGTTGAGAGAATATTTTCGACATTTGGTTTGATTCATTCTAAGATTCGAAATCGTTTAGGGACCGAAAAAGCAGCTAAATTAGTTTTTTGTACAAACTTTACAATAATTAACCTAATTTAAAATTTTTGTTTTGGAGTAAATCATGTTTTATTTTCTTTTAGAGTTGGTTCTGTTTAATTTGTTTACTTTATGTTTCTGCTTTTAAGTAGGCACCTAATTTATAATGTACATTTAAGAAGGTAACTTTTGTTTTATATGTGTAACCTAACTGGTCTTTTCTTCTTTTTATTTGAATTTTTTTTTCAGTTTAATTTGTATCTAGCTTTTAAATAAACTATACTTTTTATTTGAATTTTCTGAAGTTTGATTTACTGGCTTTACACAACTTGATTTGAATCATGGTTTAAATTTAAAAAATCAGTTGATTTAAATCATGATTTAAATCAAATTGATTTAAATTGTCGCAACCCTGAATAAAACGTTTGAGGTGAGAAAAGAGACAAATTTAAACTGTCTGTTTTAGGTTTGAGACATGGTAAATTCATAAAGAAATCATTAAAATGATTACATAGTCATATCTGATACGTGTTCTTTATTTATCTTTAATTCCTTAGAAACATATCTATTTGAATTGCCTTTCATTTCATTAATGATTTTCCAGCTCTCTTTCATTAAGTATGTTGAATTTTTTAATCTTTTAATGGATTCTTTTGCAAAATTTCGCCATATCACATAAAATGTTATGTAAATTCTTTAATTCGTTTGTGAACCAAATTTTTTTATTTCTGTTTATTTCAACTTTTTGAATTGGAAAAGCATTATTGAAATGAAATTTAAAAGTTGCATAAGAGGCCTCAAATTTATCATCTACATTCCTAGCATGATACATGTCTTGCCATTTTTCATTTTTTATTATGATGTTACATGTTAAGTTACTTTTAGAGAAATCGCGTCGAAATGTCACCTCTTTTTTATATTTGATATCAGCTAGTAAATTAAAGTTACCAAGTTGAAATGTATGATATGATATATGTGTATCTTTGACTAGAATTGAGTTAGGTGTGAAATTTGAAAATATTGCATCTACACAGGTTGAACTAATTTGTGACACGTGTAGGTTCATTTATGTAGTTTGTCATATTAAATTTCTTAAACATATTTACTATTATTTCATTTGAAGCGTTTTCTTGAAGAAATTTATGTTTATATCACCACATATATAGTAATAATTATTTTTATACAAATCACATACAAGTTCATACATCTTATCTATAAAAATTCTCATGTTACTGTTTGGTGTTATATAAACAGTTATTATAAATATTTTAGAATTATCATTTAAAAGATCCATAATGGCAATTGTAGTTTCAAACTTCTTTTCAATATTATTTTTATGTTACAGGTCTACAACAAGTAAAAAAAAGCTCAGAACTCAGAAACTTACCCAACTTACTACTCTCCCATTAAAGCAAGGTAAATGTGCAGAATCTTCTATAATTTCTTCTTTCACCACACTAAAAAATTAATAATCCACGTAAGACTCGTCAAAACCATATAAATTAAAGATCAACAAATTTTTTAAAAGAAATTCTACTACAAACTGAGAACTTTTACAATTCTTCAGTTATGATTATCATACTATAAGCACCTCTATGCAAGTATATTGTGGTTACATAAAAAATAAGAAACATATGTAAATAACGAAGTAAATAAAGTGTAAACACAAAGACGATGTACGGAGATAATGAAACATCAATAATAAACTTTTCAAGGAAATGTAAATTTGATTTTCTAAGTTTAATGAGATCAAACCTCATAAAACACGGTTTTATGTCAAATAAAGAATTAATGTTTACTTCCACAGAATAATGGCTACCAAGGAATATCACAAAGTCACATTATTATGGTGTTTTCAATAAAAATTAGATTATATTCTATTAAGGCGCCCCTAAATATGATTCACTACACTTTAGTTTAAGACATGATACGAAAATTAATGCAAATATTTATACCCAAAATCATCGTCCATCGATTTAAAGAAAAACTTATAGTTGGGTCTGTTTAAGACATTTTTAAAATCGGCTAGGGTCACTTTATCCGGAGATATTGGTATTTTAACTAAATATGGAGTTTCTTCATCGTCTATATGATAAATAACTTTAGTTTCTTCCATTTTTATTCACTAATTTATACAAAAATTTATTAATTTGACAGTAGCAAAACACTTTAGCACAACATGGCGGACATAATTAAAATCACTTATCCCCACCCAATTTTCCGGAGAGTTCAATGGACATATTTTGCATATTTTTGAGAGAAAATATGCAATAAAGAAAACATGAATTAAAATTATTGATTTATTTTATCAAGGGAAAATTAATTCTAAGATTTATTTCATGAATATAAGGCCTTATTTTCGTATTTTCTATATTTTAGCCGGTTTGTAGGGAACTGTAGTGTATGACAAAGAAGCAAAGTTACGAACCAAAAATATAGTTAACTGCGGTACCAACTTAAAAGTACTCAACAAACGTCAAAAGTAGGTCAATATTGTACTTTTCAATACGTGTGTTCATATGCTAGGAAATTTTAGAAAATACTCAAATTATCCACTGAAAACTAAACCATGTAAGTGTTATTTCAGCGTAATAGTTGAAGATTACCCGGAAATTTAGTCGGTTTGATAGAGGAAGATATAATTTTAGAGGTTGTAAAATTTAACCACCAAGAATGGTTTAACAAGTGAAATATGGCAGAAAAACTTGGCTTAGGAAATGAAGTGAGGGAATTAAAAATAGGACAGAGTTTTACGAATCCGAAATCGACAGCTTTTCACACTGTTAAATGTAAGTTTTTTATTCCATTTTGGGATTTATCAATCATTATATTAATATTTTTGTAGATGATTTCAAACCAGCATCCGTTGACACCAACAAAAAAGCGACTGTAGATGTTGGAAGCAATCACCAAGTAACTGTTACTGTACCACATTTAGGTGAGTATTTCGAAAAAAAGTTTGTCAAAATAGGATTACAAAATTATCAGTGCATTAAACAGCTTTGGATAATTTATGCTGGTATAAATTACAATGGAAAATATGCATGCTTCAATAAGGCGTTTTTTATGTTATATGTGTTTTTATTATCCTTTTATGATGGATGTTTTGTTGTAGATGGGGCTGGAGTACCCCAAACAGTATTCAAAGGTTCACAGAGGCCATACCAAAAAGAATGTGTCCTTATTATAGATAGAGTTACTGGAGAAATAACGTTAGAAAAATTAAGTTGTAATATACAAGTTAAGAAAACTAGAAGTGAATATAACAAATTACATTTGTCACAGGGTAAGTCAGAATTACGATTCTTTTACTGGATATCTTTTGTGTCTGCAACAAAACGCAAAACAAATAATTTGATCATTGGAAGGTATATAATGGTAACAGTGGAAAAAAACCACTGCCAATTACTTGGGGATCAGAACTTCCATATGATACGTCGAAAAAAAAATTTTTGTTGCTCCAATATTTTAGATTTTGCTTAAACTTTGTGAGAATCTTCTTTAGGGTTCCAAAGAGGAAAATCCACCGTCATTCATACTAAATTAAAATTTCAGTGTTGAAGAAAAAGATATACTACAAGCTTTTTCACAAATTAAATCTAACTCGCCAGGCAGTGATCAATTTTCTTTGAATACTTTAAAACTCTGCTTAGATTTTTTAGTCGCACCGATAACTCATATAATCAACTTCTCAATAGAAAATAACGTAGTTCCAGCAACTTGGAAAGAGGCCATAATTTTACCCCTTCCAAAAAAAATCCACCAGAAAATTATAGAGATTTTAGACCTATAAGCCCTTTAAATATTCTTTCGAAAGTTCTAGAAAGAATTATACTCCAGCAATTATTACAACATATCCGCTCTCATAATTTATTATCACAAAATCAGTCGGGCTTACGTGCTTGTCACAGCTTTATTACTACACACGTAGACATGGCAGATGACTTCTTAAAAGCCATTAACGACTCACAAGTTACAACCGCGGTTATGCTGGATTATACAAAGGCATTTGACTGTTTACATCATGAGTTATTATTAAGTAAACTCAAGCACTTGGGAATTGAGTCGGTAAAGTGGTTCAGAAGTTAATTATCCGGAAGAACTCAGCAGGTCAAAGTATACAGTTCAGAAAAACCGCTGATGTCTCAGGTAAGCGCTGTCACATCAGGGGTACCTCAAGGGTCCATTTTGGGCCCCATACTATTTGTGCTTTTTATGTTTGATCTCCCTGAGAAAATAAAGTTCTGTAAATTCCATGCAGACGACAGTCAAATGTATATTTCGTACAGTCGAGCTGACGTAGAACAGGCAATCGCTAACATTAATAGAGATTTAAATTCCATATGTAAATACTCAGAAGATCACGGTTTAATGCTCAATGCTCAGAAATCCGTCGCAATTAATTTCAAATCCAAGCATTTAGCATTCTTTGAAAACTCTTGTAATTTATACATAAATCTCTCTTGGCCAACACATTCATATTATAGCCTAAATAATGCGATTTTTTTTAAATTTCAAGCAGATTTTTTTTATAAAGAGTAGGCCGAACGAGTCAATTGTAGGTTTTATTTCTTCCATGATAAGTGCACTTGATCTCTGAAAAATATTAGCTGGTTGCATTCAACAGTCGAGATACTGGAGTCAGTTAAAAATCATGAAAAATCAGTAAAATACATGTATTTTCAGCACCGTGTATAAACTTCGGGTCTGAATGCTGTAATAAATTCCATAGTATTTTAAATGTGGTAAGGCAACGTTGTTATAGAAATTAAGGTGTAGCAAGCAAGAAAACACAAAACATGGTAATTGATTTTGTAGCTGCAGAAGTCTCTACTATTTTCAGTTTAAATCTTGATATGGTGCACTTTCGATAAAAGAGCCAAAACGCCTTTAATCTTTCTTATCTCAATCATTGAGTAGGTCTTCATTCTTTATAGGACAAAAAATTAATTCCCCACAAGCATTTGAAAGCAAAGTTGTTAAAATGCCATGTTTTATCAAGCACATTTGCACAGTTGCAGGAAACAATAATACAACATATGTATTTTAATTAAAAAAAAATAAAAAAATTAAAAATATTTAATTTAAAATTAAAAATTAGGTTCCTTGGTGCAAATTTTTATCTCAAACTATATAGAAGCACTGAAAATACCCTCTTTATTATGGAATATTTATAACTAGTGTCATAGATTAAATACACATAGATGTTCTATCCTATGTCAAAATTTATCACTCTAAAATCTGGACCCCAAAATTTTTATATCATTGTGAGCAGTGCGTGTTTAGGATTTCATCAGTTTACAAACTAAATATGTTATAATAGACCATTTGTATGTCTATGTCAAAATTGACAGTTTCGTAAATAGGCATTGTTGGTGTCAATTTAAAAATTAATATGTTAAGAAGAAAAATTAATTAAGCAACTTAACTTTATTTTACATAATCACTAGATATCTATATTGCAAAACATACAAGTTTTTCAAATTCTAAGAATAGAAAACTACGTGCCAATAATAACTACATTTTATACCTCTTTGGCACACCATTCTAATATATGCTAAAATTAGATATAAAGCTAGGACAAATAACTTAATATTTATGCCCCCTATTTATTTTTACTATACTTCATTGTCCGTAAACTTATGAAGTCAGATAAAGAAATGCAGTTACAAAACACTAATAACACGGATGAATCATTATTATTTCTCCCAGATGGCAGAAAATGATTTTACCTAGAAAACTGATTATCTAATAAGGAGTAGTTATAAAAGAAATGGACAACTTGTACATTAAAAAAGATTTAAATACAAATCAAAAACACTTAAGGCTGGGATTCGTAAAAATAGGTTATTCATTGCAAAATGTATTGACCAAAATGTCTTGTCTCAGTGTTTGTGTCATAAATATTTTTAATTATGGTAAAAACTTATATTTTTGATCTTACAGATAGGCTAAGTCAAGGCAGTGATAGATCTGGTACTACATCGTTGAGCCTCTCCTCCAGGTCTCAGACACCACCTGTTGTTGGACACCGTGTGTCTCATAAGACGAAAGTCACAAGTGGCAGTCGAAGGCCTGACAGACCCATAACTCACCTGGTGCCAAAACATTCGCCTTTGCATGCGAGTCCAAGTTACCCCTCTCCTGGGCATCACATTAAGAGCCCCAAGAGAGAATTGCATAATAATGTTATTAATGAGTAAGTACAGATTTGCAAAATTTGCCAATTTCATGTCAAAATTCAATTCTTTTTTTCAGATCACATAGTCAGAGTACCCTTGCCAGCTTGCCAATGATAGGCATAGATGATTTTCCTGACCCCACGCCACCCCCACCAAATGTACACCACAATTCACACACTTCGCTACCGTCACACACACACATGACTGAAAAATCTCCCATCTTCCCGATTTCCGACAATGAAAATGGAGTGGGAGAGATTAGCGACTCTTCTTCGTCTAGTAGTGATAGCGATTCAGATTCTGATATCGAAAACACAACTATAACCAACAAAAACATAAACTTAAGTAAATCGAATGGGTATAGCAATGGTAACTCCACATCAAAAATTGCTGCTCACTTGTTAAATGAGGATTTATGTCTGTCTGAATCTGGGTCCGACTCGGAGTGATTTAAACTTAAGGGTAAGCATACACGGTTTTTAGTTTTTGGGTAGATATGTGTGCACTTTAAACTAAGGATAATGGTGTTGTTTTCAAACTACACTTATCAAGTCTTCAATGCCTGTATGGGCCATGCTCTTTAAACCTAATCAGAGTTCTTTTTTTTGTTTTAGGGTTTAATACAAGAAAACTACTGCCCTCTATATTTTGTGTGTAATCATAAGACAACATAATGTGGCAAAGTGTTAGGTAACGATAATTTGTAATAAAAATATATATATATTATATTATGTACAATTTACAGAAATAAAATAACGCAAGTGTCATTGCTATTTTTTTTTTCTTAACCTTTCTAGATGTTTAACCCGTTAAAGTTGGTAAATTCCAATTATTTTTAGGTATGGCCTCTATTTAAGAAAAATAGAAAAAAGTTTTGGGGGATTTTCCAGTTTTATCTGGCGTTAAAAAAAATTAATACATTTATTTAGATAACCTATGATTTTTTAAATGTAGCACCCTGTGTAGCTTAATATAATTAGATTTTTTTTCTCATTACAATGATGTAGCATACCTGTTAGTTCTTTTGAATTATTAATAGAGATCGGGAGGTAACAATAAATGTCAATTCCAAGGTGGCCTCTATGTATCACTGTAAATATGTTCATGCATATATAACACAATATCTTACCTTGTGGTTACTTTGACAAGTTCGGCAACATCCAAAGTTAATACAAAGAGGGCTAAGAGATCGAATAGATGTTAAATATGTAAAACACAAACTGACAAAAAGTCCTTACAACTCTTGTAGGGAAGTAGCTATCGAAAAAATTAAAGGAAAAACACCTCAATTTTAGTTTGGCAGCCTGTTACCCTTTTGACGAAAAACAAAGTTTTGAAAAAAATCTTTTTAAAAGCATTTGCTTTTGTAAAGTATAAACTGACAGAACCGAAAAGTCCTCATAACTCGTGAAGGGACGTAGATATCGAAAAAAATAAATGAAAAAAACCCCCTCAAAACTGCTGCCGACTTTGACAGCCTACTACTACTACCCTGTGTAAAAGTCTCAGTCCCTTTGGACTGGAAAAACAAAAAAAGTTTTGTAAAAAATTCTTTAACGTAGGTAGGTTAATCCCATATGAGTAATTATTCATAATAAAGCAAACAGAAAAATTCTCATAAAATTCCTTTTATTAATGTGACTGGTTTCGTGAACAATTCCTGTGTCTGATGATGTGAAGTAATTACTTGTTCACGAAACCGGTCACATTAATAAAAGGAATTTTATGAGAATTTTTCTGTTTGCTTTATCATAAAAAATTCTTTAAAAAATTGAATAGATGTTAAATATGTAAAGTACAAATTAACAAAACCAAAAAGTTCCTATAACTCGTGAAGGGATGCTGGATATGGAAAAAGAAATTAAAAACATCCCCACATCACTAGTCGACTTTGGTAACATACATATTATCTTGTGCAAGTCTCAAGCACTTTAAACAAAAAAAGAAAGTTTTGAAAAAATTCATTACGGATTGATGTTAAAAACAGGGAAATAAACACACGCTGATAGGCTATCTGTTTGGAAGTTTCATTAGGTGTTCACAATATGCAGTCCAACTTCTGTAACTCGAAACTCTTATGGCTCACTAGTACTTATATTTCACCCAATAAGTTCAGTCTCTTAATGAAACTGATAACTTTATTGAGCGAGTGTGACCAGACCCTGTGGCAGCAGTTTTCCTTTGCCAAATATTGAGAATCGGATCCTCTCCACAGCGGGACAGGTGCATTAGATGTGGTATGCTTTCTCATCATCTTCCAGGCATAGGGGGACATTCAGCATTTTCTGCTAGGCCGAGTTTATGCAAATGATAGTTTAGTCGGCAGTGACCTGTTAGGATTTTCAGGTTTACCCTGTTTAACTCTACAAGTTTCTTACTTCTCGATTTCATAGGGTATTTTATATTCTGTGATTTCTCTACAACTGAATAACTTGTTAAATCAAAAAAATAAGAAACATTAAACCATTTGCTGCACGTCCACTATTGTAATTCTTTAAACACATGTAATTTAAACAACATGCAAATTTATATAATTATTTAATTCATAAATATAAAATAAAATTCAGTGTAAATACTTTTTGTTTAAAATTAAATAAATAGTACTATAAAAAAAATTATAAAATATGGGTGACAATAATTATTTATCAGCATCTGTATCTACATTATGAGTTTTTTTCATGTGTTGCTTAACATATGATTTATCGTTAAATTTCTTATCGCATATAGTGCAGAAGAATGGCTTTTCCCCAGAGTGGGTATACAAATGCCTTGTAAGCTTATTCTTGGCATAGTAAGCCTTTGGGCAAATGTGACAAATATATTTACGCTCTTTGGAAGGTAATTTTATTTCTCCAATTCCTATTCCATGGATCTTCGCCATGTGGATCTGCATAACACGTTTATCTTTGTATTCCTTTGCACACTCGGAACATTTAAAGTCTCTAACGTTTGAATGTGTACGCATGTGTCGCTGCAGAACGCACTTATCAGTGAACCTTTTATTACAGAGATGACATTCAAATTTCTTATCCCCAGTGTGGCGGCGCATGTGACAGTCATAATTAGATTTTATAGGAAACCTCTTGTTACATATTTGACAGAAGTATTTCCATAGCTGGGGATCTGTGTGCACTACAAGCTTATGAGATCTAAAACAAAATAATTATGTGACATCACACTAAAAGAGTCTATTTGAATCATCGACAGAAGAAACTCCAGTCAACAGCTAAGTAGACAAATTGTTGTGTTGCAACGAGGTAATTCAGACTAATGTCTATTCACATAAGCTTTACAGCGTTAGCCAAGATAGGGAACAAAATGCGTGCTGATGATTGGTGCAGACGGCAGGCAGATATACACAAGTGCAAAGTTCCGATAGCGGTTAATTCAATTTTCATTGTTTATTTTATTTCATAGGCATAAGACGTTTGTAGACTGTGTTTTGATATAAATTGAATTGTGTTTTCGACGACTAATATTAATATGTAAGTATTAAACCTAATTGTTAATAACCAATATATTCCCTTAACCTTACCTAAAAATAATGTGTTATATTTAACCCATTAAATCCAAAGCATCGAAAAATTCAAAAAACGAACATTTTTGTTTGTAAATATTTATTTTGTTACACTTAAGAATACATTCCTTGTGTAAAAAAAATAAAAAAATTAACGTATATAAAAAAAAATACTGATGCGTAAACGAACCACTGGGAGGAAGCATGAAATATTATTTTGAGGCACATAAGATATAACTAATAATTTTAACGAAAATATATCATAGAAAGTTTCAATCTTACATAAAATAACTAAGCGTAAATTATTTTCTACATAGAACTTTACTTAATAAAAAAAACATTATAATATTTCATGGTGCGTGAACGCACCACTGGTAACACCCGGTTTCATTTTTGGTGATACTGTACAAAGCATGAAGTATGTAAATGTACATTACATTTATTACAAATGTAAATTGTGAGGCTATGGCAAATTCTACACCTCCTTCGTGCTTTATTGGCATGAGAAATCATGAGTTGACCTGTATTATCATAACGCAGTTCATCTATAGCAGGAGCAAGATTCCTTTCAATTATTGTTTTATCAGTTTTTAAAAGTCGCAAGGCTACGTAAGATTTAAAATCTACCTGGGAATTTTTTTTCATTGACATAAATTTTCCATGCGTTGACGACTAAGCTATCCAATGAATTACAAAATAAACGCCACCACCATTTTTTCCCAAATACTTGGCATCTACAATTAGCAATTCCGTAAATCTACACCACCCATATATATATATTGTAGTGGGCAATTACATAAGGTTGGGGTATCTGTACATCTCTTCGTTCTTTTCTATTATATCGTTTAACATTTTGAACAGGAGCTACACTATAAACATTACTCGCCACCGTTACAACCGAATTATCGTGCCAACGGACAATAGAAACTTTTGATTCAGAATCATATGCTGAAATATGGGACTCGTGGTCTTTTTTACCAAATGATTTACAATTTTCGATTGGACACTTATTTGTCCTATTTTCGCGGATAGTACCGGTGGCAAAATAACCATTATTTTTTAAATGTACGAAGAGTTTGAATGACGAAAAAAAGTTGTTGAAAAAAATTTGGTGATTCACTGGCTTATCCACAACAGAAAGTAGACTCATGACAACGTCACCGCTAAGACCAAGGCCAGAATGAGTTGTATCTATAAAAACCAAAAATACGTAAATACGAGTAATACGAAAATCACCATTATTCTCCAAATCCGTAACGATCTCCTCCAGAGCCGCTTCTAATTTCCTTTGAGTCAAATACCTCGAAAACGGCATATTTTACTGATTTCAATTAAATATCACGTGTACTGCACAAGAAACAAACAAATACTAAACAACACACTAATCGGCGACTGTTTACGCTACATAGGCTGACTTGTCGAGAGTAGCAATAGCTTGGTTTTATTTCATAGACAGTGGTCCGTTCACGCACCAGTAATTATTTAATAAAAATAAACCATAATCTATATTATATTTTAAATGTATTTTTTCTACCATGTAATCTACATATTATAGACCTACTAAAAATGACAATACTTTCCAAAAATAAAATATTTTACTGTTTTAGATTCACTTCAACCTTTGACACAAAATTATGCAGCGTTTTTCTTGATTTTTGAGGTGTCATAAAATTTTTGTTTTAAAATAAAAATCAACAATTCGTACGATACTAATATCTCTAATACTGATAATAATAAAATTTATAAATGGATATGCAAAAATATTTACTGAATTTAACAAAAAAAATCATAAAATATGTGGTGCGTTAGCGCACCACTGGGACAAAATGGGTTAAGATAGAAAATTTGGTGAATATTAAATTGGACAAAAATGTTTATATTAAATTATTTACCTTTATTGATATTGCTTATTGGCTGATTTTATAATAATAATCGGTAAGGTATTTGATGTTTTAATAATTTACTGTTTTTTAAATTGTTTTTTATTATACGAAGTGACTCAGTTTTAATAGTGAAAATTTTAACGAAATGAGGATTTTTGTTGTAGATATAAACTTATTTCATCTTAACTTAGCACATAAAAAATTCTAGCACAGGAGTGCGGTATTATATAAATACATTTTGTGCATTTATAATGCCTATGCTAGAGAACTACGCAAGACTGACAGTAGACAACGGGTCGCTCTGCGAGCCCAGGTAAACAGTTTTTATGTGCTCATATGAATGAACGGAGTATGATATGATGTATATTTTAATCACTTTTTTTACATAAGTTAGTAGTACTAAATGCTCAAAATGCAGCATATTGCTTTATATTACGATAGAGAGAAACATTGTTTAAAGCATGGGGGCATGGTAGCCAAGTGGGTAAACTGCTTAGTTATTTACTCGGTACCGAATATCAATGGTTTGAATCCAGGCAAATTGGAAATTTTAGAAATTTTATAGCTAATCGAAATGTTTCACTAAATGGGGATGTTCTTATTTCGACGTAACCAGTCATTTAGTTTCTTATTCACAACTTTAAAGAAAACATATCAATTTTTTTTGTTATTTTGTTTCTTTCCAGTGTTAACAAAAGGCATTTCTTGTTATTGTAAATAAATTACGTATGCATGTACACTCTGCTGAAATATTTTTTCACTGATTCAATAAACCTAAAAGGCATTTAACTAATTCTAATGCCTTGCAATATTTTTTACGCCTGGTAATAAATAAGTAACCCACAATGATATATTTATTACGCCTGGAAATAAGCAATTTACAATACACTCGCTACTTTGCCCAGTGTAAATCGGGCTCAGTAAGTCCAACCCACCACTGTAAAGTTTAAGTGAACAGACTAGTCCAATTAGATTGCAAAAAAAGTTACCTTAAATCCTTATGAGTATTAAAACATTTTGTACAAATTTCACATTTATATTCTCTCTTATTCAAGTGTTGCTTTTCATGAATATTCAAATCAGTTTTAGTAATGAAACCTTTTCCACAATACGTGCATATGTTAGATCGAACAGCTTCGTGATATTTTATATGTTGCAATAGATTTGAGGAGTTTCCAAACCGACTACTACATCTCGTACATGCAAATGGACGAACATTTTTGCTTTTCATTTCGTGTTCTTCTACACAATGTTTTACGAGAATAGTACTGGAAACATAACTGTTTGGGCATTTTTCACATTGGAATCTGAGTACTTTTCTCCTTCTTTTCGGTGGCGACGGCTCTTCTATAGAACACAAAGAGTAGCTTGTTATTATGAACAATTTTACTATGCATTTTTGAATACATAAAAATAAGCCAATACAAAATGCTTACCTTCAACAATTTCTGATTTTAAATTTAGTTTTGAGTTCTTATTATCCTCATCGCTACAGCTAGAGTCATTAGGGTCATCGTTATCATATTCATTCTCATCTTCATCATCTTCCTTTATATCATTATCGGCTTCATTTTCAAAATTGTTCTGATTATCTTCCGGTTTAATATCATATACTTCTGATTTGAATTCATTTATATCTTCTAATTGTTGTTTAAGTATCTCATTACGTATAATATTAGATTTTATACAAGTCTCTCTAAACGTATGGACTATACTCAACAAATTTGAACAAGGTTCACAAATTTGATATGTTATATGCCATTCCTAGGGATAAATTATTAGCAATGTTTATGGCAGATTTAAATATTTTAATTTAATTTTATTTAAATAATACATACAATTTGTGGAATGTTTATTGTCAGTTTCGTTAATAAAGTTATACCGTTTTCGTCCTTTTTCAACAGTGTGTTTAAACTTAGAAAGTTATTTAGACAAACACAACAACTCTGATTACTGCTAGACATTTTATAAAGAAAAAGCCTGATAAACAAGCTTTAATAATTATATTCCGCCATAACCTCAAATTATGTTCATTGCGAGAACTATAAATTTGTTCTAGGCATTAACTAGTTTTCCCTGTGTAAATTAGGGGAGACATAAATCAATTAATTACAGTACGGTATCTTCGTACCATTTTATTATTCTACTTGTTTATAAAGTATTTTTTTTTATATACTTTCACAAATTCACAAACAAAAGAAATGTTTGGGGGAAAATGCCTACTACAGTCGGCGCATTTGAACTACCTAAGGTATATTTACAACTACGATTAGTGTTACAACCTGTGGTGTGTGGTTACAACCATAGATTTAAAAATCTATGGTTACAACCGAGGTCCTCTACAAACATCGTGTTACACAAACATGGAATGTTGTCCAACAAATAGTCACAAAAAAAATTTCCCTGCGATATTTTATGTTTTACAGTTTAAAAATGTCAAAAAGTCGTGTAAAAAGTGTTTCATAAAATGATGAATTATATTACAAAATAATGAACAAAGAAGAAACACGTCGATTTTAACGATTATTTTAGATTTTTTTTTGTTACCTACTTAGGCAAAATTTTGATGTGGTTAGCACGTAACTTTCTTATACCAGTATATATGTATATCATCCTGATCTAAAAAAATCATTCTATTTAATTCTTCACTTACCTCAATTAAATTGTAATAGCGTACCTTGAAATGTTTCATTACATTTTTAAATAATTAATTATCAGCGTCATTCGATAGTGTCAATAATAATTCATACCATACATTTTAATAATTTCCTCTTATTGACATTGACATTTTTGTAAATAAATTAGACATCAAATGTCAAACTGTTAAATTTATCTTAACCCAATCTTATTAGGTCAAATGTGTAAAAATTTCAGTTTACATCAGCTTTATTTAAGTACTTGGAAAATATATTTTATTGGCTTGATATGGTAGACATGATTTTTAATCTTTCAAGAATATATTTTTTTGTAAAGGCAAATACAAACAAGTTTGGGCCTCGTTGACCTTCTCTCAGCTGGCCAATTTTGTCATCGCCAAATTTGTCAGTCTTTCGCCTTTAGAACATGTGCACCAAATTTGAGAGCATTATCTCAAAAACTGTGGCTGCTATCGCGATACTACAGACATCCCGACAGACCTCTTCCATAAAGTTATGTTTTTTCATTATAATTCGTCGATATTCGTCCAGAAATGAAATTAAAAAAAATATATTTTTTCCCGAAATTGTATTCGGAAAATTTAATGTTATGTTGGCAATACTGAAAATATGTTTTTATTGCTGCTGCTTAGAGACCTCAGCTCTTAGACTAGAGAAGACAGTTTCCTTATCTAAGCCTCAGCTGCTGCTACTTTTGTCAACTTTCATTGGTTGTAGATTTCTTCAATCGAAGGTAGATTTGTATATTGGGACAATCAGGCTTTTCGAATACAGAGAAGCTTTAACCAGTAGTTAGAACCACTGGATCATCATTGATCGAGTTCAAAATCAAAATTAATTTAAACCAATTATAATCGAGAGATTATAACTACTGGTTAAAAATTCTGTGTCCCCAAAAAGCCCCAATAGCTTTTTATCGTAAACCTTGCATAAATTGTAATGTAGTGCAGTGTCGTGGAAATAATATTTTACACTACACTTTTGCACCACCTCTCGACCAAGTGTAAATTTGTGTGCACTTTTACACTACATTAGGGCTTTTTGTGTGTAGAGAAGTTTTAACCAGTGGTTATAATCTCTCGATTATCATTGGTTGAAATTAATTTTGATTTTGAACTCAACCAGAGACAACTCTGACGCAACCAATGATGAACCAGAGGTTCTAACCTCAAATTAATAATACTATGAGGTTCGAAACCAAGATCTTAGTTTACTATTCTTGGTTCGAAACAACTGGTTAAAACTTTTCTGCACTCGAAAAGCCCTATTGTAATTTACGAACACCGGGATTTATATTAAGAAATTCGTGACTACATGGAAGTAAGCAAATTGAATTCATTTAAGCTACATTTACAACCAATTCGCTACAGGCACAATTTACTAACGGATTGTGAATTGTGCCGAGATAAAATTTAGGTCATTTATAATGAGTTAGAAGCTGCCATCTGTTGAGATTTTTTAATATTACGTGTGTGCAAATTCAGTTTGATTAAATAATTACAATTATTTAATATAACTTCTAAAAACACCATATTTTCTAATACTAAAAGATCTAATCTTACAATTTCAAATCACAAACCGACTTTAAATATAAACAATAAATTTTTGTCGCAGTCCGCATGCGCAATTTGAAATTCGTGCCACAATTGAATTGAATATTTGCGATTTGCAAGCATCCAATTCAAACCTGAAGTGCAGTTCAAGGTCGTGCCGACTTAAAATTTTATTGTAAACAAATACATTCAACGAGATATGCTTAAAACCCAATTTACAATCCACCAGCAGATTGTGCCCGTACCGAATTGGTTGTAAATGTACCCTTACATTTACTAAATTTACGAACAGTTAGCGTTAGCGCTACCGTGCTTTGAACTAAACTCGACCTATGACCTATTGCAGTTTTCTGTTGTGTTCGTGTATTTTACACAGAATTAATTCTGTGGTATTTATCCAGTCCAGTCTTCATATTATTTAAGTTTATCAAAAACGGGGGCAACTGTTTTATAAGTAATAATAATGGTTAATTGTTGAACTGGACTACAGAAATTGTTGATATGTTGCAAACACTTTCACTTGAGTAATATAATTAGGCAATACATAACATTCTTATACAGTATGGATATTTTAAATAATACTCATTCATATACATATATATGGGTACATCAATATGTACCAATGAACATTACAAATTTTACAAACTTGAACTACCTACAAATTTAAACCAAACCATATAGCCCAGCTATTCATATTTAATTTCTTCAATTATGTTATGTGCTGTCTTTAGGTGGTGTTTTAAATATGATTTATCTGTAAATTTTTTTTCACAAGCGTAACACGGAAAGGGCTTTAGTCCGGTATGGGTACAAAGATGCCTTGCTAGTTTTAATCTGTCATAAAAGCGACTCGGGCAAATATGGCAAGCATGTTTTTTCTCTCTAACTGGTATCCTGGTATTACCGACACCATGAACTTTAGCTAAATGTACATCGTAGGTATGTTTTTTCCTATATTCCTTTCCACAATGATCACATTTATAAGCTCTAACATTGGAGTGGAAACTAACATGTTCCTGCATTTCACTTTTGCTGGCAAACGGTTTTTTGCAAAGTGGGCAAATAAAGTTCTTTTCGCCGATATGTCTACGTATATGTTGGTCATGGTTAGATTTTTGAGGAAACCGCTTATTACATATATGACAAACATATTTCCATAAAGATGGATCTGTATGGACTATCAAATGATGTGTCCTTAAATTTGTGTTTGTTTTAAACGCTTTTTCACACTTGTCACATTTATAATTTCTGCAGTTGAAATGAGTGTATTCATGGGCTGTCAAATCGTTTTTAGTAATGAAGCTTTTCCCACAAAAACTGCATATGTTAGTACGGTTCCTGTCATGATACAATCTGTGGTTTATTAAATTGGTGGAGGAGCGGAATCGATTGTCACATTTTTCACACGAATATGGCCTTACCATTTTTCTATCCATCGAATGGACATTAACACAATGCTCAATAATTGCTTTTAGCAAAGTGAACTCTTCATTACAAACTTCACAGGTGAATTTTCTAGTAGACACTCTACCTCTTCTTTTACTTCCAATTTTTTTCGGTACATGTTCTGAGGTCATGTGAAGATCGTACACCTCTTTGGTGTCAAAATTTTTTACACATATAAGACAGTGGTAATCAGACGTCTTATGCTCAGCTAGAATATGTTGCTTTAGTACTACTAAAGATTTGAAGTATTCATCACAAATTTTACAAAATATAACTTGAACATTATCACTTTTCTCTTTCTTACATCCCCGTTTATAATGATCTTTCAAAGTCTTTAAGCTTATATAATATTTGTTACATGATGTACATTGATATTCTGTTTTTTTACAATCCACTTCGTGCCTACACCTCTTTTTGTGGGCCTTAAGTATTTTCTTGGTAGTATAATACTTTCTGCATCTATCACACTGGTATTCAGCCTTTGTTTTAACATGCCTTCTAATTCCATCACAATCAGGCAAATGTTCATTTAGTGTGGTTTCCAAAACATATTTCCTTCCGCACTTTGTACACTCAAACTGTTTTAGTTTATATATTCCATTATTTCGGTCATTGCGAGAATTATTTAAATGTGAATTTCTAATATGTCTAACCAATTCACTTTTTGTTTTATGTTTTCCTCCACAATCGTAGCATATAAAAAAATCATTTTGGGTACTGTTTGATATGATACTGTCTTCACATTTTTCTTCTTTAACGCTACATGAGTCACTGTCATAATTTTCATATTCATTACCTATAGTATCATCACCAAACTCGATAAGACTTTTATCTCTTTCTTCAACTTCTAATTTATTTTCCAAATTCACAGCTAAACATTGTGTTTTAAATTCGTACGCACTGTTTAATTGTTCTACACAGTTACGACAAATCAAATAATTTTCCAACCATTCCTGTAAAAATATAGTGATGCGTAGTTAGCAGACGATATTTAACCCAAATGTAACTTACCACTTCCGGAGCAATGTACTGCAATTTTACAGAAAACTTCACTTTGTTTTCATCTAATGCAGTTACATTTTGGGTTGTACTTTTTGTTTCTAAACATATACTACATTGTCTTGCACACATTGTATTTGAGGTGCACTTAACTTAATTTTTGAGGTGCACTTAACTTAATTTTTTAAATGATCCTATGGGAATTTTCCTTTAAAAACCAATAATAATCTCTATATGTAAAAACTGTGGAAATAATTACATTTTATCAAAGGCAACTCGTAAATGTTGATTTGGAAAAATGTTTTGTTTGTCAACATCAAAGACCTTGAGCACTGTACAACTGTCAACAAAATTCGTGCTTTTGAACTACTACATGTAATTAAGTAAAGAAGAAGAAGAATAAGATCTTTGTCCCTTATTTTTTAATGATCTAGTCCCAGTGTCTAAAAGGAATATTTTTCTCCCCTGATTCGAATTAATCTTCATTTTCTTATGTCATTTCATTATAACATCAATCTGTTTATTTCACAGGTGAATACAAAATTCTAGTTTTTAATGTCTGCTTTACATATACAATTTTTTTTCAATTGTTAGTTTTTCCCATGCCATTTAAATGTTCTCAATGTTTTTTGTTAAACGCAAAAATACGACATCTAAATTTTAATACTGCGGTTAAAGGGACAAAAAATAAATATTAACAAAAGCAAAACAAAAACAAAATATATATTGAAAAAGAGAAATTTGTATCTGCAATTTTTTTTATAAATATTTGTATCATACAACAGTAACAATTGTAAATTAAACATTCTCCAGTTAACTTATGAAAAATATATAGATAGAACTACAAAACTGCAAACATGGCCATTGGTATGCGTAATATACGTTTGATCATTAGCAGCGAAAGGGGATCCACAGTCGCGAATCGATGAGCGCGTTTCAGCACAGCTGTTGTATGACGTGTTCGCCCTTTCGTGGTTTTATCTGTACATATTAGATTCAAGAAAATACAAAGGCAATTTTTTAATTTGAAGAAAAAACCATCCCGTCAACTACACTGAAAGGTTGCATAACATTGTGTACAATCTTCAAGTGATGTTTCAAATAAGATTTGTCAGTGAATTTTTTATCACATTCATGACATGCAAAAAGGTTTAAGTCCCGAATGACTACAAAGATGCCTCGACAACTTCTGATTGTTATGAAACTGACTCGGACAAATATGACATGCAAATTTCTTTTCCCTTACAGGAATTTTTGCATTCCCAATACCATGTACTTTAGCTAAATGTGTATCGTAAGTTCGACGTTCTTTGTATTCTTTATCACATAGGTTGCATTTGAAGGCTTTTATATTAGAATGTAAATTTACATGTCTTTTCATTTCGCTTTTGCTAATGAAAGGTTTCTTACAAATATGACAGATATACTTTTTCTCTCCAGTATGTCTACGAAGATGCTGCTCATAATTTGTCTTTAAAGGAAAACGTTTTTCACAGATGGCACACCCGTATTTCCATAAACTACGATCCGTGTGTACGACTAGATTGTGAGTTCGGAGATTTTTATTAGTGTTAAATGCCTTATCGCACTGACTACACTTATAGTTTCTGCGATTGTAATGTGTATATTCATGAACTGTCAAATCACTTTTTGTTATAAAACCTTTGCCACACAGACTGCAAATGTGTGTACGATTTT
This sequence comes from Rhamnusium bicolor, assembly GCA_029963845.1. Classification (NCBI taxonomy): domain Eukaryota; kingdom Metazoa; phylum Arthropoda; class Insecta; order Coleoptera; family Cerambycidae; genus Rhamnusium; species Rhamnusium bicolor. The sequence continues at coordinate 239,928 of JANEYF010005208.1, read as the reverse complement.
TCTCGTGGTAGTTACGGTGTTGATCTAAATTAGCTGAGGAGGCAAAACGCATTTCACATTTATCACAAGCAAATGGTTTGACATTTTTTGCTTCCATAGCATGTACTGACACACAATGTTCAACAATTAATTTTACATAACCAAATTGTTCACTACACTTTTCACATGAAAACATTTTTAAAGGTTTCCGACCTCTTCTCTTAAATTTAGGTTGCAATTCGCTAATTTCTTTTTTGTGGATTATGCTTTGATATATTATGTGAATTATATTCCTCAACTGAGTCAAATTTGATAACACATATATCACAGTTATGATTAACAACTGCTCCTAGATCATTTTCTTGTTTCTCTTTTACACACCATATTTTGTGTAGATTTAAATTCTTCTCTGTGGTGTAAAAGTTCTTGCAAGTATGACATTGATGTAAAAGCTTATCACTTCTCTTCTTATTTTTGCATAATTTAATGTGAGCGTTTAACAACTTCTTAGTGCTGTAAACTTGTGTACATATGCTACACTGAAATTTAGAGCTACATAGACTGGCATGTTTGGTTAATTTCGCCTCCGACTCAAATTTAACAGGACAAAAAGAACAAGAGTATTCTTTATATATTTCTATCTTATGTTCATCTCTCATGTGATTTTGCAGTATTGTCTTAGTTGGACACGATTTTTCACATATTACACATAAATTTGATTGGTCATGTTCATTTTCAACGTGAAAAAGTAAGTCTTTTTTTGTGATAAAATCTATACTACAGTCATAACACGTAAAAATAATGCTATTTCTAGCTGTTATGGTGTCCTCATTTTCAGTAAGTGCTTTTAAACCATTGTTATACTGTGGGGCTTTTTCAAAGAAAGAATCTTCGCTATGAATTTGCAATTTATGTTGCTGAAGTTGGGTTTGGGTTGTAAACAATGTAGAACATATCTCACAACTAATCCCCTTTTCTTCATAATAGTATTCGATATCGCAATTATCTTTAAAATCGATATTTTCTTCATTGAGATATGTTTCTCTCTTTTCCAATTTTAATCTTCGTTCTGCTTCTAAATTTAACACAAGTTTTTTAAACCCCCAAGCTTTTTCCAGTTGTGTCTTGCAAGATTCACATATTTGATACTCTTCAAGCCATTCCTAGGTATAAAATATACTATTAAGCCTGTAGGACTAAATTAAAAGCATTAAATCATTACCAATTCGGGTACAATGAATTGCAGTTTTGTAAACCACTTTACATTATATTCATCTGAATCATCTACACTTACAGTTGAATAGTACTTTTCTAGACAAATACTACACTGTTCTGTGTTCATTGTAATAATAATCACAAAACCACAGAACAGATAAAAGCACAAAACGGAACAACCCAGTTAAAAAATTTTGGGAATTCAAATGTGGTTCATTTAATATTTGCTAACCTTAAAATATAATTTGTTTTGATTTTGTACTTCTTCTTCTATTTACGGTTACTTATCTATGGAGTAGTTAGAAAGACTTTGTAGTGTAGTGACCCACTTCGGTGTAAATCTCTGTGGCAGAGGTAGACCATGGCTTATATAAACAAAACCGTGGAGACGGACAACAGACAACACCACAGAAAACTAGATCAAAATGCATTAGACACACAGACCTCAAATATTAGACAGAATAAATTCCGGAGCCCGTTCGAAAATAATGAAAGTGTAACCCAGAGTGTCATTGTATCCTTGTCTACATTAACTCTTTAGAAAGGAAAGAAGTCATACTCCAGTAAAATATAAATAATTTTCGAACTTAGCCTTGAAGTGCTAACAGTTTTATATATTCTGTGCTGCTAACAAAGTTTTTGTTAATATATAGTTGTGTTAAAAAAATATACGACTATTTAAGTTATTTAAATTTACCTCTACAGATAAACATTTTTTTAGTATGTATGTAGACATGAAATTTAATTAGTTTTTTACATGAAATTGTGTATTTTTCAAAAATGGCGAAAGGAAAGGGGAAAATTGATAAATCATGTAAAATTCTTGAGCTTCCACATTGTGTTTTGAGGGTGTTATTTTCTTATTTAGATAATACCTCACTTTACATTCTAACACGGTAAATATTTTTTCCAAAAAGTTTGTGTTTTTGCTTATTATTTTGTTTATTTCAGAACATGTCGATACTTTCAGTATTTTATTGAAGATCCTGCATTTTGGAGATATATAGATGCTAGAGAAGAGCCCAATTCTGACGATAAGGTGGTTTATTGTTATAATAAAATTCATGAGAAGACCACCCATATACTGTTTAAAGCAAAGGATAAGAACTGCGGTCAGGTCCCTCCTAATTTTTTTTGAGGCCACAATTCCATTTAAAAACCTCAGAGTGTTAGCTTTGGAAAATCAACGATTTAATGGATCTAAGGTGAGAAACGTTTTAGAGAAATTGGCATACTACACGTCAAATATTGTACCCTTAAAAATTGTTGCGTCTGAAATCTTGAATATCTTCATAACAGCAAAAATTGTATTTTTTGGGCTAATATCCAGTGGCAAATTAGGGAGAATTTTAAGACATCTTAATACCATTTTGTCATAAATAATTCACTTGTGATTCCACTCTCCACCTAACAGTCTCTGATTTTCAAGAAGTTACTTCGGTAACTAGAGAGGTTAAGAAAATTTTTTTTAAAGAATGAGTGACCCTCAGATTAATAATATAAAGATAAGTAACACCCATAAGAGATACACTGATTATTGTGACCCATACATAAACAACAATTAGCATGTTTACATATCAACTTATCCAAAACAAGCCAGGGACGGCTCCAGGCTTCAGCGTTTATTTTAATGCTTTTGCATAATTTAAAACTTAATAGGTATACAAAATTTGTTTACTTGAGTAATGTATTTTTCAATGGTATTCTGCTGTTAAAAACTGGTTATAGTTAAACGATTTTCCAGTGACTGTTAAAATAAATTCTGCAGTTTATTTTTTTACTAAAGAGAATTTTTCCATTCGTTCGGAATTATTTTCGAACACTTGTAGCTGAAGTTGTAACTTCAATGTTTCTGAAATGTCAGTAAAATATATAATATTGTGTAGGTATAGAACTAATATTTTTCTGCTATCAGTAGTTATTTATATAGATATGTATATGTATTGTATACCATGGTCTACCACTTAAAACTCCTCCCTTATTTTTTATATTTTTTAAGCAATGACCATGTCCAGCACATCAAATTGTAGGTATTTTTAAGTTATTTAAATGTGCATACAAAGCAATTCAAAAATTTTTTTTTTGAGGAAATCGTATATGAAATTTGTTAAAGCTATTTGATAAAGGTTTTAATGGTTTTAATTAGCTTTAGTCATTATAACTTATATAAAAATTTTTTTCATCGATCGGGTTCCTCCGTGCCATGTTGATATTCTGAGCAATAGGATCAAAACCAGTGATAATATTTACGTATCTTGCGTCGGATGTAGATAAATCGAACAAATTTTTATGTTTTGTTACTCATTTGTATTATTAATCTGAGAGGTGACCATTATTCATTTTTAAACAACTTGTGTATGAAAATTATTTATTTTAGTTATCATTGAAAGATTTTCCAAAATGTTTAGAAGAACTGAGCCTCAAGAGGACCCACATTAAGTCCTCAGAGTATTTTTTTCAACATTCAGACAAAAATATGAAAAATCTAAGGGTAAGGGATACCTCAATTTTAAGAAAAAAGATATATTTTTTACAACTATATTATAGGTATTGATTTTGGATGGATGCAAATGGGTAACTTGTAGTTTTCTCATGTCTGTTACAAAATATGCAAATTTAGAAATCATATCAGCTGTGAAATGTATAAGACTGCACTTGAATATGGTTCCTTATGTAAATATGGCAAGATTTGGTTGTAAGAAACTGAAAATATTTGATTGCAGGTTTACAGGTAAATTACTTTTCTATTTTATTTAATTGTATTGTTGTTGCTAGTTATTTTATAGTGGTGGTTTTGCCTTCCGGCCCTTACGCAGATCATAGTAATTTTTTATCAGTTGTCGTAAATAGTTTTCAGCTACCAAAACAATACTTAAATAAAGAAAATATGGCAACAGAATCATATACAATAAAAACAAATTCAACTTTTAATATAGTGGGACATCCCCATTGGCAATATTAATGCTTTCATAAAATACACCCTGTGTCTCAAAAACAATTGGGTTTTTGATATAAATTTACATAGACTCCTATTATTTTCATGGGTTCTATCAATTCTCAAAATTTCAAAGATAAAGTTCGGTCCACTCTGTATAATGAGTATAATCCGTAATAGGGTTTGATGGTTTGACAACCAATGCTGACATTTGTTGCATGGTAGGTTATAGTCTGCATTATTTGTATAACCAGTGGTGTGATTCATTCATTATTTTAGCAAATGAAATGAATAAAACCAGTAAAAGACAATTGATTACACCGGCACACAAAAAAAAAAGTTGTTTGTACATTTGACGCCACCTACCTCCCGACATGTATTTCGACCCGCTGAATCCGAATTTGAAGTCAGTTTGAACCGTACACACTCAAATATCGATTAAATAGAAAAACCGTAAAAAATTGCGAAAATTGGGTGTTTCGGTAATAAAAAAATGTTTGTGGATCTAAACCAAGCCTAATTTTTATGTATTTCGATCCGCTGAATACAAATCTAAAGTATATTTAGACCATAAGCCGTTTTAAATCTAAGTAAATTGTAAAAAACCCTCGAAAATTGGTAAAAATGGCAAAAAATTGTGATTATGTTGATGAAAAAAATTTTGTAGACCCGGATCGAAGAGGATTTTTTATGTAATTTGATCTGCTGAATCCGAATCTAAAATATATTTGGCCCATTAATCCCTCAAAATCGCAAAAAACCGATAAAATAGCAAAAAATTGCAGTTGAAAAAATTGAAAAAAAATCTATGAAACACGATTAAATACGTTTCTTGTATTTTTTTATGCATAAAATACAAGTTTAGAATCTGAAAATGTGAAAAATTGTAAAATCTATAAAAAATGACGTATAAACAGAATGAAAATTTTTTTCATCAACATAATCACAATTTTTTGCCATTTTTAGCAATTTTCGAGGGTTTTTTACAATTTACTTTGATTTAAAAAAAGGCTTATGGTCTAAATATACTCTAGATTCGTATTCAGCGGATCGAAATACATAAAAATTAGGCTTGGTTTAGATCCACAAAATTTTTTTTATTACCGAAACACCCAATTTTCGCTATTTTTTACGGTTTTTCAATTTACTCGATATTTGAGGGTGTATGGTCCAAACTGACTTCAAATTCGGATTCAGTGGGTCGAAATATATGTCGGGAGGTAGGTGGCGTCAAATGTACAAACAACTTTTTTTTTGTGTGCCGGTGTTATCCGACCAAGAACCCATGATTTATTTCTTTACTAATTGAATTTACTTTTAGGTGTCGGCCACGAGGTTTTACGTTCATTCTACCCTAAGGAATCAGTTCTTTCCCTTTACTTTCAAAGTCTTAAGTCGGCTGAGTTAGACTACAGTGAAAAAATCTTCAATAATAATTTTATGCGATCTGTGACCTATCCCATTGAGGATAACTCTATGGACAGCAACATATGTGATGAAAGCCTTTACGAATTCATATATTCGATCGCATCTGAAGATAACGGCGATACCAAATAGCCTTTTATATCAAGATCCTTATCCTAAGTGTACCTGCAATTACAAGAGTCAAGAACAAGAGTCAAGTAAGTGTTAAATGTATATAGGGTACAGTTTATATTTGTATTTGCAAAGCTGCGTTTTAATGGCCTGTTTATCTGTTGATTCCTTAAAAATGTTAGTAGGTTCAAGCAATCAAGAAGTGTCAGAAGATTATTACTTATGTGAACCTCCAAGACGTCAAATGATGAAGTTCGTCTGTCAAAAACACCTCAAAGATGTGCAAAAGTTGCCTGTTGAATTCAAAGAATTTTTTGTTGCAAACCAGAGACAGTTTTATACAGGTAAAAATTCACTAGTAAAATTTTAGGCACAGAACCAATATGACCAAATTAATCATAGCTTTTAGAGTTTTTTGTCCAAACAATAATTTTTTCTGTTTTGGGATATGATAGATAAATGTACCTTGTCTGTAAAAGATAATAATGGGGTGGAATGAAAAATAATATTAACTGAAAATATTTTGCTAATTTTTATTTACTAACTTTTACAATCTTATCACAGATAAGTATAACATATATCTTTTTAAACAATTATTTTCCCGGCTATTTACCAAAACGCTGAAACTTGGATTACAAAAAAGATAATATGCACATTATGTTCAGTACAACTGACTCAATAATGTCATTTTTAATTTCAACTATTGGGTAGATATTTTAAAGTTTTTTAAAGTGAGTGTCAACTGGTGAGTACCTTGTGTTTTATTTATTTTTGGTTTTACTAGACAGAATAGTTGAAATTAAAAATAACATTATTGAGTCAGTTGTACTGAACATAATGAGCATATTATCTTTTTTGTAATCCAAGTTTCAGCGTTTTGGCAAATAGCCCGGAAAATAATTGTATAAAAAGATATGTTATACTTATCTGTGATAAGATTTGTAAAAGTTAGTAAATAATAATTAGCAAAAAATTTTCAGTTAATGTATATTTTAACTTTTACCAAGAAGAGGAACTTAATTTGTTTTTAAATTATTTTATTCGATCCTAATGGGTATTTCCACTATATAATTTCAATTATTCTGTTCTCTGAAGCCATTAATGTTTATTACATTGGGGTTTACAAGTTTCCTTACTTTGAATTCTTTAAATGTGCTGGCTACCCTGATGACGCAATGCAAGCAGAAACACGTGTCGGTAGATATTTTAAAGTTTTTTAAAGTGAGTGTCAACTGGTGAGTACCTTGTGTTTTATTTATTTTTGGTTTTACTAGACAGAATAGTTGAAATTGAAAATAACATTATTGAGTCAGTTGTACTGAACATAATGTGCATATTATCTTTTTTGTAATCCAAGTTTCAGCGTTTTGGCAAATATCCGGGAAAATAATTGTTTAAAAAGATATATGTTATACTTATCTGTGATAGGATTTGTAAAAGTTAGTAAATAATAATTAGCAAAAAATTTTCAGTTAATATTATTTTTCATTCCACTCTATATTTTAACTTAATGTTTATTGGTGCCAATATACTATATAAAGTATTTACACAAGTCAGTTTAAAATTTCTACAAGTAACTTAGAACTTGAACATAATAACATTTAACATAAATAGAATATATTAAAATTATAAAATAAAATTATAAATTACGAGAACACACTAATACATTTAAAAGTAAAAGTCAGCATTTACATATTCATATATTTGGTGAAATTTATTGTAAAAACAGGTTATAATACAATATTTCATATTATACATAGCAATATTGCCATTCTTGTCAGCTCAAGGCGTCCCAACACATCCAGTTTTTTAAATTTCGTCGGCTGAGGTGCAAAACCGACTATCTCATTTGAAGATTATTTTAGAGAAGTTAAAAACTGTATATTTGACTATATTAGTCAAGTAAACATTACAAAATGAGGAATGATTACTACGTAGGATATTTAACATCTAATAGACAGATTTGATATATTTTATTATTAAAGTAATGATATGGGATATGAGACTTAAACAGATTTGATTTTTGATTGGTTGCATTTTTTGGAGTTACACGTTTTTGCACCTCTGCCGACGATTTTATAAATTTTAAGGTTAAATTCCTCCTGTGTAACAGCTGATGCCGAGACAATGGCATCATCTGCATACAACGCGGTAATACCCATATTGAATATGATTTGGTAAATCATTAATATAAAGCATAAACAACAGAGGCCCTAAAATTGAACCCTGTGGAACAATCAGAGTTAGTTGAAAATCATTACAATTTACTACTAGTTTACGATTTTCCATGTGGGAGTAGATATAACCCTCTAATAAATATTTTTTAATTTTTGTGAAAAGTATTTTCTTATTCACGCACTTGAAAGCTTTTGATAAATCCAAAAATAGAGAAATAACATCTGCCTTCATCTAGCTCTAGAGATATCTTTTAAAAAATATACAGTTGTTGTTTTTGTTGATTTAGTTGGCCTAAATCTGTGTTGACACTCGAAAAGTATATTATATTTTTTCTATTATTTTTTATCATTAAATTTCAGGCATGAGTACTGACGTTGACAGCGATCCCGATTCTTCGGATTCAGATAGTGACAATGCTTGTTGTATGTATGGAATGGGCAGAAGAATGGTTCTACTAACGCCCGGAAATAACGCTGATTCTGTGCATGAAGAGGTGCTTGAACTAGGTCGTGACCATCGTAGAGACAGGCTTAACGTTAGCATATTTATAGCTAGTCCATTAGGAGATAGAAGGAATGTAAATACTGATGAAGTTAGGTAAAATTTCTTCAGGTCTCCGTATTAAACAGATCTGTCATATTTATTGAATTTCAGTGCAAACGATGCCGAAGCCAATGCTGTACCAAGCACTTCTAGAAGTGTCTCAGAAAACAGCATTAATGAGAACTTAGAGAACACAAGAAAGGAGGCAGCTAAAAGAAGACACAGTGATGAGAGCGAAAGCAGCGACGACCAGGACAGTTCACAGCAAAATAAGAGAGTGAAAGTGTCTGATGAAAAATTAGACGAACTCACTGATGAGGCCCAAGAAGCCCAAGTAAATGAACTTGTAGAAAGCGCAACTGATATGGGAAATAGACTGAATAAATTTATACAAAACAGTATGGATAAATTTAGTAATAGACCTCCCAGACTTTATGGGCAAGAAGATGGCCCTAGTACGTCTCGGTGAGTTTTTGCTGTTAATCTGTCCAACTGTAATTTTTCATTTTGGAAATTTCCATCAACAAATTTTCCATTCAGTCGAAAATTCCTGATTGTAGTTACTGTACGCCCACCTTTAATTTTCAATGTAAATATTTGTAATGATAATTTTTTTTTGTGGTATTTTTAAAAATTTCGTAAACAAAATTATGAAAATAATAATAATAATAATAATTACACCACATGTAATGACCACTTTATCCCTGATTGTCTTAAATGACATTGTGTGGGAGAGGGTTACACATTAAGAGACAATGGACATACATCCAATATCCGAGTATACTACGATTAATCTCTCTCACAGAAAAATCCCAGTGCCACAGCCGGGAATCGAACCCGGGACGCCGAGGTTTCGAGGCAAGTACGTTACCTCTAGACCACGGAGCCATATGAGCCATAAATGTAAAGTATGTTTAGCCACGTTGATAGTGACATCAAATAGAGCGAATTTAAAACTTGCTGCCGCCTAACAGAGCTACAAGCATTCAAATTTTGGAATAGTAAACTGGTTTATTTATATTCATACAGTACTGTACTACCAAATGGGACAAATGATGGCGCCAGGAAGTCTACTAAGTGGAATTTTATTCTTTTATTATTCTTTTTCAATTTCAGTGTTGAAAATCCTGCAGAAAATGTTAATGGCAATATGAGAAACAGGTTTCAAGAAGCACAAACAAAGGTTTGCGTTATTATACCTCCAAGAATTCCAAGAAATGAGGTAAATCGACCAAATAACAGGAGGGACTATGATGAGCTTTTTCAAAGGCAAAGGTAAGAGATTTTGTACAAAATATATCATTAGCAGGGAGCGGAACAATTGCCAGTTACGTATAATATTACATGCATGTATCCCGGTTTCCTGCCATAATATTGGTTGCCGAGTTGGTGCATAACTTACAGGTACACCCCCTTTTTCTCCTTTAGTTTTGAAGATAATTGATTGAAATTTGGGATATCCTATATACATAATAAGCGAAAATTTTTTTACATACAAGTGATTTTTTTTCACTTCCGGTTTTGCCGGAAGTGACACTAACATTCGATTTATAAATGGAACACCCTGTATATTATTGCATTTTTGAATTCTGCATAATTTTCTGATTCCAACAATACCAAATAAGTACCATTTCAAAGATCAGTATTTTTTATAATATACTGTTTAGTTTTCCATTTAAGTGTGCCATGACGGTTCGAGATTTATTCTAAATGACCCGTGTAATGCTAGAAAAATCGAAATCCCGTCAAAAATACTAAATTACGTGATTTATGAGCAAATAAAGTTCATCAAAATGGTTTTTGGGGCAAAACTAATTTTTTTCAAATTATTCAAATATTGGTACCGTGATACCATTTATTAGTATTATTAATAAGGGATTTATTCATATGTCGTATTAAAATTTGTGATAAATACAAACAAAATTACAATTAAAAGAAAATAAGAAAATATAATTTTTTTCTAATTAAATTTTAAGAAATAATTAACTAAGGTGGCTTTGAAAACAATGAAATATTTAGCTTGTCAAACATTTGTTGGTTTACTGGTGTTTTTATTGTGTTAAAGACACAAAATTGTTTAAATTTCTTGTTAATTGTGTTCAAAATGCCACAAATTTATACAAGAGATGAAAAAGTGGACATGTTAATTATTTATGGGGAATGTAGAAAAAAATTCCTTTGCGGCTAGAGACCTTTATGCCAAACGATATCCTGATAGATAATGTCCAGCGAGAAATTATTTTAATCGTCTTGAAAATCAATTCCGAACTGAGCCCAACAATGATCCCGAAGAAAATTTCATTCTTGACAAAGGAACAGAAATTAATGTTTTGGCTCGAGTAGAAGTTGATAAGACCGTTTCTTTAAGGCAAATTAGGTTTGAATTGGAAATCAGTCACCAAACAGTAAGCCAAATTTTGCACAAATACCACTATAAATCTTTTAAATTTCAATTGCACCAGCACTTGTACGAAAATAATTACGAACGTAGGATGGAATATTGCAATTGGATTTTGCAGAATAATGGGCAGCCAAACAATGATTTTTTGGGAATGATTTTATTTTCGGACGAGTGTAAGTTTACAAATTTGCGATTATTTAACCGACAAAATACAAAATATTGGTCACAAGAAAATCAAAATTTATTATGGGAGGGTAACTTTCAAGTGCGGTATGGTTTCAATGTTTGGCTTGGAATAATCGGTAGTAGAATCATTGGTCCAATAATATTTGAAGGACCCCTGACTGGTGCCAGATACTTGGGATTTCTGTAAAGTGAAATTGAGGACAGTTTAGCTGAATTACCTTTCCATTTACGACAGGGAATGTATTTTCAACAAGATGGCGCTCCTCCCCATAATTTAAGAATAGTAATTGGTTACCTTCAACGGAGATTCGGAGAAAACGTAATTTCGATGAATGGTCCTGTGAGGTGGCCTCGAAGGTCACCTGATTTAACACCCTTTGATTTCTTTGTTTGTGGTCATTTAAAAAATATTTTCTACGCAATCGCCGTTACAGCCCGTGAAGACCTGGAGCTACGAGTAAGACGCGCAATTAATAGCATAACGGCCCAACAATTGGTGAAGGTTTTTCGAGAAACAGCTATGCGAGTTCAGAAGTACATTGACGTTAATGGACGCATTTTGAACAACTGTTGTAATGTTTTGTGTTCATTTTTTGTATTCGAAAGCCACCTTATGTATAACAAGGTAATTAGTACAAAATTGTATTTTCTTTTTTCTTTTAGCTGTAATTTTGTTTGTATTTATCGCACATTTTAATATGGCATATGAATAAATTCCTTATTAATAGTACTAATAAATGGTACCACGGTACCAATATGGTTCCATTTGAAAAAATTGAGTTTTGCCTCAAATACCATTTTGATGAACTTTATTTGCTCATAAATCACGTAATTTAGTATTTTTGACGGGATTTCGATTTATCTAGAATTACACGGGTCATTTAGAATAAATTGGAACCGTCATGGCACACTTAAATGGAAAACTAAAAATTATATTATAAAAACTACTGACGTTTGAAATGTCACCTATTTGGTATTGTTGGATTCAGAAAATTATGCAGAATTCAAAAATGCAATAATATACAGGGTGTTCCATTTAAAAATCGAAAGTTAGTGTCACTTCCGACGAAACCGGAAGTGAAAAAAAAAAATGGCTTGTATATCAAAAAGTGCCGCTTATTATGTATATAGGATATCCCAAATTTCAATCAATTATCTTCAAAACAAAAGGAGAAAAGGGGGTGTACCATGATCCTGTTACACCCGGTACAAATAAACGCATACGTATCAATTAATTCAATTATATGAAGGCTCTTTAAAAAATTATATAATTGCCTGTTTTGAAAAATGGGCAAAATGGCATATATTTCTGCTTCCTGATCATTAGTCATTATACTGTTATTAATGAATGTTATGCAAGAAGTGGTGCCCTGTATTGAACCTTGGGGAACACCTAAAGTTTGAATTGATTCAAGAGTTATTTCGTTGAGTGAAGGAATATATAAGAGGCGCAAGTGTATGTTGAAATCTGTAGCCAAAGCTAGAGTGAACATCTAGGGCAGTGTCACTCGCATTTGGATCAGAGTTTACTCAGTAAGTTCATAGTCATGAAAAATGAGTCACAGCAAATCGTATTTATGTTTATAAACATTTTAAAATAATGTAATCTACAGAAGTTAGTTTTTAAATTTCTTGTGAAAAACTCTTAATTGATGCAAATAATGGAGAAAATTATATAAAATGTGAATGCTCTTATGAATGTGGCCATTTAAAAAAAAATAATTTGTGAAAAGCACTTTTTACTGAAAGATGGATATTATAAACAATACACGATAGTTTTTAGCTATAATTGCAATTCCTAAAAATGTATCGAAAATATTTAATTTTTGTTTGCAAATAAGTTTTTTTTCAAATTTAAAATCGGTCATAAACAACCTATTTATTTGTTTATTAAAAGCTATACAAAAATAGAAGAATGTAAAAATATTATATTGTAATACAAGTCCTGAAAGCCCTAGTTTGCTGCATGAATGTGCCCGTGTGGCACTTTCCGTGCGAATTTTAGATACTATGTTTTCTACGACTGCGACATTTTTGTACTGAATAAAGCCTAATTTCTATTATTCATTTTGATTTATATGTCGTGTGTCAGTTTGACTTTTGTTAAACTCCATTATCATCATCATGTTTAATTTTGCCGTACCTAAATCATTGGTTTTTTATTAACGTGGAAAAACATACTTTACACACGGGGTACTGAAAAAGGCCACTTTCTATACTGCTCTGTATGTAGAAATCCAGACTTTCTACATAGCCGTAGAAAAAATTACACCTCTACACTTCTTCACTTAATGGTTATTTCAAACCTAACATAGTCATATTTTTATATAATGATTTAAAATAATTACAACTTAAGGTAAAGTGCGATCACTGTAAAAAGATGAAGTTATAGGTTGTCTTTTTTTTTCTGTGATGTGAGATGCGGATGCTCTATCATTTAACGTTAATAGTTAAATTAGTTTCGACACAATATTTTATTGGATCTTCTTAATACATCATTAAAAATGTGGAAACATTGAAGGGTTCAAATTGCCTAAATCAATTTTTTTCTTTTGTATTGCTAATTACTTAATTACATTATTTTTCCAGTATTTTTCGTGAACGTAACCATAATTTACAATTAAGTGCAGACACAGTAGCGCGGCTGCCTACATCTAATTGGTGAGTGGGTGAAATCTTAGGCTTATGTCTATGAGCTGATCTAAATGAGTGAACCGATCATAATAAGTCTTGTTACATAAGTTCATTGCTATCAATTCATTCTCTTAGATCAGTTCAGAAAAATATGCTTCTTAATTGCTTGTTTTCATTTACTGGTAATATTTTTAGTGGTCGTCAATTTGTTCATGGTGTTGGTAGGGTAGAAATTGTTAGGCCTCCTTCAGTTGATAGACCAGTTAACCGGTTTGTTAATCCACTGTTTGTTCATGTACGACAAAAATTTCCCAAGAAGAAATTACACCTTCGTCGTTTGTCCTTAAGAGGTTTTAGGAGGATCACAGATATAGCACTGGACTATATTAAAAATTTAAATATAGATCTGCTTGATTTGACATACACTAGTGTTACCAAGGAGGGAATTGAGAGTTTCCTCGTCCACAACCCCAGTTGTAGGGTTGTTCATCCTTTGTACTGCATTTGTAAACCGATAAATCCTTTTTAATATACTCTATTAATATTGTAAGAGATGTCTTTTGTTTTATTAATTGCCATATATTTGTAAATAAAAAGTTTTGATAATTTTTGTGTTATTTCAGTATATCTATATTTTATCCAATTTATTTACCTATTTCATTAGAGCCGACATGAAAATCCATTAGATGAATGATGTATTATCTGACATGGTTTGTTTATAGTAAAATGTTGCAAATTATTGTTTATTTGGCTTGAAATGCATTTTTAGTTAAACTTTTTCCAAATTTAATATTAAAACATCATTTATTTCTAACAAAAATATAGGCAGATAACTTTTCAATGCAAAACAAAAAACTGGTATCTCTAAAAAATGTGGTGTATATCGGTTAGATTGCCCAGAATGTAATGCCTCATATGTAGGTCAAACAGTTAGATCGTTTGGAGTAAGATATAAAGAACATATTCACACAAAAAAACAACACTCCAACTTTTATAAACACCTAACAAATTCTGGTCATAAATAACTGATGACCATCAATCTAAAATATTACTTATTTGTGGGAAGAGTAAAAAACTTAATTTATTAAAAATGCTGGAAATAAATAAATAGGAATAAAAATTACAACATATTAAACGGCCAAATAGATTTAAATAATTCTGTTATTAAACTTGTTCAGATAACCTAATGCTGTTAATAAAAATCACACCATAATATAGTTTATTTTGAGAAACCTATGTACAAATTATGAATTATATGATCAACCATAAAGTGACCCATCCTTCTATTCAGTCCAGTTTATATTTAAATGAAAGTAAAATCTGTGTATAATTTAGTTTACTTGAAAATGTTGGAGTAGGATGAAACAGTTGTAAAAATAACAAATAAAGCAAAAATTAGTCAAGTACTTAATAAAAAGTGTTTATGATTTTTTTGAAACATTTTTAGTTAGTGTTGTAAATTTCCAATTTTATTTGAGCAACACTATTGTGATCATACATACTAAAAGTTATTTCAAAATTCAGTACTCAATTTGCTTTGTTTATACTAGTGAGTATATGCATGAACAATTGAATGCTTGGTGTTAAAGCATTTACTTCAACCTCACTTCTCAATGTTTCACCATTATAGTTGTTGAGGCATTAGGGCCTTATTAGTGGACTGTAAACACTTAATTGGTATAAAAAGACTTTGATTGTAAATATTATACACTTTAATTTGAAATTTTAAAATTAAGAACAACAAATAACATGTATCTATCAATGCGTCCACATGTCTACTGGCTTTTTCGCACACTCAAGCGCAGTTAACAACTGACATGCGCCTTACAGTTAACGGTTTTACGTTCAAATTCATTTTAATAGCTCAAATGAACACATATAAAATAAAGCAGGGTTGGCCTTTAACAATAGTAATTGTTACCAAATCAACAGAGTTTTAAAAGTGAATAATAATCACGATTTCTAGTACAGCAGGACCAGCACTTAAATGAGAAGTCCATCTTCAGTTTTAAGTTGAAACCAATTATATGCAATATATTGCTGTTTATTGATTATTTATTTCTTGTTTGTTTATATGTAGTCCTGGAGTGGGTTGAAACCTTGGATTGTGAAGATAACATTAACGTAGTTTTCCACGAAACACCAAAACACTATACCGGGTGTAACAGGATCATGGTACACCCCCTTTTCTCCTTTAGTTTTGAAGATAATTGATTGAAATTTGGGATATCCTATATACATAATAAGCGGTACTTTTTGACATACAAGTGATTTTGTTCATTTCCGGTTTCGCCGGAAGTGACGTTAACTTTAAATTTTTAAATGGAACACCCTGTATATTATTCCATTTTTGAATTCTGCATAATCTGAATTCAACGATACCAAATAAGTGACATTTCAAACGTCAGTATTGTCTACGCACCCACCGTACCAGCCTGTGAAGACCTGAAGCTAAGAGTAAGACGCACAATTAATAGCATAACGGCCCAGCAATTGGCGAACGTTCTTTGAGAAACAGCTATGCGAGTTCAGAAATGCATTGACGTTAATGAACAGCATTTTGAACTATTGTAATGTTTTGTATTCATTTTTTGTATTCCAAAGCCACCTTTTGTATAACAAGATAATTAGAACAAAATTGTATTTTCTTATTTTCTTTTAGCTGTAATTTTGTTTGTATTTATCTCACATTTTAATGACATATGAATAAATTCCTTATTAATAGTATTAATAAATGGTATCACGGTACCAATATGGTTGTATTTGAAAAAATTGAGTATGGCCCCAAAGACCATTTTGATGAACTTTATTTGCTCATAAATCACGTAATTTAGTATTTTTGACGGGATTTCGATTTTTCTAGCATTACACGGGTCATTTAGAATAAATCGGAACCGTCATGCCACACTTAAATGGAAAACTAAAAATTGTATTATAAAAACTATTGACGTTTGGTATCGTTGGATTCAGAAAATTACGCAGAATTCAAAAATACAATAATATACAGGGTGTTCCATTTAGAAATCGAAAGTTCCGGAAGTGACAAAAAATCACTTGTATGTCAAAAAGTGCTGCTTATTATGTATATAGGATATCCCAAATATCAATCAATTATCTTCAAAACTAAAGGAGAAAAGGGGGTGTACCATGATTCTGTTACACCCGGTTTAAATAAGCTGGAAAAAATAGGTATACGAGGACGAGCACATGATTAGTTTAAGTCCTACCTTAAGGAGCGTATTCAAAAAGTAAATATTAAAGACAATGGTACAGACTATTACTCAGAGTCAAAAGGCATAACCATGGGAGTTCCACAAGGCAGTGTGCTTGGTCCGATCTTATTCATATTATATATAAACGACCTATCAACGATAATCACAGATGATGCAATTATTTTAACAAAATACGCAGATGATACAAATGTTCTAATTTCTGAAAAAACTTTTACCATAATAGAAGAAAAGACACTGGCAAGTATGTCACTAATCACAGATTGGTTTCATAATAATTCATTACTGTTAAATACGGGCAAAACCAACTGCATACTATTCAAGCACAGTAGAAATGACAAGACTTATCCTGCAGAAATAAAAATTAATGATGTAAACATCGCGTTCACAAACTCAACTAAAATCTTGGGGGTCACTGTTGATCAGAATATGAATTGGTCGGACCATGTGCACTTGCTCTGTGGAAAACTCAGCAAAGTTTGCTACTCAATTAAGGAACTAAAAAAGGTGGTAGATGAGAGCACGCTATTAACAGCTTACTATGGTAACTTCTATTCATTAATGACCTATGGAATAATATTTGGGGGGGGGGTCACCACAGTCAGGAGGTTTTTAGGATCCAGAAAAGAGAAATTAGGGTCATGACAAGACACAGAGTAAGCGATTCATGTCGTGGTCTGTTCAGAACTCTTAAAATATTAACTGTATCAGGTGTATATGTATATGAAAGTTTGTGTTTCGTTTACAATAACAGAGATAACTCTAAAGATGCCCTTATAAAACATCAACATAACACAAGGCATAAAGATAATTTTTGTTATCCAGTTCATAAAAGTGCTTTACTTGAAAAAGGCTGTTATTATAAATGTCTGCAGTGGTATAACTGCCTACCCAGATATATAAAAGAAATTAAAACTCAACGACTCTTTAAAAAAACAATCAAGGATATATTAATACAATCAGATCCATATAATATGAATGAAATTAATGAAGCTACCTTCCTGTGAAGTACTTGCGAGCTCTGGGGTGCGAATATATTTCTTTCTCTATTATTCCTTTTTTCTTTTCTTTTAATCCCTTTATAAACTGTGATAAAACAATGAAAATAGTTCCTCTTCTTTTATAGTTTGTTAAACCAATGAAAATAGTTCCTGTTCTTTTATAGTTTGTTATTTATATTGCTAGTACTAAGTCTTTTTTTTTAAATGTGTATTGGAAGCTAACTTAGTGTAATTTTATTACTACGAGTGGGCATCGATATTCAATGAAACAGACCAGCACTGAATTCCGAAGCCCACGTCTACTGACTTGTACTAAACAATTTAGTATTGTCCCTAGTATGAAATAAATCTATCTATCTATCTATCTATACTGCACTACTGGAATACTTATATGTATTTGGTTATCGTAATATTTTATTTTTCTCATTTATCTGTTGGCATGAATTTGGCTCTAGATTAGTATAACATTATAAATATTCACTGAATGTTAAAATTAATAAACTATAGGTCTTAATTCGGGCTGGGAAAAATAATCAATTAATTGAAAAATAATCGAACATTTGATTATTTCGTAAATAATCGGTTATTGAGTAATAGATTGTTGATTTATCTATTATTGTTTAAGCGATTAATCAAATATTGATTAATCGGTTATTGATTAAAATATAAACAACAAAGAAATCATACTTTGAAAATGAAAAATAGGTAAATCTTATTATTCAATTTAAATTTTCAAAGTAAAAAGTATCCCAGCCCAGTGGAATTACATCATTAAAAAAATTTAAAATTATTTTATTGCGTCTACATATAAAGAGTCTTACAAATATCTTGTATTATCAGCATTTATTCCGTTTTGTAAAATTTTGGCGACAGTGTCCTCCCTCCCACAGTCTCCACTTCTAGTGCCAATCTGTGTTCGTGCAGTGTCTCGTGTTACTGGTGGGAAATTTCCACTTCCATTTGTGGACATTTTTCTTATATAGCGGGAATAGTAGCTAACTAAATGCATTTCTCACCAAAATTTGTCAGAAAATGTTGCACTTTTCAGTAAACCGCCATTGATATCGATGTAGTAGGTGCAAAGTTTTTGTACAAAGCTATAATTACTTGATTAGTTTTAAGTGTGAAATTTGTTTCTGAACTATTTTATTGCAAAAAGTATTACTATTTTTCCTCGACAAGTTTGGCGGGAAACTAACTAAAAACGGGAATTTTTAGAATGTATTGTGGGATATATTTCTTTACCAACCTGGCTACACCGGTTGAACAGAATTGTTGTGATGAAAGTTAGTTTGAATTTTTAATCCAAACAAGCAATAAGCTAAGATAATATGGGTAATTAATAAGTTTGTATCAATGTAATTTAATATTATTCAATGACCACATAATATAAAATAAGTATACATTTTATACAATATTACATCAAAATCAACACATTATATATAATGAAAAAATATTACTTTACATTTGTTTTGTTTACCTACTGGTACAGTTTTTTATACTTAAAAATAAAAAATATAATCCGATACACATTTAATCAGTCTCAACTTTACAATGCGCTTTTATTAATGGAATAAGTTTATAAATATTTAAACTCAAAATGCAACTTAATTTGTATTCTCTCTAAATTTAAATCCCAATCGTGTCAACCCTTCTCTAGCTTCTTGAATTTCCTTAAATCATAATAACGCTATTAAAAAAGAGGTAAAAAATAATATTAAAGACGTACCTTTTGTAACTCCACTGCGGCCTCTTCACAGTCGTTAAAGTTATATACTCTATACAGAACTACAGTCAATGCATATAACTGAAAAAAAAAGCATAAACACTTCTTTCTATATCATTTTAAATAAGGAACATTTACCCCAAACAGTATAACAAAAATTATTGGTGAATATAGTACTAAATTATAGTTCTCTCTCACAAAATTGCTTTCAACTTTATTTGTTACTAGGCAAAACCAAATTGCAAAAAGCACACCAGCGGCTGTGAGCCATTCCTGCAATTTTGTCATTTTTACTTACAGAAAGTAAATTTTTTATAAACTAAAATTGAGGTTAACTACAAGTGACGTGTACTGCACTTTCAAAATTGTAAACATAAGAACAAAAAGTAACTAGATCGAGCTTACTTCTTATTGTACCAACTTATAAAAACTAGTGGGTAGTGTTGTTTTGATGAATGGATACTTCTGTGACATAAATTTAAAAATTGCACAAATGTTCAATATTTTCTTTAAATATGCAGTGAAATTACGATATTTTCAAATCGACGTGGACTATATATAAAAGTTTCGATGTAAACTTAATCTTAATTTTGTTATCTCTGTGTAAATATTTTTGAAAGTGTTTTATCTTTTTTTGTGTATAATTGTATTATTTAAATACAATATATATTATTTTACATATACCTGACATCAATGAGTTGTTATCAGCATTGATTAAATTGAAATGCAACTTAACCTAGAATAACTGCCAGTTCGAAGAAAGCCTTTGTTTGGTTATTTTTTAATATGGAGAACAGCATAGTACGGTTTGTTATAAAAGGTATTTTAATTTGCTTATGAACTTGTAACTGTATTTATGAAATATGTTTTATGTTTTCTAGATGGTGTTAAAAAGTCTCAGAAGGATTTTGAGGATTTTAAAGTACAAATACAAAGGATCGATGGTTCGGTAGTTAAGTTACCTAACGACTTCTCATATGTAGATGTTACAATACCAGAGGGAAATTATAATTTAATAAGGTGAGTTTGTAACCTTTATGTGTAACTATTTTATCTAAATCGAGATATAAACTGTTTCAGAAGCTTTATTTATTACCTATGGGATTAGTTTGAATAATGTTTAAAAAGATATCTGTATGATAATTTATGATATATTCTAATAATATCAAGTAGTAGGTATTTTTATTTGGAAAACTTTTTTTTTTTGATTAATGTAAAATATTTCATTAGCCACATCCGACATCAGTCTCACGTGAATTATTTAAGACAATAATAGTGGCAAATCCTGTATTAGATAACATAAATTAATGAATTATATAGGTGTATGAATTTATTCCAAATTTGTGTTTCCAAATCACCGGTGCTTAGCTGGATTCTCCGGTTTTTGACCATGATCTCCAGCATGCAAAAGCAAATCTCCGGCAGAACCCGCAGAACAAAAAAAAAACCATTTTGTTCAGCAGTTATATAAGAACATAAGGGAAAACTTGGTGATCATTCAGAAGTCAAGTTGTGACTTGTTTTGTAACAACTGCGACAGAGTTACAGTAGAGTTTTGAAATTATTCGGTAAGTACCTACACGTTCTACCATCATGTGATAAAATAATTAACGATTTGTGTGGGAAAAACGGAACAATATTTTATGCAAACTATACAATTTGAAATTTACTTTTAAACATGACGTACAGTGAGGTATCAGTATCAAGACATGTCTCTCCCCAAAGGCATATCAATTTTCAAAAAGAAAAACAGTAATTAACGATTTAATTTGTTGTATTTGGTGGTCATTTTTTTTTTTTAAGGAAAGTCTCAGGCAGAGAGAATACAAATCTGGTAACCCTGTTCCAAATGTTTGTAAAATTTCGTTAAATTTTGTCAAACCCTTTATGAGATTGGGTGGTCCACTTTTTAGAAACACTGTATATATTATGTAATTATTGTGTTTATTATTGTGTCTGCCAAATTTACTCAGCAGTTTTCTCGCCATATAATTAAAATTTCATTAGAATTGCTTTAATCCTGTCAAGAATGAGTATTGTTAATATTTGCAGATCTTTGGGGGAATCTTGAGTGATTCTCAGAATATGTATTAGTAATATTTTGCCCTGTCAAGTGCATTTGTGTAATCGATGTTTAAATCTTTTCCTTTGATGAAAAAAAAATTGTTTTATCTTTAAGTACCACTTATATTATTTTGTCGCACATTCTTTGTCAAAGCCAGACAACTAATTACATTTTAAATATGCCTATTTAGAAATTTTATTTAATATTTTTAACTTCACATTTCGTTGTTTAATTAGTGAATGATATTCATATTCATATTCATATTCACTTTATTCATCTATAAGATCATGTTACATGATATTAGATATGTCAAATAATATATAATATACAGAAAACTGCATATTTGCATTATATAAATAAATATATCAGATATGTGCTAATAATATATAAGGTATGAAACTAACAATAAGAATAAATAATAAAAAACAACAACGTATCATATATATACACACATATACATATACATGTATATATACACACATACAAACACATTACATATACACATATACATATAATATATACACACATACATAACATACAAAAATGAGGAAACTAACCATCAGGTTTATTTAAAAATTCATCTACACTATAATAACCCCTTAGTAATAATAGTTTTTTAACTTCCATTTTAAATTTATTCATTTTAAGACATTTTATATTGTCAGGTAAGCTATTATACAGTGTAATGCAATTATAATATGGCGAGTGTTTAAAATTAGATGTTTTGTGATGTGGTATCATTAACAATTCATTGTTTCTTGTGTGATAGGTGTGTCGATCTGATAATGTACAGAAATCTTTAAAATTGTATTTGACAAAAATTAAGCACTTATATATATAGATGCAGGGAACTGTAAATATTTTCTTATTAACAAATGTATCTTTACAGCTCTCTTTGTATTTTATTTTGAATATTAATCTGATCAATCTTTTTTGGTGAACAAACACGCGATATAACTGATTTGACCTGCCCCACACCATGATATTAAAAGACATATGGGAGACTGCTAAAGCATAGTAAACAGTTCTTAGTTTAGCCTCGTTAAGCGTATCTGATAACTGCAATATCGCGTAATATGCGGAACTTAGCTTGTTACACACTTTGTTTATTTGTAAGTCCCACAGTAAATTTGAGTCTACTTGTGTACCCAAGAATGTGGCATTGTCTTTTAATGGTAATTCTTCAAGTAAACACGGTCTTCTGAGATTAAAATTAATGAAAACAGTTTTGTTGGTATTAAGTATCAGTCTGTTTCTAAAACACCAGTCGTTCATTTGAGATAGAACATTAGCAACCCTCAAACACAGTTCCACAGGGGAGTCAGCTGAGACTGATACCGATGTATCATCTGCATAGATGACAGTGAATCCTTCCTGTATATGGTCAGGCAGATCATTAATATATAACAGAAATAGCAATGGCCCCAGTATGGAACCTTGGGGTACTCCCAGGGAGACATCTTTTGTTTCAGAGTTAACACCATTATAATTTACTAAGATTTTCCTGGATTCCATATAGGACTTGAGGACATTTAAAATATTTCCTCTAATGCCTAAAGCTTGTAATTTATTTATCAGAATTGTTGGATCTACCGAATCGAAAGCCTTTGATAGGTCAAATAATATTGACATTACATATTTGCCTTTATCTAGCTCACTATAAACAAAATTAAAGAGACTGGTCGAAGCAGATTCTATTGATCTTCCTGTTCGAAACCCGTGTTGTGAGGTACAAAGTAAATTGTTTATGTTGATAAAAGCCACTAAGCGATTATATATAACCTTTTCAAATCCCTTCGATAGTGAAGTTAATAAAGATATTTGCCTGTAGTTTTCGATATCACTCTTACATCCCTTCTTAAAAACTGACACTACTTTAGAAGTTTTGAATATTTCTGGAAAAACTCCATTTTGGATTGCTTCATTTAACAGATAGATTAAAGGGTTGATTAAACTTAAAATAATATTTTTTAGTAATGGTGCTGATATGCCATCCAGTCCGAATGATTTTTTATTCTTTAATCCATAGATTGCGTTTAACAGTTCATTTCTTGATATCTCATAGAAATACATAGAATTTATATTATATTTGGAGTTCGTGCATGGAAGTGATGTAATATTTCCAAAAAGATTGGATGTATTAACACTGGCAATATTTGCAAAATGCGAACAGAAATAGTTGCTTATTTTAGAACTGTCCATAACCATTTCCCCATTTACGTTAAGTATTATTTGCCTATTAAATGAGGAATCTGTCCTATTTAGTTTTTTGTTAACAATGTTCCAAGTTTCCTTAGATTTATTTTCAGAGTTTTTTATTTTAGTGGAATAATAATTTACCTTAGCGGCTTTAATATTTTTTTTATGCATCTTTTTGTTTATTTTGTATGTCTCGAGCAGCTCAGAATTATTTGAGTTTTTGGCTTTAAAAAATAAAGCTCTTAGGAAACTGGATTCTTCTCTTAGTTCCGTAGTTAACCAGTTTTTATTGTACTGAAATTTTAAATCTTTAATTTTTACACGTTTAAACGGACAGGCAACATCGAAACACCAGGTTACATTCTCCATAAACAAATTAAATGATATATTTATATCCGATTGGTAAAACGAAACTCCAATCGGTAGACTTTAGACGATTGTTAAATTCTGTTATGTTTTCGTTACTTAAGATTCTCTTATAATCATATTTAGCTTCAGTGAGTTTGAAAGTTGATTTTAATGTATCCACCTCAAACGAAAGAATGTGAGCAAGGTGATCAGCCAGTAGAGCATCATATAACTCAACACTGCAGTTTTCAAGGGGTATGTTTGTTAAGACATAGTCAATCGCAGTAGAACTAACACTGCCATTTTTATTTTTAAATATCCTGGTAGGTTCATTTGTAGTCACATTTAAATAAAAGGAATTAATTATATCTTTTAGTAATTTTACAGAAGCTGAATTTTCAAAAAGGTTAATATTTAAATCCCCACATAATATTGTGAAATCAAATTTTTTTATGCACATATTTAAAGCAGCAGTTACATTACTAAAGAAAATATCTAAATTTCCATTTGGAGGTCTATATACAGTGCATATTAAATATTTGACTTTTTTATTAATTAATACAGACACTGCACACATTTCTATGTGACACTCAACAGAGAATTCTCTGAACAATTTAACATTTTCTACTTCAATGTTACTTCTAACAAAGATTAATGATCCACCATGAATGTGATTACTTCTTGAAAAATTACACACAAGATTGTAATTAGGCATACATATGGTGTCAATATTTTTATCTAATACCCAGTGTTCAGAGATACACAAAATATCTATATCTTTATCATTCACAAAGATCTCAATTGCATCTAATTTATTTACCAAGCTTTGAACATTTACGTGTGAAATTTTGTAGCATTTTGATTTTACACTACTCCCAGATATAACTGGGATAACCGTGGGTATAAAAAATCACTGTCACTTTTTTCTCTTTCTACAGAGGTTGATGAAATATCTAGGAGTTCTATAATTTCTTCAGTTGTGGTCTCCATTGTCAAACTGGTGTAATTTTCACGACCTGCACCATTATCTTTTTTTATTTTTAATTTGAACTTTATTGCCACTATCCTGATCCCTGTCAACTTCTATTACATTGGTGCAAATTTCACCACCATCATTCTTTTTACTATTTTCGTCTTCAGTATTATTGTCCTTGGTAATTTCAATTTCTATTAAGTTTGGATTTACACTTTTAAAGGATACTATATTATGATTTACACTATTAGCCTCGATAATGTTTCTTATTGATTTTGTCAAACATTTAATTTTTTTATAAAAAGTTGTCATTGAGTTTTTGTTCATATCCAGAAGTTCAATGTCAGCATCCAAATTTGAATTGATCATACATATCAATGCTTTTAACTGGGAATTAAACTTTTGAACATATTTATTTAAATAGATATCTTTCCTCTTATGGTATAATGGTATAGAACAAAATATTATTTTGGTGTGTAAACATTTTTTTCACTTTGTCCCATATTTCTCTAAAGGAAGGATACACTTTTTCCCTTATATCATTTAATCCACCAAGAATCACTACATAGTCTTTTTTAGATAAATTACTGGTTTTAATATCTAAATCGTTTAAAACTTGGGACATTCTTGCACCTGGTTTATAAAATGACTGTACTTGGAAGCCATGCAATTGTTTGGAAAGTTCATTATTTAGAAATCGGCCATTATCATCACTGAGTATTAACACTGTTGGTGTATTAATCTTTTTATTTTTAACTTCTCTCACATCGCCTTCAGTATCATTTACTTTTCTATGCGGGGTGTCATTGGATTGAAATTTTTCTTGATTCTGTTTACTTGAATTTTGTCTCAACCTATTTAGTTCTTCTAAAATAATTTTATTTTGTGTCTTAAGATTTTCATTGTAAATCAAAATACTGCAATTAATTTTCTTTAGTTCATTGATTTCCTTTTCATATTTTTCCAATTTTTTAACTTCAAATAATAAGTCTTCTTTAGCCTCAGAATTTTTCTTAATCATTTGACTGAGACTTGTTTTTAAATTGTCGATAAGATTCTTTTGAATCATGAATGGGGCACAGCTTAGCAGTAGTTCCCTTGTAAAAATGTGAGGATTTTCTTATTTTAATTCCATAAAATGTATTATTATTTCCTTAAAGAAATTATAAATGTAGCAGTTTGCGTTGGATGTAGTGGCATTTTCACACAGTCACGTTTTTTATTTGTAGAAATTAATACGAAAGAAGAAAGATCAAAGTTTCTTTATATAATTTTTCATCACTTTTTTAAAATGCTACATAAGAAATGAATGGGTAATTGATTTTGACTTAAGAGGGCTAATCGTACCAGTGTTTGTAAGGTAATTTTTCAAAATTTATTTCTTCCATACAGTTTGGTCATATTACACCAAATTTGGAGGATCAGTAGTTGAAAGTGTACTAGAGGGTACATTATATATATTTTAATTAATTTTCACTTTATGTAGGGAAAATTTATACTGTAAATATAAGTGAAATTTAGTTCCTGAATGATGATATCAATCGGTTAAATTCGAGGTAAAATCCATACATGTCTTCTAGAATGGATCTTCATAATTATGCTCAGGAAGTTTCAAACTTTTATTCCGTACTATTTGGTTAAAATGAATTTTCTAAATAAGTATCTTTGTCACTACAAATGGAGCAAGGAAGTGTTACCTCTATCGGGAGTCGCACCTCAATGAAGTCGGTGAATAAAACGTCTAGTGAAGGTATAGTCAAGAGCAAAATTATTCAGCGGCGCATGTATAAAAACTTTCTAGAGAGTGACACAGCTATCCGAAGCTTTTTCCCGACTAGGCCCCTTAAATGTTTCTTATACCTCAGGCAGTTTTCAAAAGAGGCGTAATTCTGTCTAGTTGCCGAACCCTATATGGATAATATAAAGACTATTCACTTCTTATTCACATTTAAGAATTTTATCTTCTCCGAATTGTAATTTAAAAACTGAATAATGCTCTTTTATCAGTTGAGTGTTCGTAAATTAAAATATAAGAAAACGAACAACAGTTTTTTATTAATTAGGTAATTTGGCTATTGTATAATAGATGTCGTTAGGTACTTGTATTGAATAAAATCAAGTTATTAAGAATCAATATTTCTTTATCAGTTATAATTTATTATTAGTAGGTGATAATTTATTGGTTTTTATAAATCATAAACTACAATAATGCGATGCGTTTAAATCATTTTAAGTAGCTACACAGTGTGGTGGAAAAATATGGAACAACTTGATATTGACTTGATATTTTTTAAGTCAATTTGGATCTAGAGTCGTGCCTAAGAACTTTACTTCAACATTTTGAATTGAATTGCACAATCCGGATTATGAGATTGCGCTTGTCTCTTAAAAAATTTAAATAACTCTCTTCTGGTAACAGACATTCTCTCTGTAAATAGAACAATATGTAATACTCAAGGCAAAATAAAGCTTAAATAAAAACAAGCTATCCCTATATGTCCCTAATAGGCACTACCGGCACTAACAGTTATTGTATAAGAAGCTTCCTTAAAAACTTCAAATTACAATGTAAATGCGTGCAATTTTTTATGAACCTAAGTAAATATGTAATTTAAAAATAGCGGCACTTTTTTGTGAATATTTTGAGGTAATAGCAAAAATAACTATTAAAAAATGTTAAATAAAAAGGAAAAAAAGTAGCATACTTTAAAAAGATTCCTACAGGAAAGATTTTACACTCAAAAATAGTTGAGAACAATGAGAACACAACACAAGTTCTATGCAATACAAAAGCACCTGATAAACTCAGAATGGTCACACATTATTAAAAAGTGTTCTAGCTCGGTTCGTCGTAATACAATCAAAATTCGAAATTTACACAGATCTTTTACAGTTTCCTTCTTATTTTTACATTGTTTTAAAGTTTTACATCAGAGACACGTGCTTTTGCATGTGTCGTGGATTTCTATTCAAAAGTTTACAATTTAAAAATATTCGTGTTTTTAAGTATTGTATTGCACAAATACTTCCATGCAATTGAACAAATTGCATGGAAGTATTCAAGTTGGGTCAGTTTTCTCAAATTTGTCAAAAACTAAGTATTATTAAATATGATTTGAACGAAACAACTACTCAGCGGGCAAATACCCCGACCTGCATTGGATTATACCTTCAAATCATGATAGATCGGTATATTTAATAACAGTAGTTTAATGCACCTGGGCTAGAGGTCGCCGCTCTCGGTACTTGCTTCGCAAGTCGCTATCCGCCACAGAGATCTACGATGTCGGTCGGATAGTAGCATTTGGATCATATGAGAAGTTTCACATACCTCTCACCACTACTCAATTTATCTTAGTCAGTATATGACTAGCAGGTTGGCCACTATCATTTATCTGTTCCATAACCTATGGCATACTGAGGAGAACTAATAAGTTCGAAACCGGTCTATGTCTGGTTAGGAATTGACAAATGATATTGGCTACCGATCTATCATGATTTGAAGGTATAATCCAATGCATGTCGGGGTATTTGCCCGCTGAGTAGTTGTTTCGTTCAAATCATATTTAATAACAGTAGTTTAGTCCACCTGGACTAGAGGTCGCCGCTCTCGGTACTTGCTTCGCAAGTCGCTATCCGCCACAGAGACATCTATGATGTCGGTCGGATAGTAGCATTTGGACCATATGAGAAGTTTCACATACCTCTCACCACTACTCAAAAACTAAGTATTCTTTCTGTATATTTTGAATAGCTGCATGTACTTTATCAAAAAATCTGATTCATT
The DNA here is from genome assembly GCA_029963845.1 of Rhamnusium bicolor. Taxonomy (NCBI): domain Eukaryota; kingdom Metazoa; phylum Arthropoda; class Insecta; order Coleoptera; family Cerambycidae; genus Rhamnusium; species Rhamnusium bicolor. The sequence continues at coordinate 210,992 of JANEYF010005208.1, read as the reverse complement.
CATTAAAAAAAAAAATTGATAAAAATGTGTAGTACCCCCAAATCCTCGCCACTGGGTGGCCAAACTCAAACAAAGTGTCACTTTTGTAATGGCCTACCCTCCTGTCGTGTATTTAGTTTATACTCTGGTCACTACGGCACCAGTGTGACATCCCATCCCACCCTCGTATATGTTCTTATTTTATTAATTTGATTATTTAATTGATTCCCCTTTTGATAAGTTTTACCTTGTCATGAAGTGACAGGTAATAATTAATTGGCCTTTTACATGATAATCTAATTTTAGTGGTAGGACTCAAATTTGTTGCGTGATTGTAACCTTTTCAGATACGTTTTGCTTGTGAGCTTTAATTTGCTTTAATTTGATTTACCCTACTTTTATCAATTTTTATGAACCTTAATCTGCACTGCACTGATATAGGTTTTAAAGAATGATTAACAAAAGTAAGATTTGATCTTATCTCTATTGTTACGAATTTGCTTAGAAATCACTTTTGTACCTGAAAATAGATATAATTCAAGGAAACTCAACTAACGTCGTAACTAAAGCTGGGAATCGAATACGAATAATTCGAGTATTCGAATACGAATTATTCTAATGGGAAATTATTCGAATATTCGAAATATTCGAATATTCGAAATATTCGAATACTTGATATATATTCGAATACTCGATTATTCGAATACTTGAATACTCGAATATTCGAATACTCGAGTATTTGAATACTCGAATATATTCGAGTATTCGAATATTCGATTATGATTATGAGTAAATTTGAATATTAAAATATATTATTAAATTATGTACGAATAGGTATGCAGTATGCATCCAACCAAAGTAGGTAGATAGTAGGTATAGGTAGGTTACCTATTCTAAAATCTAAATATAATAATAATAAATAGACCACATTAGTGGCACGTTTTACTCCCAGTCAAACGATTCCATCTCTTTCTCGTCTCAACCTTATTCTTACTGTAGTACTAAGGCAGGGGTTAAAATTAAATTTTAAATTTTAGAAAACCTGTAAATATTTAACTATTGACTTTTCATGTATTTGTTTCACCTTCACAATCTGCGTCTTTTTTAAAAACATTCTAATTTTAGAGCACTTTTATTTTTTTCGAAAAGGAAAAATAGTTATGACACAGAAGTATAATAAACTAGCTCTGTTTTCGTTTTATTTAAGCTACACTAGTTAAATGTGAACAATAGCGCCTCAATCCTAAAATAAAATACTAACTAAATAATTCTGACCCTTAAAGCACATGTACAGAAGACATACCCTATTGTGGGTATGGAAAGCAAATCAAATTGCCTGCTTGGTGGATTACGTCACGACTATTATTGTGGTCTATCCAACCATATACTCAAATAGAGTATTCACTATTTACTAGTATTCAGTGCTATACCTATTAATAATGAATATTCGAGAATCCGGATTATTCGAGTATTCGAATATTCGAATTATTCGAACATTGCATTGATCTAGTTGAACCTGCAATGTAACAAAACCTTGTTACATGCTGCGTAAACTTCCGCTCCGTAGTGTAAGTGACATATGTAAAACCGTACATTTGGTAGACAACTTTCCACAAGAAATACATTTAACATTCGTCTGGTTGAACTTGCAATGCAACAAAACCTTGTTACATGCAGCGAAAACTTCCGCTCCGTATTGTAAATGACATATGTAAATATGAAAATTTTAGTTATGAAAAAACAGCTTTTACAATCTGAGGCACTTTTTCTGTATAATACAGTTGCGTCGAGAAAATTAAAAAAAAGGTGCAATTTCGAGTTATGGCATAAAGTTGTATTTTTTTAAATGGGAATCATAGTTGGCCATGGTTTAGTTAAAAAGGAAATTTTTTTCTCTCAAAGTATATATCATATGTGTGTGGGGTCGCTTTTGATGTGTAAGTATTTAATAGCGAAAATAATCGTTTAGTAGATTTTTTTTTGCGTTTTTTTTTTATATTTATTCCAAGTAGGCGTGTGTCATCTATGACAGTGTTTATCCGTTTGTCAGTGAATTGCATATTAATAATTCTGTTTCCGTCATAATTACACCCCATTTAATCGTAAAAGTGAAGATGTCTTACGAAAATTACGAGAAATATGATATGCTAGAATGCTTTATTCAAAGTAACAACCATTGTGATATTGCATCCGAAATATATTTCAATCGCTATCCAGTAAGAAGACAACCAAATAAAGCTGTTTTTAAGGGGTTAAAAGAAAATCGCATTAATTGTGGGTCCTTCAACAAGCCAAGACCAAAAAATTAAATATTCATATCTAATTTTATAATACATTACAATTACAAAATAAAAATTCAAATTAAAGTAAATGTTCAAACTGATGTCCGTTATGTTCGATCCATAAATTATACCTCTTCATAACACTCTGAACTGAATTATAAATATGAATATTTGAAATGGAATTCACACAGTCTATAAAATTTTGTCTGAGTTCATTTATGTCGGCACTGGTTTTCTTGTATAATTTGTCTTTAATGTGGCCCCAAAAAGAAAAAATCTAGTGGCGTTATGTCAGGTGATCGTGGTGGCCACCTCACTGGTCTATTACTTCCCATCTAGTTATTTCCTAAATTGGTATTTAATAATTCTGAAATGGTCCTGATATTATGAAGTGGTGCACCATCTTGTTGGAAGAACTGATTTCTTGCCTCAATTAAGGGTAGATTGTCCATAAATTCCTCCATAATTTTCTGGTTTAAGATTTCGTAGTACTGATGGCCATTAAGATTTTTTTTGGTATATGTGATATGTTAAAACACGATTGCCACGTAGAGCACACCAAACACTAAAACCAAAGCGTCCCTGAGATCGCACATCAAACGGTACGGTGAGGGCTCATATCAGACCAATGGTGCTCGTTATGACTGTTGAAAATTCCTGCACTGCTAATGTAGGCTTCATTTCTCCAAACTACATTTCTAGAGAAGAATGGATCTTGTTGACTTTTTTGACGATACCATATGCAAAACTCCAATCGTCGCTGAAGATCAGTTGATTGCAGGTTTCTTATTGTATAAGGCCTGAATTTGTGTGTCTTCAAAATACCCAAAGCTCGACGTCTTGAAATCCCAGAATCAGCTTCAATTTGACGACTTGAAATTGAAGGATTTGCAACCGCCATTCCAATTACAGTTATAGAAGTTTCTTCAGCATCTTCAATGTGGTAATTTTTTTGGTCTTAGCTTGTTGAAAGACCCACAATTAATGAGATTTTCTTTTAACCTCCTAAAAATAGCTTTATTAGGTTGTTTTCTTTCTGGATAACGATTGAAATATATTTCGGATGCAATATCACAATTGTTATTACTTTGAATAAATAATTCTTGCATATCATATTTCTCGTAATATTCGTAAGACATCTTCACTTTTATGATTAAATGGGGTCTAATTATGACGGAAACAAAATTATTAATATGCAATTTACTGACAAACGGATAAACACCGTCATAGGTGACACACGCCTACTTGGAATAAATATAAAAAAACGAAAAAGTAATCTACTAAAAGATTATTTTCGCTATTAAATACTTACACACAAAAGCGACCCCACGTATGATATATAGTTTGAAAGAGAAGAAAATTTCCCTTTTTAACTAAAATAGCCAATTATGATTCCCATTTAAAAAAATACAACTTTATGCCATGACTCGAAATTGCACTTTTTCTTTAAATTTTCTCGACGCCACTGTATTTGACAGAAAAAGTGCCTAAAGAATGTAAAAGTTGTTTTTTTCATAACTTTTCAAACAACCAAGATATTGACATGTCTATAAGTCGAAAATTCGAACTTTTGTTTATAACTCGAAAACAAAAGACGATAGCAAATTTTTGTTTTCGCCAGTGAATTTGTCTCAAAAAAAAGAGATCGATAGTATGTCTTCCATTTTTTTGTATCTCACAGTTACCGAGTTACCTTATACAAACGTCGATGTTGAGGCGAGGATAAAGTCGATCGAATAGCATTTAGGAATTCTATTTCTCGATCGAATAAATCATCGGAAATCGTCGGCGTTTTGAATAAATGAAAACATTTTTTGATGTACCTAATAAGAACGAAATATAACCCAATTTGTTAGAATCTTATTTAAAATAATAGACGTTCTGATATTTTATTTTAACGTTTAAATGCATCATTCAATCGCTCTATAATTTTGCCTGTCTTTCTCGGCCATTTGGGCCGTTAAATCTACCGAGAGCCATTTCTGGATGCACTCCAAAAAATGTCAGCATTATTTCCGAGTGGTCATCTTTTATTTTAAAGGCCATTATAAATAAAAACACAACTTTATATCTTTAAACAAAACTAGAAACAAAACATTTAAGTTATCCAGTATCCACAGGCACAGAGATTGACAGAGATGATCCAAATATACCAAAGAACAAAGACGGGTACATAGATGACAAAGACACAAGTATAACTCGACTCCTCAGATGCAATCGAGGACTTTCATCAAGTCATATTTTGACAAACGGAATTCAAATTATCGACTTAAGATGGCCGACTCGATTCGAATCGTGAAACGGAATCCCCCTGCTGAATCATTCTCAGTTGTCGCCATATGTCCATTTTATAACTGTTCATGAGGCCCATATACAATGTCGTGCGTGGATCAAGTGAGCGTAGCCCTAGACTTATTTGCATTTATGTTTACTTCATTAAATACAAAACGGCGGCTCAAAACATTTGTATGTGCCTTTTAAGTTTTAATACGGCATTTGTTCTAAACCAAGTACGGTTTTATAACACTACTCTTCAGATACTCCACGAGTAAAGATTTGGACATTTCAGTAAAACTTTTTAAAAGTTTTAATAGTAGTTTATAAAAGAGGCATGTAGGCTCTTCTCTAGATGGGCCCCTGTACTCTTATAAGGGTTTTATATTAGTTTTATGGAGTTTTTTCGTGCTATTTATGTTTATAAGTAGTCTTAGAAATAATTTTTGAGGATAGCATTTTAAAACTAAAATTGTTGCTTGGGGATGTATACGGAGTGTTTTTTTCATCACACCACTAACATATTTTCGATTAAAACCTGACTTGACTATTTTATTTCCAAATTAATTTATTATTTAATAACAAAACCGAAATAATGAATTCTAGTGTACAGAAACTTGTAGTTGACTACACTCTGATCGTAAAACCGATCCCAGCGGCATAAACACGGAAGATATAAACATAGGGTGTCCCTGTGTTTCCTAAAATTGAGGGTAAAAAAATCAGCTGCACTCCCTGAAACAACCCCTTACAAACGACATAGGAAACATTAACTGTAGTAATTGTACATACCATCAATATTTTATTATCGTAGCTCTTAAAGTTCCAGATTTAATCGAAACATTTTTAATTTATGTGTCCTTTTTAGGTGACTATACTCGAGGCAGGAACTCTTTTATGCTACGCCTATGGAGACTATTATTAGATAAACCACTTATATTTTAATAGTATATCCACTGGTGAAATTTGACTCACCCGTAACTAATCACCCTGTATATAGTTGTAAAATGAATTTCTTGAAAGTTTCCTAAAATGTCTGGAAGTTTTGAAAGCCACGTCTCGGATTTGCTTGTTTTTTTTTTTGTTTGGCGCAATTTCAATGCATTATCCGTTTTTGGCTGAAAGTGGTGTCCATGATTTCACTTTAACGTTTTCTTAGACATAATAAAAATGACAAGATTTGAAGAAGTTATCACATATTTTTTATATGAGTTTGTTTCTTTGTAATTTTAAAATACCTTTAAACTTTATTAACTCATAGATAATTCTAGTTATATCTGTCAGCAAGAAAGATAACTTCGCAAACTTAATTACTACCACAATTTCGAGTTAAATTCTTACCAATTTTAGCATTTCTTATACCCATTCGGCGAGCAACGTACGTTTGTTATCAAATACTGAAGTACCTAGTTGTAATAAGTTCCAGATAATTACCTTATTGTACTTTTTTTTATCAAAAATGACTGCGAGTGGGAACCAGTGATAAAAACTAATTGCAATACACAGTCTTACTGTTTTCGTGGTGTCTTTGAGACATATGTTAAAAATGTGTTATTTATTAAGAAAATATGTATGTAATTTGGTAGTGATATCATAAACACCTTTGATAAAATTTCGTTTTGAAATAATGTGGTATACAAGGTTTTACCACAAAATGTTTGTGGAATTCATGCTGAACAAGTTGTAAGTAGCCTTTTTTTAATTTAATACAGATCGGACATTTTAAATGTGTTATTTTGTAAATTGTGTAAATAAATCATTCAAACTGTAAACATATAAAAGAATTGTTCCTGAGTTTGGACACTAATATTAGAAAAGCAGAGAAAGTCAGAACTTTGAAAAAAATCCTTCCTTATTATAGTGTTTCCAATATGAATTGGAACAGCATAAAAACGCCAACAACGGGAATTTAGTCATATCCATGAGCGTCAACCAAAAAGGTTTAGAATTATCTTTTAATTCTTTAAAATATATCGAATATTTTTTTACTATTTTATATGAGTTTATATGTATGTACAATACCTATAATAACCTTTTTATTTACTTACTTGTTTATTTATTTATATTAGTTGAATAAGCAATTTTGATGATTGAATAAAAGTTAAGAATCCTATTCACTTAGTTAATGACATTTTCTACAAACTGTAAACATTGATATTGAGTCTTGTATAAAATGTCACCATCCCACAGTGGACGGAAACGCCAAAAAGCTGGCCAAAATAAAAAAAATGAAGATTTTTTTTTTGAAATTGAAACGTTTTAAATCGTTGCAGTGGTACCCCTAGCATTAGAAACGACCGTTAATACCGGTCCGGGTTCACTACCTGAGCGAGGAAATTACTTATTGTGCGACCGTGTAGCGCGTCACTTCGGCAGCTCGCAAAGCTTCAAAAATCGATAAATTTTGTCTGCAGCGTAAAAATTCTCAAAGTGCAGTTTTCTGTGTCATAAAAATAGATTCTGCATCAGAAAGTAAAATATCTCTGTATCAGATCAGTTTATTTATATGGTAATTAGTAAATAATTATCGAAGTGGAGTGCATTTTTTGTACATGCAACGATTCATAAACTCCACAAAAAAAAGCCATAAGTTACGCGGTTGGTGATGGTTGGTCTTGAAACTTATTGGAATGTGTTCAATGAACAATTTTTCGAAAGTGTGTAAAAAATTAGCTGCATCTTTTTGCATCTTTGCGAGATATTGACCAAATTATGCGCGAATACACGGATGCATGCACATGCAGTCGATACAAATTGTGTATTACACAGTGAAAACGACGAAGAGGACGATGAATGTAATTCAGATAGTAATTGAATAAAATTAATTTTCAAAGTCATTACACATTTTTATTCCATTCCCCAGATTCTAATTTTCCCGAAACAAATGAAACACATGAATTCGCTTCAATTCAATAATAATTTTTGAACTATGTATATATTTTTGACCGTAATTAGTTTGAAATTCTATATGGGATTCTTCATCAGCGACCCAAAAAAACTGTATACAAAGTTTTGTAAAAATGCAGCGATAATTAGCGATTTTTGGTATGTTTTGGGGGGATTTCATGGCCGCCATTTTGTTTTTTTTTTCAAAATTCAACTTCGGATTCTTGATCAGCGACACAAAAAACCCCTGTATGCACAATTTCAGTAAAATAGCTCAATGCCTTTATATTTTGGCCAGCTTTTCGGCGTTTCCGTCCACTGTGCATCCGTCAAAAACCAACATGGAGGTGTGAGTATTTTTTGCCAGGGTAGGTTAGGAATATGAAAGGTGTTAGTATGATGGAATGTTAGAATTAAATTAGAATTAAATAACTTTTTCAAATAAAATATAACACAACAAATAAAACAAAAAGAAATAAATAAATATTTGCATTTTGTTAGAAACTCAAAAAAAATCAACTCTATAAATCTCTTCAACCGTTCATCGACTGAACGTAAAAAACGTTTAAACAAAAATGGTGCGTGGCAATTGAATCACAAAAAACAAGAAGTAAATATATAAAATTTGTTAAAAACTCAAATAAATCTCTTGAAGCGTTCAAGCTAAGTTGCTTCGATTAAACGTAAAAAAAACATTTAAGCAAAAATACTAAGTGGCAATTGAATTATCAGAAGAATATTCTGAACTAGAATCGTCACCGGTTTGAATAATAATTGGTGCTACGGGTGGCAAAAGGATACTCGTTTTCTTTTTGTATAACATGACTTTCGCATTTTCCCCATATGTTGCTATTGCTAACTTCATATTATCAAGTACTACTGCGCTTAAAGTTGGCGACTGATTGCATTTCCGTTAATGTTTCTTTATAGTGCCCCAAACCATCTCGATCGGATTAAATACGCAATAATACGGTGGCAACCGCGCGAGCGTATGACCGTGTCTCTTGCAAAGATCATCAACAACATATTCGTTTTTAAAATTATTATCCTTTATACGTTTTAATAATTCTTTCTTTATCGGATGTCCATATTTTTATTCCTCATAAATTTTAAAATGTCCTCCTTTTGGTACTATTATTAGGTATTTTATGTAATAAACGCGAGTGATACGAAGCATTGTCCATAACAATGACCGAATTTGGAGGAATGTTAGGTAGAAGCTGTTCAGCGAACCATTTTTCGAACAAATCCGCAGGCATGTCTTCATGATAATCAGCACAGGATTGTTATAACCCGCTAAGGGGGAACGCGAGTGGGGTGCGAAGTGCCCCGGGGGGCGCGACGAATTTTTTACGCAAAAAGGGGTGCTTTTGCGCACGTTTTGCCCTTATAAACGTAGATGGTTCGTCTGCCCGTTTTCGCGGGGGGGGGGGGGTGAATTTTGAAATAATCGATTTTTTCCAAAAAAATGGTTCCCCCCAATGCAGGTATGGGACGACTAGACGAGTACAACGCCGTCGAGATCGCTTCGATAGCTCTTCCCGTCGCCGAGATATAGGACCCGGAAAATTTCCCCCCCTTTGCCGCCCAATGAGCAACAAGAGTAGCCTACACCGAGCTTCCGAGCCCCGTTTTGACCCCGGGGGTGGCCATTTGGGTGACACGAGATGAAAAAACTTCCATCTCGACCCACCCCCCACCATTGGGGTGCGTGGAGAGGGGTGCTACATCCCCCGAGTTCAGAGAAGGGCGATCGCGACTCCCCAAATAGAAAGGACAATGACCAGGCCTACAAAAAAGTATAGAGGTGCGAAACTCGTACGACGCTCCGTTTGGCCTGTACAGGTACCAAATCGATCGCTTTTTCGCGTTTTTTTCCAAACGGTCGCGAAATATGGTAAATATTGGAGGGTCTAGGAGGGGGGGCTAATTTTGGAAAACGCCGTTTCTGCAAATTCGCGCACGGCGTGTCGTTCTACGTCGCGAACGACGCAAAAAAAGTCTTATGACCGAATTCCATCCGACGCGTCGTAACGGCGCGGCGGCCGTCGGCGCGCCGAAAATTTTTGATCGTCCGAAAAAAAATAGTAAATATGCAGATTAAGAAACGCGCTTCCGTGGGCGGGCATTACTCGATGGGGAGTTTTCGAGAAAAAATAGGAGGGGGGTGGGGGGTCGGGTTGGGGGGCTAATTTCGGAACGCGCCTTTTCGGCAAAATCGTGTACGGCGTGTCGTTCCAAGTTGCGAAAGACGCAAAAAAGTCATAAGACCAAATTCGATCCGACGCGTCGTAACGGCGTGGCGGCCTTCGACGCGCCGAACATTTTCGATCGTCCGAAAAAATACTTCGTCGGCAGATTAAGGACCGCGCTCCCGTGGGTAGGTAGTATTCGAGGAGAGGTTTACGTGACAAAATTTTAGGGGGAGTGGGGGGTCGAGGAGGGGGAGCCAATTTCGGAACGCGCCTTTTCGGCAAAATCGCGGGGTGCGTGTCGTTCTGCGTCGCGAACGACGCAAGAAAGTCTTATGACCGAATTCGATCCGACGCATCGTAACGGCGTGGCTGCCGTCGGCGCGCCAAAAATTTTCGATCGACCGAAAGAAATACTTCGTCGGTAGATTAAGGACCGCGCTTCCGTGGGCGGATATTATTCGAGGAGACGTTTCGGTAAAATAAATTGGTGGGGGTGGGGGGTCGGAGAAGGGGGCTAATTTTGGAAAACGCCTTTTCGGTAAATTCGCGCGCGGCGTGTCGTTCTACGGCGCGAACGATGCAAAAAAGTCTTATGACCGAATTGGATCCGACGCATTGTAACGTCGTGGCGGTCAATAATACACAAATTTTTGTTGCGACAGAGGAGGATGCCTTGCGACGTGCCAAGTGTGCGCGTAGCGCACGCTTAACTAATGCACATATCAGAATTGGAGACGGGGGTTAGTCGTTCAGGTCCTCATACTGTTCACCCGCTTATACTGTTCACGCGTTCTCACTTGTGTTATGTTTTTGACCGACAAGAGCAATGCGTTGGGACAAAACCGTATTTGCTTCCAGCATGAAGAATTATAACGCGCATTCCTCTCGAGCAAGGTGTATTCAAACTACAATTTCTAGAGTCATCTACCCAACCGTACTGAACAACATCGTGTGTGTCAAAGCAGGTCTCATCGAGATATACTATATTATGCCTATTTGATTCACGGTATTCTTTCATTTTATGTAAGTATTCTCGTCGAAGTTCAACGATACGTCGCGATTCCATTATAACCATTCGATTATCTATTTTTTTGTGTTTAAAGCCGCAATCTAATAAAATACCTCGTAGCGTTTCTAAAGATTTACAATTATAATTCGGATAATCACGCAATTTATCACGAATCATTTCTAAAGTTGGTACTTTATTTTCCTCATAGAAACTATAAACCGTTCGTCGAAGTATCGTCAATTCTACGTTTTTTTCCTTTCCGGTTTGTAGAGTGATCTATAACATCCCCTTCCTTAATAATGCGATAAATCGTAGAAGTCGAAAGTTTAGTTAATTCATGAATTCTATTTACAATGTCCCTATATGTCGTTTCAATATTTTCTCATTCATAAATATTTAAAATAAGACGCTGACATTGAACATGTAAATCCTTGTTCTTATTAAACTCCGAACTAGTTTCAACTAACGACGCCATCGGTTCAATATTTTCTTCAGATAATTCATTTTCATGCGTTTCAAAGGGCCTCCAAAAAGCCATGTTAATAATAATAATTAATGCAAATATTGAAATATTACTAAAACCACTTAATAAGATCACAAAAATGCTATAAATACGTCACAGAAAATAATTCTATTTATCCAAAATTATTACATGAACTGCACTGTACGGTCAATATAAACAACTAGTCCAGTAGTCTATTCAAATCACGACTTAATTCGTCAGAGTTCTGACACTACCGCCCGAGTTTCACATCTGGTCAGCTGCATTGCCACATTCTCATATCGAATGTAATGTAGAGGTATCGTTCAATAAATACAAGCACGATTTGCGCTCTATTTCTTTGACGATGAGAGTGGAAATGCGCCCTCCTGGTATAAACACTTTAGACTGAAGTGTTTCAATTCATATTCATATTGGATAAACTATACTAGAGTTGGCAAAAGTGCGCCGCAGGACATAGGCGTACGCATCATAATAAGTAATAAAATAAATTAACTAGTAATAAAAGCAATAAACTGTTATAATTTGTAACGATGTATGCATAACTTACCCTCTTAACTAGCTTGGTTGTAACAAACTGGAAAAGATCTGTAAAAACTTTGCAGCATCATGTATGTTTCTATGGTTGTCTCCGAGAGTAATGTTCGAGGTGGTGAAAAAATATGCTTATATTTTGATGTAATACAAACACACTTAAAATAGTCTTTGAACTCACTTAACGGATTTGCAGATGCACCATCAGCACCATCACAAATTTGTCTTAATCTGGTAAAACCGGTTTCTTGCTTTAACACACGTGCGAACTTTTCCCCAACGGGCTCATTTTTTTTCTGTCACCTATAGAGTGTAGCAGTCGATTTAATTCGTCCACTATATGCAGTGACTTCGTTAACGACAACGAACTGTTTTGTAAGTTTTGTATGGCATCATGTAATCTTGTATAGTTCTTGGGAATAGTTTTGAAAGCTGTTTCAACAGAAACATCGTCGAATTTTGTCTGGTTTTCCATAATAGCTGCAGCCTCGTCAGGATTGAATTGTAGTATCACAGCTTTTATTTGTTGTAAATATTCAGCATAATAAAAAGCTGCGTTAAATCATGTTCCCCAACATGTAAGAATCGGCTGTGGTGGTTCGGGAATACCGGGATACTTGCTATGAAATGCACGAAGACGTTTAGGAGATTTAAGAAACACTTTTTTTGTACTTGCTATCAATGCATCTACTTTGTCAAATAATTTCTGCCACAAGGTGTAAAGCATGCACTTTATACGTAACATGTATCAACCTACAACCATGTTCTTGAAGAGAACGGCTTACCAAACGCATTGTGGCGGCACCATCGGTCACAAATATCAACACGACTTTTTGACAAGTAAAATTTTTCTAACGTCTCCAGCACCACCCGTGTAATGGTTTGACCAGTACACTCAATCTAGGAAGTAACAGTGGAAATGTCTGTTTAAGAGGGTCGAGTATACGTACTATAACATTTACAATAGAATTTTTTTACGATCTGTCCTCTCGTCAACACATAACCACAGCCGTGTATTTTGTAATATACGTTTGATCTTATTTATAATGTTTTCGCTTACAGTTTGTACATAGTTACGAAACGTTATGCGACTTGGTAACGTCATCTTGGGATTGTATTTATTCCAGAACTCCTGAAATGGTTGTTTATCGAATATGTGCAGCGGAACATCACAGGCAATCAGCATTAAGAGTAAATCGAACATAAACTGTGTTATCGAAGGCACGTAATTTTTTTCAGTTTTATGTTGCACAGAATCAAGTTTGTCCTAGCACATCAGGTCTGTCTCGCACATCTTACAAATTATTATAGCATCATTGTAGAATAAATCCCGGAATTCACTGATAAATTTTTTCACTTTATCAGCGTATGGCCGTTTTTTACCCTTGGGCAGGTCTGACATACTTTATTATTAAATTAATATCAAGAATAAAATACAACGAATAAAATTATCAACAGTTCAACGGAGAGAAATAAATTACGTTGTACACACCATGAGGCATAACAGTAGACTAAAATCAAATGTTAGTCTTTGCTAAAATAGTAAACAAGCCTTGCTTACGTATTTGGGTATTTCTCTACCTGGCACCGCCCGTGACTTGCGAACCGATTTGCCAACTCTACTCATTACTTAATCGTATACAAAAAATTTAAAAATGGGTTTTAGTTTCTTCGTCTTTTGACAATATTATATTCCGTATATACACTGTGGACCACCTAGCAACTTATAAATTTTGCATAAAATTCAATAAGAAAAATCGGCATATATCAGTTTTACAGGGTGAGGCAATAGTGCGTCGGACTTCGATATCTCGAGTTCTACGATAGCTAGGAATTAAAAATAAATACAACTAGATAAACAGTCTATAACCGGAAATTATTTTCGAATATACAGGGCGAGCCAAGAGGAAATTACAGGATCAAGTGCCTTTTTTTTAAAATGGAATGCTATATATATATATATATATATATATATATATATATATATATATATATATATATATATATATATATATATATATATATATATATATATATATATATATATATATATATATATATATATATATATATATATATATATATATATATATATATATATGATATATATATATATATATATATATATATATATATATCAGTACATTTTTTGATGCCTCTTTCTTGACTCTATTCATTCCTATATTATTATTGACCATCTCCCAACCACTTGGATGTAATGAATTTTTTTCTTGAAAAAATGCCATCTGTAGATGCACATTGAAAAAATCACCATAGTCACAATTATGGGTTTTAAGAAAAACTTATGTGAATACTAGTTACGAGATACCTAATTAATGTTTTTAAATCATTTTTACTTCCTAGAAATATACAGCGTGGTCAAACATTATTTATCAATAAAAAACTGTTTAAATTGAATTTCCGCAATTTTTTTAAATGGAACACCCTGTATGTTTTTTAACGATGTGATGTAGAAATGAAAAACGAACATTTTTTGTAAGTACTTCCCTATGGCTAATTGCAACCATTTTCGTTTTATTGTGCAATAAGTACAAAATTCAAGAATAAACTTAAAAAGTGTTCTGCAACTCGAGGTAAATAATTTTTATGTGCTTATATGAAATGAATGGAGTATAGATCGGATCAGCCAGCTCTACCAACTTACAAGTGAAGGTCGTAAAATACGAGGGAACTTTGCAGTAAACTTTTTGCTTAACAGCGTATTTGATGCCAGTTTACAGCTACCAAGAAAATGACGTCATTCGTCACATTTGCTGGATTTTGGTAAACACAACTACATAGTGAAATTGTTGTAGTTCCCATTTTTCAAACAATCAATATTTAGAAAAGGCCATAGCACGATTTCTGCATTAATAAATTTAAATGATAAAATCATAAATGCGTCGACAGTAAACTATGCACAATCTTACTGGATTTCTCAAAAGTCTTCGACAAAATAAATCATGAAATATGAAGTGCAAAACTTAAATATTACGGTTGCAATAATTTTGCTGTGCCATTCTTTAAATCATATTTAACAAATATACATATAACAGGCGTTAAAGGAAAGCAGATGATGTACGTGTAGGTTTCTTATGTGGAATATTAATGATGCGTCGTAAAATTGCTCACTATAGATGTACAGAGGGCATAATCCATACACGTTATTATTTGCTTTCCTTTTAACGCCTGTTCGAGTTGAGTCAGTGCTCGCTATATATTAAAAAGTAAAAATAAACAACATGTCGTTAGACTTAAAACAAATACCATCTGGAATGGTACTCCAGTGTTCAATTCTTGGCCCTTTACTTTTTTTTAATATATAATGCAGGTAGGTCTAGGATATTTGATTCATCTACACGGTTTTGTACAGATAATATACAACTTAACTCAAGTTTCAGACCTTTTGATTCATAAATGCAGCGTCACCCTAAATCGTGCTCTAAGTTTATATCCTGAAAAATCTGTACCGTTATTATTTAGTACCAGAAGTTCAACAAATTACCTAAGAATTAGCATTAAATTGACCGTATCGAATCGAATGGACAGATTGCGCTAAAGATCTTGGGGTAGGTATATTTTTATAAGAATCTAAGCTTTAGGCAACAATTAAAATACGTATATTAAATTAAAACTTTTATATTCAAATATGTGCCAATTAAACTTCAAAACAAGAAAAAAAGTTATGTAAATCTTTGGTTCTTTCAGTTCTGTACTATTGCTTAATTATATACTATCCTTGTGTGAGCCATCTCACGAAAGTACGTTTACAGAGAGTACAAAACTGCTGTAGCAGATTTATATTTTCATGTATATTTTCATTGAGAAGATATATTTCAAAGGAATACTCGAAAATACAAGGCTCAAATTGGAAAATATTGGAAATTACGTTTATTAACATTGACACATCGCGTATTAATTTCATCAACTCCAAAATATTTGAATAACAAATTTGTCTCTCGCAGTGAGTTGCACACAGTAAATGTTCAATATAGTCATTTATTTACAATGACAAATATAACAGCTACGTTTCGAAGATCATTTACATACAATGCAATTAGAATACAATTCTTTAGATAACGATGTAAAAAGAAAATTTCACTAATTGGATTAAAACATTTGTTGAACATTTATTATCCTTTATGTACATACCTGGTGACAACGAGATTAGTCCCGTTTCAATTTCTCGATTGATTTTAGGAATACAATTTTGAAATTTTTTGAAAACATTTCTATAAGGGTTTCTGGGTCGTTGATCACGAATCTGAAATCAGAATTAAATTTTGACGTAATGACAGCTCTCACATTTCATGAAAAATGTAAAGTCAATATTTGGAGCATATTATTAAGTTCTTTGGACTGCTGATCATGAATCCGAAGTCAAAATGAACTTTGACATATTGACTTCTTACATTTTTCATGAAATTTGACACTTTGTTGACAGCTCTCATTATGTTAAAATCCATTTTTGACTTCTGATTCGTGATCAGTAGCCCAAAAAAGTTAATATGTTCCAATTATTGACTTTACATTTTTCATGAAATTTGACAGCTGTCATTATGTCAATTCATTTTTGAATTCATATTCGTGGGGGTTATAGGGGTTCTAGAGAAAAATTGACGCGCCAAAAAATTTTTTTTGCCAAATTCGGTTTCAGCGCATCAAAATACATGGAAAAAGTTGGGTCTGATCTCTAGGACAGAACTTTTTTTTTTGTTAGTCTGTGTAATTATTAATAAAATCTGTCAATTTTATTTAATCTCTATGTGTATTTTTTTAACAATACCAATTGGTAAATGTAGCATCTACAGAAATCCAATAATTTCAAAGTAAATTAGCACCGAAACTAGACGTATTATACATCAAATGAAAGGTTAATGTTTTGAACTTTCTTGGTGCAAGTAAAAAAATATGGTTACCATTTAAAAAAATTAAATAAAATCCATTTGTTTTTTATGCTTTTTCGAAAAATTGGTTTTTAATTCAAAATAGTGATTTTTGCACGAAATAAACTTGCATTGAAATGCGACAATAAAAATGAAGGTAATACATCAAATTCAAGGCCTATTGGGTACATTTTTTGAAAACACGGTCTTGCAGTTGCCAACTTAGCTTTTCACTTTTTCGAATTTATGACGCCATTTTGAAAACAATTACCTACTTGTGATACATCGTTGTAACGAGAATTTCATGTGGAATCTAAATATATACAGGTTGCTATTTTAAAATCAAAAGTTGTTGCTACTTCCGGTTAGACTGGAAGTGATATTTTTCACTTAATAAGTGCAAAATGTGGCTTTTTGTGTCACAAATGATATGCCAAAATTTCAAAATTGTATTCCTAAAATCAACCGAGAAATTCTTCTTTTTCTCTCTCTTTTAGTCTCTTCCTTACAAAAATGGTAAATGGTTTATAAAATTTGTTTCTTGTTCCTGTGAGAATTTTTAATATTAATTACAAAGAAACCACCAATATAATTTCCGTTAACTACTTTTTTCCTCGTCGAGGCAAAACTGACTAATGATAATGAACGGTTTAATTACTTCTATCCTTGTACCAATCGAGGTCACTCATACCTTTCTTAGCATATTTGTCTGAATTCACAACTTTGATCTACATTTTATGAATCTGTCCCGGTCCGAGCGTATTACAATATAGTTATTATTTTACTTTCATTTAGAAACCTTGTTTGAATATATTTTTTTAAATTACAGAATGTATGTGCACTTTGCCTCAGTCAAAAGATATATTTGTATACGTACATACCAAATATTCCAAGCGGGCTAAAAAGATGTGAAGAGTTTTTTAAAAATTGGTGTATTGTACTAAATGCCGCATTAGTATTATATAACATGGAAATTATAGTATTTCCTATGTTTATAATAGGTTTGTGTGTGTTGTGATTTAATTTGCACTTGGATTTTGCATTATTTGATATCACAAGACGATTAGGATGTTTTCTTTTAGAAAATACATGTACGTATGTTTTCTTTTTTATTTTCTTTGTACAGTGTGTAAAACTTAATAACTTTTCGAAATTAAAAATTGACGTGCCCGTATATAACGTAACCTTGTATCAATAGAAAAAATGAGTGTAACACAAGACACTGAATTAGCCACTAGAATTTCAAATGACACCCCCCTATCTTATGAAATACCACTTTAAAAAGTTCTACCATTTTACAAAAAAAAAAAAAAAAAATCGGTTCTTCTGTTTCTGAACCAAAAATGTATCATTTCCATTTAATGAATAATAATGTTACAAATATTGTCTGAACGTTATTTGTGGCATTCTTTAAATTTTTCTTTTTCTTTCTTCGGGCTTACACCTTCGTATGCAGAAAATTATTCTATTAAATGTTCAATACATTTTCGAGTTATCTTAGTCCGGACATCACTATTATCTTGTAGAAGAGTTTTGGAAACTTTCCTTTTTAAATAACCCCAGAGAAAAGCAAGCGGCTTTAAATCCAAGGATCTGGCCCGCCATTCCTGAACATCCTTGGACCATTTCCTTCAGGTATTCTCATAAAAACAAATCCATTTTAGTAAAATCTGGGGATCTAGCATTTAGTGGGATCATTTCTTTCAATCCATTGAAGTGGTTAGATATTATTTAGTTGGTCCCTTACTGCATTTTTAATAATGTTTTGGAGCACCATCTTGCTGAAACAACATCCTATTTCGGATCCTTTTAGGGAGATTCACCAATAATTGTGGCAAATAGTGGCAAAATGAAGATAAATAGCTCCAGTCAATACTGTCAAAGAAATGTGGCCCTATTACATGTTCTCCGATAATTCCTCCCCAAATGTCTGTGCTGGTTATCAACTTGCCTGAAAAAGTAAGGATTTTCAGAAGCATAATGAAATTGTTTATGCTTGTTAACAAATCCATTTTTATAAAAAGTTGCCTCATCAGTGAATAAAACATTGAAGAGAGCACCATCTTCTTGCATTTCACCTCTGGCCCAATTACAAAACTATAGACGTCTTTGAAAATCGACATCATTTAGGTCCTGGTAAATTTGAATGTGATATGCATTAAACTTTTTTTTTTTTTTTTTGAAAATTCGACCAACGAAACTACTTGTTCCTACCAATGTGCTCACGTCTCTCTGACTAATATGGGGATCCTCAATCGTTGCCAGCACCACAGATAACTCATTTTCTCCGTTCACAACATTTTTTATTTGTTCCAATTTTTTATTTGTAAATTGCCAGTTTCCACAAATCTATCAAGCAGGTTTTGGAAGCTGTTAACGTCAGGGAGCCTTCTTTCACGATACAGTTTGTCATAAATTCCATTGGCAAGTTCTTCTTTGGTAAAATTCATTCTGAATACTCCAAATACTTTAAAATTAACAAAAATGAGAACTGACGACCGATAACTGCGATAAATATTCGTTTGTGCAAGGTAATTTTTGATACCAAACTGAGGTTTTATTGTTTGTCGAATAAAAAAACAAACAAAATGATTTACAAGCGAAACATTCACAAAAAATTTATGTGTTGGGCGAGATCAAGATACAAACATAAAATGACCTTACAAAAAATCATGCTGTTTTTATGGACAACATGTGGAGCACTTATTATAATGTTCTGTTGAATTATTTGAAAAAACCTCTAATTTTTTAAGTTTATTCTTGAATGATCAATAAATCGAAAATGGTGACAAATAACCATAGGATGTACAAAAATGTTGGTTTTTCAATTCTATATCACATGGTCGAACAATATACATTTTAAAAAATTTAGAAAATTCCGATTCAGAAAGTTCTATATTGAAAAATCATTTTTGGCCACCCTGTATACTTTTCGGAAGTGAACATGATTCATAAACATCACACGTCTCGTATTTGTTATTAATATTATTTTTCTTAAAATCCATAATTGTGACTAGTGATTTTTCAATATGCATCTGCAGATGGCATTATTTCAATAAAGAAAAAATCATTACATCCAAGTGGGTGGGAGACAGTCAATAATAATATGGCAGTGGAAGGTGACTGGAAAAGGCACGACCCTGTAGAATCGTCGTGGCTCGCCCTGTCTTCTTATAAAATGCATTCAGAAAGAACCATAACTTTGAAAAATCAAAAGGCACCCTACCCTATTGATTAATTCTTACTGTACTTACTATTTATCTGATATTTGCATAGATATTAAACTGTATAATAGCATGTGCGTGACTATGCGGTTAGCCACAACATAACCTTGAGCATAACATCAATCGCCAAATTCAGCATTGAGGTATTTAATTATAACCTAGACATAATACATACAGTGTGGAAATTAAGTAACGCATAAATTCAGTAATTCCGTTGATATTAATTTTTTTGGAAAAAATCTCGAAGGGGTATAGCGATTTTAACTTCGGCAGATATTTTCAGTCTAATTTCAGTTTCTTATGTCATTTATTTTTTAAGTTATGACGTCATAGACTTTTTTTAAATGACAACCTATATTTTTTATTATTGATTTTAGTAGTAGATTTTATTCTGGTTCCGACCGTATAAAATTTTCAATATGTTATTATTTGAAAAAATCGAGAAAAACAGTCTTAAAGTTCAAATAATATAAATTCATTAAATTGGGTAAAATTATCTAGTTGCCTAAGTTTGACGGAAAGTTATCGACGGCACATTCGTTTTTATTTTGAAATTATACAAATAGTTGAAAAATCGAACTAGAAATTTATTATCTGCTCAATTCAAAGTTAGTAATAACGATAACTTTGTGACGTAAACATTAGTATAAAAAAGAAAGTAAATTGCTTAACCAGAAAAAAAATCTAACAATATCATCAAACACAAAAATAAGCACCGAAATAACAGTTGTTAAATTACATTTACACTAAATGTTTAAATTGACGACCCTGTACCATTTGACAATACCTAAGACGATTATAAAATTCATTTCTCACATTCTGAATAGTTTGAAGCGATATTAACCTAATCTCATGTTGAATTCTTTGCCTGAGATCGTCTAAATTATTGGGTCGATTGTAGTACACTTTACTTTTTAAGTACCCCCATAAAAGAAGTCTAATGGCGTTAGATCAGGAGACCTAGGCGGCCATTCTATCTGACCTCTTCTTCCTATCCATCTTGCTGGGAAAACTTGGTCCAAGTATCGTCGCACAATAATTTCGTAATGAGGCGGAGCGCCATCTTGTTGTAACCAAATGGTATTATTTGGTAGGTCAGGGTTATTTGCATTGGGGAATAATGCAGCTAATGTAGGTATCAATTCCAACTGTAAAAATTGCAGGTATCTATCTCCAGTCAAATTGTTTTCAAAAAAGAATGGACCTATAATTCTGTCACCAATAATTCCTGCCCAAAAATTAATTTTCTGAGAATATTGGGTATGACTTTCCTGCATCCAATGGGGATTGTCCCTAGCCTAATATCTACAATTCTGTCTATTGACATGGCCATTTAAACAAAATGTTGCTTCATCCGAAAATAAAACACGCTGGAAAAACATTGGATCGCGGTTGCAAATTTCCATCATTTGTTCACAAAACTCTTGCCTACGATCAAAGTCATCTTCTGTCAACTCATGAACCAAGTGCACCTTATATGCGTGGAATTTTTGAACTTTCAAAAGTTTTAGAACTGTAGTGTGGCTTATATTGTGGTTCAAAGCAATGCTTCTACTAGTTGAATGTGGATTGTTTTCAATTTCTAGTAGCACGTCAAGTTGTGCATCTTCATTTAATGTCGCCGGACGTCCAGTTTTTGGAAGATTCTTTACAACGCCATGTTCCCAAAATTTTTTTTCAATCCTATTAATTGTTGATTGATTTATGGGCTGATCCGGGTATTTTTTTTCTAAAAAGATGACACTTCTTGATGTGTTCTAGCTCTGTCGCCATAACCAATCATTATTAACACTTCAATTCTCTGTTTGTCGCTCAACTGTACCATTCTTATTAATAATATAGTTTTTCTAATTTAGAAAAAGCAAAATAATAACACTTATTCTATTGTGACATTTACAAATTATTTAAATCTGACAGCCGTAACTAATGTGATACACCGGCAACTAGATAAATTTATCCAATTTAATGAATTTTTATTATTTGAACTTTTAAGACTGTTTTTCTCGATTTTTTCAAATAATAACATTGAAAATTTTATACGGTCGGAACCAGAATAAAATCTACTACCAAAATCAATAATAAAAAATATAGGTTGTCATTTAAAAAAAAGTCGATGACGTCATAATTTAAAAAATAAATGACATAAGAAACTGAAAATATTTGCCGAAGTTAAAATCGCTATACCCCTTCGAGATTTTTTCCAAAAAATTAATATCAACGGAATTACTGAATTTATGCGTTACTTAATTTCCACACTGTATAATTACACACTTACAGAGAACAAAGTTAAGACAGGCCCTGACTGGCCAGGGCCAAAAAATAACTATACATAATAATTAATTATTTATCTTTAGGACGCTTCTTAAAGCAGGGCTTTTGTTGACTTTCCAAGTGCCCTCCGTTCGGCTTGGCCGCTCTTGTATCTATACACATCCAGAACTAATATGTTGTTTTTGCGGGTACAATGCGGTTTTTATATAATCAATTTTGGTAGGTTTAACTACATTATCAATGGTTGCTTGCTGAAGACAAACAAGTTATTTATCGTTTTATTTATTTGGATAGTGATTTTCTAAGTGTGAGCCGAGACGACTGAATAATTTAATAAATTGTGCCAGTAAGGAATTATTTTTGAATAATTAACTGTAATTATTGGAGAGAAAACAAAAAGGTACATTAATTTTTAAATTTATATACAGATTGTAGCTTAAGTACGTTAAAATATTTCAGGATCGTATTCCTTAGCTAATCTTAAGAAAAAATTCATATAAACAGTGCCCAAAAATGTTTCGTGTTGAGGTTTCCAAAAAAATATCGATTTTTTCATATGATTTCATTATAAGTGCGGATATTTAAACCAAATTTGTGCTCTACAATTAACCAATAGCGGAGAGTTTATCAATACCATAAATATTTGTCTTTTCCATTACTTATGGCATGCTGATGAGAACATAACAAGTTCGAAACCGGTCTGTGTTTAGTGAGGAATTGACAAATAATCATAGCTACCAAACAAGGCTTGCACGTTTAATTCAACGTAGGTTGGGGCTTCTGCCCGCTGAGTAGTTGTTTCCTGTAAATCTTATTCACGATAAATTTGATAAACAAGTAGTAACCTGTAGAAAATTAAAAGCGGTCACATATAAAATACTACTTAACTATCCTAGCTTGACACTTGGCCGTAGCAGTTATTATAGATAGATAGATAGAAATATACTACGATGGCTCTGAAGGACCACAACAAATAAAAAAAACTAGAAATTTCTACATCAAAACTAAAATTTTATACTTTAAAACTAGAAAGTAGAAATTTCTAGTTTAAAGTAGAAATTTCTAGTTTTTTAAAGTAGATATTTCTAGTTTTTAAAGTAGAAATTTCTACTTTTAAAACTAGAAATTTCAAGTTTTATAGTAGAAATTTCTAGTTTTAAATTTTTTACCTTAAGAGGCGCGGCACCTAAAACTGGTTTATTGCCAATACAGCTTTACCTTAATCTGAGGCTTACCAGTGGCTTCTAGGTAAAAAATGTCCGGTATAATACTTTTTAAGAACACGGAATTTTTGTTTCTATGTTGTTAAAAAAGTTTATACAGGCCATTTTTTTACCTAGAAGCCACTGGTATTGGCAAAAAAAACTTTTTGGTCTCTTAAGATCAAAAATTCAAAAGTAGACATTTCTACTTTAAAACTAGAAATTCCTAATTTCAAAAGTAGAAATTTCTAGTTTTTTTATATGCTGTAGTATACATATATACATATACATATAAATATATACATATACATATAAATATATATACAAGCATATGGCACTTCAGGTTACACCGGAAGTCGATACCAAGTTGCTTATTTTAAATGAAACACCCTATATATTTTAGGGGTTTCGAAAAGAGCATAAAATTTTGAGTCAAGAACATGTAGGATACCCTATGCCTAAACCCAGCCGTTTCAGAGATATTTGACATTTAAAAAAAAGTTGACAGATGTAATGGTTTACAATAACCTTTATAACTTTCTTCATGTAAAAGATACTCATTTGCTTTTTAGCATGCAGAAAGACCATAAGGTGAGCTACGCTCTACAGTTTAAAGAAATTCAATAATAGTGTACCAAGTGTTCCATTTTTGACGTTACATTTTGTAAACTTCAAACCGCGAAAACTTGCTTAGTCAAATAGAACACCCTGTATTTTTTTACATCAAGTTATGTATAATTAAATTCCTTTTTTTTCTAGTATATGCATTGTGGGGGTTTACTTATTTCTACTAATGTGCACTTCTCTCTTACTAATATGGGGATCCTCAATCGTTGCTAGCACCACAGATAACTCATTTTCTTCTATCACAACATTTTTTATTTGTTCACTTTTTTTATATTGTACGTTGCCAGTTTCCACATATCTATCAAGCAGGTTTTGGAAGCTCTTCTAATCATCTTGTTATCACTATCAATAACTTACCCGGAGGTGATAAAATCGGCCCTTAGTGTGTTTAATAATGTTTAACCAAGTTAGTTATTTTATGCCACTACGGTAACGCCACTGGAACTAATACCAAAGTTCCAGCTTTATTTATTATTCATTAAATGATACATTTCTGACTCTGTCTCAGGAACGGATGAACCGACTTTCTTTTTTTTCGATAAGTAGTGGGACATTTTAGGCCCAATAAGATGATGTGTCATACCACCCATAAAGTCATAAGATTTCATTGTCGGTGATTAAGTACAAATTAAAAATAAATATAGTTTAAAAAAACTAAAAAACACGCTTTTAAAGCACATCAAACTAAAAAGTGAAAAATAATTATTAATATAAACTGAAAACAATAATGAACGAAAAATACTAGTATTATTGTGAAAAAAGCGTGGGTTGCTCGATATACGAAAAATATGGCACAAAGCGCCCCACGCTTTTTTCACAATAATACTAGTATTTTTCGTTCATTATTGTTTTCAGTTTATATTAATAATTATTTTTCACTTTTTTAGTTTGATGTGCTTTAAAGGCGTGTTTTTTTAGTTTTTCTAAACTATTTATTTTTCACTTTTTAGTTTGATGTGCTATGAAAGCGTATTTTGTAGTTTTTTTAAACTATATTTATATTGCTTATTGATGCTGATATTATAACATATTACGATCCAACAGATATTTCTGAAAAAAAAATATTTTTTTTATTTCAGCCATGGGATTTGAACTCACGCCCGAGGAGTCCGTCGTTTCGCGTCGACTAAGACTTGCCCGCTCGGCCAACGACCGAACTGAGAATCACGGAATATACTTACAATATTAAGCCTCTTGCTCTCACGCAGAGGATACGTGAGGAAAGGACTGGCGATCCTGATCAGAATAATGATATAAACTTATCAAATTATTGTATTGTTACCGGTTCTTCGTAAGTGTACAAAGTTTCAATTAAATCTGTCCGTTTAAAGTGGGTCAAAATCGAGTCCAAAGAGTCGGTTACAAACAAACAAACGAACAAACATACAGGTGAAGCTAATAAAAGCGTGTTAAAAAAAACGTATGTTTTATACAGTTCTAAGCATCCGCCTGAAGATGGTCAAAAAAATAACTGAAACCTCGAACGGATTAAGGTGGTTATCGCTGCTTACTTAATCACATTGTTTATATTTTTTGTAGTAACAATAAACTTGAATGAGGATAATAATAAACTGTTATAAAAAAACATACCAAATAAATTAGAGTCTCCAAATCCAGAAGCTGCGGAAAAGAAATTTGTACTTTGGAAAGACGTGGACACAATCATTTTCTCTGACATTGCCATCTGCCGCAGCTGGGAATCGAACCCAAAAACACGTTACATATCGACTAGTCGCGCCTCAGTCAATTATGCTCTCATTATTTTCGACAATCTGACAGTTTTATCATTAGATTACAAAATTTTATATTTTATCTACTTACAAAAATAGTTTAGGAAAAAATTTAAATTTTAATATCTTTTATCTTTGGTAAATATTTTGCCACTATGAATCTGAGTCAGAAAAATAATACCCTAGATTACGAATATCGATGTTGATAAGAAATTTCGGTATCTTCAATCAACCAGCAAATGTGATTCTTATATTTGTAGATTGTAGTAAACGTTTGAAGGAGAATAACTCGGATAAATTGGTTGCTTTAATTTTTTTTATAATTTACAGATATTATTATTTGAATGATTCGCTAAATTCCTTTAGACGTTAGAGAACATTTAACTGTATATGAATAATCCTGAGAAACAGTTCACTATATGTGAATAATCCTGAGAAACATTTAAAAACATTTTAACTGCCTCACTTGTGGAAGAATTTCTGCATCCCGGCACAACACACCAGGGTTGCACAGGGTGATTCATACGGAATGGGTAATATTTCACCTGCCGATTCTATAGCGGAAAATATAATTTTTTTGTTTAATAACTGGTGGTCAAATATTAATACTTACTGAGATACAGGATGTTAAAGTTATAAAAATAAGTCAATAATGTTGTTATATTTCAGTTATTTTTCCCCACATAAAGTCCGTACAATTAGGTTTCTTGACGTGAGAAAATTGAATAAGCTATCATTTTTGGTGTATCGTATAGAGGGCACTACGTAAGCTATCTTGGTTTAACAGAATGCGTCATAACTTTTTTTGTACTGCGTTCATTTATAATCTCATTGTAAATTTTTTATTTAACCATTATTTTTAAACAAAAAAGGGATACTTGTTTTATCTTCATAGAATGCACCCTTATCGAGATATTTGCATTTTAGAAAATCCTGCGCACCCATTTTTTTTTTTTTTTTTTTTTGCAGTGATCCTCTTTCTTCCTCACAACAGATACTTTGTAATATTCTATTCGTCATTTTAACAAAAATAACTTTTAATACAAAATATCTGAAGTGAGAAAAAAGTGAGTATTTTGAAACTACAAATAAAAGTGTTACATCTCTCAGAGAACATGTTCTACATGGCCACCACCCACTTCAATACAGCGTTTTAGTCGCCTGCTCAATGATTTACTTACAGAAAAGAAAGTAGCTAAGTTAGTTCTGATAGTATCAGCAGCTTCCTGAATTCTTCACAACTCTTCGCGAGTATCTATTGTTTTGGAGTAAACAAGGGATTTCACATAACCCCAAACATAAAAATCCATTGGGTTGATATCCGGGCTACGAGGTGGCCAAGGAAACTGACTCCCACGACCTATCCAGTGGTTTGGAAACACTTCAACAAGTAATTTCTTACTTGTAGGGGGGAAAATGTGGTAGTGCTCCATCCGTCATGGACCACATGTTTATTCTTACGATTGGTAGTATATCATCAAAAAGTTCTGATAACTGGTTTCTTAAAAAACTTAGGTAAAGTTCTCCGTTTAAATTGGGAGGCCGCTCAATTGGACCTAAAAATTTTTCTCCAATTACGCCACACCATACATTAATTTTAAATTCATATTGAAAATGCCTTTCCCTAATTAAATGCGGATTTTCTAATTGCCAGGAATGACTATTTCGCCGGTTAAAAACACCGCGTCTCATAAATGTAGCTTCGTCTGTAAAGAGTATATTTTTATAAAATGAACGGTCTTCATTTTGTTTTCTTTGCATCCTGCGACAAAAACTAACTCTAGTTGGGTAATCCCGTGGAAGTAAATTTTGAACGGGAATAAAATGAAACGGGTGGAACTTCTCCTTTTTCAACAGTCTTACTATTGAAGGACTAACTAATTCCAGTAACTAATGACAGACAGCGTGTACTGGTTTCGGGATCACCAGTTATTTGAACTAAAACTTTATCTCCATGGTTAGGTCGTATAATTTTGGGACGTCCTGTATGGTTCTTGTGGCGAAATGAACCTGTTTCGCCTAATCGATTGAACAAGTTTTGACAAATCTTGTAATTAGGCTGTCTTCTACCAGGATATGTTTGTCGATATACTCTAGCTGCAGCAAAGCCAGAGAAATTTGCTCTTGCATAAACACAGATCATATCTCTCATGTCTTCATTAGTAAATAATTAACTAACACCAGCAATTCAAATATCACAAATATTTGACAGATAGTAAATAAATACATGTCAGTATGTTTCACTTATTTTCATAGCATACTTTGTTAAATATTTTTAGCACCTACCTTTTAATTATTCACGTTTGTTTTACTTTAACTAAGTACAAATTATGCATTTTCAGGAGAAAAGAGAGGACCACTGCAAAAAAAATTATGGGTGCACAGGATTTTCTAAAATGTAAATATCTCGATAAGGGTGCATTTTATGAAGATAAAACAAGTATCCCTTTTTTTGTTTAAAAATAATGGTTAAATAAAAAATTTGCAATGAGATTATAAATGAACGAAGTACAAAAAAATTATGACGGATTCAAGATAGCTTACGTAGCGCCCTCTATGCGACACGCCAAAAATGATGCTTATTCGATTTTCTCACGTTAAAAAACCTAATTTTACCGACTTTTATGTTTATGTGTGAAAAAAATAACTGAAATATAACAACATTACTGAATTATTTTTATAACTTTAACACCCTGTATCTCAGTAAGTATTAATATTTGACAACTAGTTATTAAGCAAAAAATTAATATTTTCCGCTATATAATCGGTAGGTAAAATATTACCAATTCCGGCTGAATCACCCTGTATATATAGGCGGCAAATATTTCATTTGAATTTATATCTGTTTTAAAATGAACGAATTAAATTTGTCTGTAAGAATATATGCCGTAAATATCTTCCATGGACTTTCTAAGAAATGTGAAACATCCTATTCGTATCAGTTGGCTATCAGTTTAAATGTCTTAAAAATTAAAATAATTTTTTAAAGTTTTAACTGCCTCGAATTTTTATGAAATTGTATTGCAATGTATGGAAAATAATCAAACTTGTTGAATGAAATACGCACACAAAATTGTTTAATTTTTTCCGCTCTTTTTTAAATATCGAAATAGATCTACAAAATTTTACTATATAGGATGTTGTTTTCGAGACCTGGATTTTGATTTTGGTTTATATGGAGTTTTGTCAAGTAAAATAAGTGAAATATATGTAACCAAGTATGAACCGATTATACAAGATGGGTCAAAAGTTATGACCAAAGAAAGATTTGGCTAAAATCAACAAAACGTCCTGTATCTCAGTAGCGAAGGACGATGGACATATTAATGATGGGTGATATGGAACCAACAAAGTACCCTCTATCCATAGGTATCGTACATACATTTAACTTAGAAATACCCTGTATATTTCGTCTTGGTTCCGCCGAACACCTACGCTCACGAATGCCCGCTAGGTGACCATATATTCTTCTACTTCTGTATATGTGTAGGTAGCGGAGAATCTACCATAATGCATATCATTAACACGCTTTTATTAGCTTCACTTGTATGTTTGTTTGTTTGTTTGTAACCGACTCTTTGGACTCGATTTTGACCCACTTTAAACAGACAGATTTAATTGAAACTTTGTACACTTACGAAGAACCGGTAACAATACAATAATTTGATAAGTTTATATCATTATCCTGATCAGGATCGCCAGCCCTTTCCTCACGTATCCTCTGCGTGAGAGCAAGAGGCTTAATATTGTAAGTATATTCCGTGATTCTCAGTTCGGTCGTTGGCCGAGCGGGCAAGTCTTAGTCGACGTGAAACGACGGACTCCTCGGGCGTGAGTTCAAATCCCATGGCTGAAATAAAAAAATATTTTTTTTTTTCAGAAATATCTGTTGGATCGTAATATGTTATAATATCAGCATCAATAAGCAATATAAATATAGTTTAAAAAAAACTACAAAACACGCTTTCATAGCACATCAAACTAAAAAGTGAAAAATAAATATAGTTTAAAAAAACTAAAAAACACGCTTTTAAAAGCACATCAAACTAAAAAAGTGAAAAATAATTATTAATATAAACTGAAAACAATAATGAACGAAAAATACTTGTATTATTGTGAAAAAAGCGTGGGGCGCTTTGTGTCATATTTTTCGTATATCGAGCAGCCCACGCTTTTTTCACAATAATACTAGTATTTTTCGTTCATTATTGTTTTCAGTTTATATTAATAATTATTTTTCACTTTTTAGTTTGATGTGCTTTAAAAGCGTGTTTTTTAGTTTTTTAACACGCTTTTATTAGCTTCACTTGTATGTTTGCTTGTTTGTTTGTTTGTTTGCTTGTTTGTTTGTAACCGACTCTTTGGACTCGATTTTGACCCACTTTAAACGGACAGATTTAATTGAAACTTTGTACACTTATTAAGAACCGGTAACAATACAATAATTTGATAAGTTTATATCATTATCCTGATCAGGATCGCCAATCCTTTCCCTCACGTATCCCTGCGTGAAAGCAAAGGCTTAATATGTCAGTAGATTCCATAATTGTTAATTAGCCCGGTGGTCGAGTGGGTTAAGGCAGTCGACGCGAAACGACAGACTCCTCCGGCGTGAGTTCGAACCTCACGGCTGAAATAAAATTTTTTTTTTTTTTTCAGAAATATCTGTTGGATCGTAATATGTTATAATATCAGCATCAATAAGCAATATAAATATAGTTTAAAACAACTAAAAAACACGCTTTCATAGCACATCAAACTAAAAAGTTAAAAATAAATATAGTTTAAAAAAACTAAAAAACACGCTTTTAAAGCACATCAAACTAAAAAGTGAAAAATAATTATTAATATAAACTGAAAATAATAATGAACGAAAAATACTAGTATTATTGTGAAAAAAAGCGTGGGGTGCTTTGTGCAATATTTTTTCGTATATCGAGCACCCCACGCTTTTTTCACAATAATACTAGTATTTTTCGTTCATTATTATTTTCAGTTTATATTAATAATTATTTTTCACTTTTTTAGTTTGATGTGCTTTAAAAGCGTGTTTTTTAGTTTTTTTAAACTATATTTATTTAAACTATATTTATTTTAGTTGTATGCCTGTACTGATACTGCTATCGAGATCAATTAGAATGTTTTGTTCCTAACTGAGATTGAAAGACCAGCTTTTTTTAAACACCGTGTATAAATTTAATTACTTTCATTTGCTTTGTTTGGGAAGTAGTGTTAGAAATTATCATTGGGTCAAAATTACTAACGGTAAGAGATTGATGGTTCAAAATTACTAACGGTAAGATAATGTTTTTTTAACAATACTAAATAACCTCTCTGAAATCTAAATCGTCAAGCCTTGTTAAAATCTGGACTGTGAATTTTTGGTCAATTAGGTACATTATAATTTGTTTCCACTGAAGCACTGAGCAGAAAAAATATTCATTATATTATAATTCGTGTGCCTCTTTGGTTTGTTATCTACTTTTTTTGTAAATGAAACAAAGAACGACACAAAAATGTAAAATTAGATATTTTGCAAGTTAAATGAAGCATTTTACCTTATCTTCCTTCAAAAATAGAATGGTATAATTATAAGTAGTAGCAAGTAGTTGAGGTAGTAGCTAGTGTTTGTTTATGCAAAGAATAATAATTTAACATATTCAACGATGATAATTCGATAGAAAACCCAAACAAAGTAATTTACAGAATACAAGGTGTGCCATCAAACTTGTTCATCTTAGGACTCGATAAACAGCGATTTGTAAAAGCCCAGGTAATATAGACCAGTCAAATTAAGGGTTTTTCAAAACGATAATTTCCAACCACTCCCGATCAATACCATTCGATTCAGTATGTTTTTTGAATTCTCATGGTCAATTTTGCCGTACGTTATATGAGCAAGAATTTAATTTATAAACAATTAAAGTTGTGAAAATGATGAAAATCAACTTCAAACGCTGCGAAAACGGCAACAGATAGAGAAAAATTGCTCAGAACATTTTTTATAGAGCGTTAAATTCCCTTCAAAAAAGTCCGCGACGGCATATCTCTACGATGAATAGTTAAGGCGTTACAATGAGTTAAATATTTATTATTTTTCTGCTGTATATCAGTCAGCTGTACAAGTAACGCGCATGCACGATCAACAGACTCGTACGCCGCGTAATGGCCGCCTGCGCAGAACATTTTAAAGTAGACTTGCTGTAAATCTTTCATAATTTTCTTATTTTTACAACGTTAGGAAATGTATTGATCACTTCTTTGGTCTAGATATAATTATTATATACTTTTATGCATACTCAAAGACCTGGAAAATTATTATTAAGTTATAATACCAAGTACTAGAGTGCCCTGTGCCCGAGGGTATCTACATATACGCTCCTAGCATTCTTGAGAAGCAGGTGTTCCAAACTAGACTACCTTTCAAGCAGTCCACTTTGAAATGGTCTGCGCAGGCAACCATTACGTGAGAAATGGGCCCGTTAATCGCGCATGCGCGTTGCGTATACAACTGACCAGTACGCAGTAGAAAAATAATAAACATTTAACTCATTGTAACGCCTTAACTATTCATCGTAGAGATATGCCGTCGTGGACTTTTTGAAGGGAATTTAACGCTCTATAAAAAATGTTCTGGGTAATTTTTCTCTATCTGTTACCGTTTTCGCAACGTTTGAAGTGGAATATTTAGAAACATCGATTTTCATCATTTTCACAACTTTAATTGTTTATAAATTAAATTCTTGCTCATATAACTTACGGCAAAATTGACCATGAGAATTCAAAAAAAAAAAGAACTGAATCGAATGGTATTGGTCCGGAATGGTTGGAAATTATCGTGAAAATGGGCCTGATTTTTGCTTAATTTGACTGGTCTAATAGTAGGTGGGCAAGTTGGAAGAATGTTTAAATTAAAAGAATGCCGTTACAATCGTATTTTTTTATACAACTGTAAAAAAAGTAACTTTTTTCAAGACAATTTTTGGTTGTCAAAATACGTATTTATTTCATGGAGACTTTTGTCTGTAATATGTAATAATTTGTGGTTTATACGAGATAATATGAAGATCGAGCCAACCCACTAGATACACTACTAGCGGTATGCGCAGTTTACAGTTGCCCGTCTGAATACGAACTTTGAACGAAAGTTAACGATTGTGTCAGGGTGCTTGCTGTGAGGTGCATACGAGACAAATTGAGACAAGTAGAATCACAGAACAGATAAAAATAGAATCAGTGTCGCCAAAGTCGCCGTAGAGAGTATCGCTTGTTCATCTAAACAAATCTTTGCGTATTAACGTATTTACTAAAATGATCTGAATGTTTCACAATTTCAGTGTTTCTTCCGAGACGCCACAGATAATAGTAAAACACCAAAATTGTGAAAAATATCAGGGGCACACATTCAAATATTGATTTTTTTTTCGTAACAAGGAATAATTCTAAAGATAAATTAATATTCTCACAAGTAGTAAAGAAAAATAATACCAACTCTTAAAAAATAAAATAAGTAAATAAATAAATAAATAATTTAAATACACATACAAATACACTGGCATGCTAATCCCACGACCGAATTTCGTTCACTTCTGCGTATGATGTCAGCGACGTAACAAATGTGGCGCGAAATTTAAATTATTGAAATTATGAAGTTTGTTATTGTTTTACTGTCAAGTAGTTATCGGTGCTATTAAGGCAGCTATTCTGTATTTTAAAAATGCCAAATTGTGCTGTTGCTGGTTGTAGAAATTATAATCGGATAACCAAAGGAACTAATATGGTATTTTCATTTCCCTAAAAATGAAGATCTTGTGATACAGTGGATTGTGGTCTGTCGACACAGTGATAAAATAAATTTAAAGCATGAAGCCACTCGAATTGTTCTGGTTGTGGTAATTTCTTTTCATATTTATGTAAAACTGAACTTGCTTGCAAACATAACCTCATAATTTATCTGCTTTTAGCGGAAGAGATCTTTTAGCAGTTTTATTTACGATTTTCACGGGAATTTGTGCTGCAGTGAAGACAATTGAAGATTTGCAACATCTTGCAGTTTCGCCGGGAGTGACACTAACTTTCGATTTTTAAATGGAACACTGTATATTATTGAATTTTTGAATTCTGCATAATTTTCTGAATCCATCGATACAAATAAGTGACATTTCAAACGTCAATATTTTTTATATTATTTTTAGTTTTCCATTTAAGTGTGCCATGACGGTTACGATTTATTCTAAATGACCCGTGTAATGCTAGAAAAATCGGAATCCCGTCAAAAATTCTAAATTACGTGATTTATTAGCAAATAAAGTTCATCAAAATTGTTTTTGGAAAACTCAATTTTTTCAAATGGAACCATACTGATCCTTATTATACATAAGGTGGCTTTGGAACACAAAAAATTAACACAAAACATTACAACAGTTGTTCAAAATGCTGTCCATTAACGCCAATGCACTTCTGAACTCGCATAGCTGTTTCTCGAAGAACGTTCGCTGTTATGCTATTAATTGCGCGTCTTACTAGTAGTTCCAGGTCTTCACGGGTTGTAGTAGCGGTTGCCTAGACAATATTTTTTAAATGACCCCAAACAAAGAAATCAAGGGGTGTTAAATCAGGTGACCTTGGAGGCCACCTCACAGGACCATTCGTCGAAATTACGTTTTCTCCGAATCTCCGTTGAAGGTAAACAATTACTATCGAATTATGGGGAGGAGCGCCATCTTGTTGGAAATGCATTCCCTGTCGTAAATGGAAAGGTAATTTAGCTAAACTGTCCTCAGTTTCATTTTGCAGAAATCCCAAGTATCTGACACCAGTCAGGTGTCCTTCAAATATTGGACCAATGAATCTACTACCGATTATTCCAAGCCAAACATTGAAACCGAACCGCACTTGAAATTTACCCTCCCATAATAAATTTTGAATTTCTTGTGACCAATATTTTGTATTTTGTCGGTTAAATAATCCCAAATTTGTAAACCTAGACTCGTCCGAAAATAAAATCATTCCCAAAAAATCATTGTTTGGCTGCACGTTATTCTGCAAAATCCAATTGCAATATTCCATCCAACGTTCGTAATCATTTTCGTACAAGTGCTGGTGCAATTGGTGTTTAAAAGATTTATAGTGGTATTTGTGCACAATTCGGCTTACTGTTTGGTGACTGATTTCTTCAAACCCAATTTGCCCTAAAGAAACAGTCTTATCAACTTCTACTCGAGCCAAAACATTAATTTCCGTTCTTTTCATTTTCTGTCTACCACGTTAATAGTTGGGATTTCATTTTTCTGATACGCGTCGTAAACTAAAGTTCTTAAAAGCTTTGCTAACGATTGGTCCAGAGTTTTCGATTGACCGGTGTCGGATCTTTCTCTTCTTGGGAGAGCACCTTCTTTCATCAGTTTGTGTATTGTGGGACGGGGAACGTTAATCAGAGATGCTGTTTCACCTAGTACATCCAAATCATACAAATTAGAGTCATTAACTCGTCGCTTCAAAAGATTATTGTAAACGTTAAGGAAAATTCGTTTCGCTTGCTCTTTCAAATGTAACCGATTTTTTCTTACTGAAAACACTAATGAACTTTGATTTTCTTTATCACTGTAATCACTATTACTTTCATTTTCACAAACACAATTAGATGCAGACTTAGAGGCCTCCCACGGTCGAAACATTTTTACATCAAATACCTATTTAAATTATTTTTGAAAACCCACAAGCAAATAAACAGATATAAAATAATTATTACTTATATTACACTATTACACAACTCACTTCAACACGATAACCTTCTTAAATTATTTTCAAAAACACGCCAGCAAATAAACAGATATTAAATGATTATTATTTATCTTGTAATATTATACTTACACTATATCAGCACTGCTAGAACGATTCGGTAACACAGTTAAGTGCGTCTCTGAAGTATCCCGGCATGTAAGCTAAACTCCGCCTCGGTCGCGTGCCAACAAAAACAACAGTCATCGTTCTCGCTTTAATGTAAGCGGTGTAAAAGACGGAAGATGTCATGTGTTATACATATCCCGCCCACGTGTCACGTCTCGCCCGCACGTCCCGTCACAATATAGGTTTCCGCAACTATACATCAAGTACTCGAGTACTTTTTTCCTAGTATTTGTATTCGAGTAACGCCCAGCTGGGGCACATTTTAATCTCCGTACGTTTGGTAACTGAAATTGGTTTTGGTTGATTAAAAAATTCACGGAAAAATCAAATTATTTTATCTCGGCAAAACACAGTATATGACGCATGGAAAGAGAAGCCCGATATTTATTTAATAGATTAGATAAATAAATAATAATTAAATGGCAATTAAAAACATTCTTTACTACAACAACAATACAAATAATAATAAAAAAGAATTATTGAATAGTTAAAATTTATAATGGCCATTACCCGTTATCAGATACTGTAAACTTTTACCTCGTGTAGACAAGGTGGCTTTAAGGATTTTTCAACTTTTTTTGAAGTTCAATTCAGATTTCATTTACATGTCCACGTTCAAATAGCGCTAATAAGTCGCCATTAAAAAAGTGTTTTTTTATCCTGGAAAATTACCATCATGATTTTTTTAATTAAAAGTGTTTTAGTAAATTTACTTTACAATAACAAAAACGTCGGAAATATAAACTGCCAAAGAAAAAATCAATTTTAAATTGCCGCAGAAACGACGTTGACGTCATACAAATCGCTATCGTGGTATTGTGACGTCATTCTATTTGTTTTGATGTGTTATATTAAGATTTGTATTATACATGTGTAAAACTGTAAAATCTATTAAAATAGCTTTAATTCAGCGTTTAACAATAGAAAAGAAAGATAATAAGTATTCAAAGTATATTTAGTACCTCAGTCCCAGTCATCAATAAAAACACAAAAAAAAAATATATTTGTATCATTACCGATGGGATCAAGTACTAAATTAAAGAAAAAGCTAACATGATTATGTGTCAGAAGTAGAGATCGGGAGATAGCGCTAGATTCCAAAGACGACTTACATAGATATAATATTACTTTATAACCACATACTAATGAAACAATTCCAAGCAATATGAAATGATAAAAGTTATTGTCGAGTGTCCAATAGCAATGCGAATGCACAGATAGATATAGGCCGATCCGTCTTGGCTATCACGTTTAAGCCTACTGTAGACACTAAAAATACCTAGTATTTATAAAATATCTGTGTTTATGTACTCCCTCAGAAATTAACAATCATTTTACGTCAGTTTTTCAAATTAACCAGAGAGCATGTCCACAAACAATTGATTATTATCGTAATAATAAGTCAATTGACTCAAGCTTTGACTTTACTCTCGTTGATTCTTTTACAGTAATAAAAACAGTAAATGAAATTAAATCGAATGCCAGTGGATACGACAAAATTTCATTAGAAATGGTAAGGTTGTGTATGCCTGCTATAGTCATATATATTACTCATGTTGTCAATATTTGTTTAGAAATAGCGTACTTTCGAGATATTTGGAAAACTGCTGTGGTTACACCCCTTCCTAAAGTTAATAACCCTATAGCATATAATGAATTACACCCTGCTGTCTAAAATATTAGAAAAAATTGTGTATAAAAAATTAAACGAATATCATTCTGTAAATAATTTGCTGCCAGCCCATCAGTCGGGCTTTAGAAAGGGGCACAGTACAAATACTGCATTGATTAATATAAGTGGTAATATCATAGGGACTCTAGATAAAGGTCAAGCAACTGCTTTAGTTTTGCTAGATTTTACTGAAGCATTTGATACGATTGATCACAGTCGCCTTGTTGTGTAATGTGTGTAATTATTTTGGTTTAAATCCAGTACCATGCAACTTTATCGAGAGCTACTTAAAAAATCGTACTTAGAGAGTCATTATAAACAACGAGGTCTCTTCTGACCAAATCATTACATCTGGAGTACCTACCTCAGGACTCAGATTTGTGGCCTCTGTTATTTTTGTTGTATACTTCAGATCTGCACAAACAAGTTACTCATTGTAATGTGCAATTCTGTGCAGACGATATACAGCTGTACCATCACTTTTCCACTAAAAATTTTCAACATGCCACCGCTGTTATAAAAATATCTCTATTGTAAATACAGCAAACATTTTGGGAATATCTTTTGATGAAAGTCTTAGATTTATAGATCACACTCACAACGTTTTAAAGCAGTGTTATGTGCGACTTAAGCTGCTTTATTCGAGTAAGAAAATTTTAAATAAAAAAAAACAAAAAATGCTGTGTGCAAGTTTGGTTCTATTTAAATTGTCTTATTGAAACATTATATACCACCCTTGTCTTGACGTCGTCACCTCCAAATGATTGCAGACAATTCAGAATACTTACTGTAGGTTCATTAACAATTTAAGAAAATATGATCATATAACTGAAGCTTTCTTAGATTTACATTGGATGAAGTTAAATACCACTTCCTGGTTTTTGTACATTGCCTTCTAAATACTTCAGTACCAAAATATTTAAGAGAAAAGCTTGTATCTCGGGAGTCAATTCATACCATTAATGTTCGCTTTCCACGATCATTAACTATGACAGCCAGTTTTCGACGTTCCTTCACATTCAGCGCAGTGAAGTTGTATAATTCTTTAAATGTTGATATTAAGAGCTCATCTGCTATCTTATTTAGGAAAAAATTAAAAAAATACCTTAGTGTAACTTAGTAACACTTATTATTCTTTTCCTATGTGCATAAAATTAGTTTAGGTTAACATATTTGTTAACATAGGTTAGGTTAGTTAATACAACTATATTAAGTTAGGTTAGAGTCTTTAGGAGACCTTGCGCATACATAAATATAAAATTTAAATATTGTCATGTTCTCAATTACAAATAATTTTGTCCATAATATAAATAATAGGGTTAAGTGTAAGAATAGCCTTTAATGGCTAAACTTCGCCCAAGTGTATTTCTTCTCTTTTAGAATTAATAAAAACGTTTTTTTTTTTTGGAATATCCGATGCCGGACAGTCCTCCCGTGGCCCCCGACGCCTCACGAGAATCGCGCCGGCGCATTAACTACAGCCACTCCCCACATCCCGCAGGGTTAGTTACTGTAGATGCCAGAATCGTGTGCCCTAAGCAAACAGAGAGAACCCAGAATGACCGCCTTCTGCATTTGGCCTACCAACCATTCGGCGGATTTTTGGCAGGCCGGTATGATTTTTAGTTCCGAGACCAGCGTAGGCTTTATCCGAGTACACGGATTATTAGGACCACCATTTTTACCGAGTAGCCTGGGTACAGCACTTGGAGCTCGTACCGGAGATCGCGGTATTTGGTAGTGGCGGTTCGTGGGTCAAGAGATAGGGAGGTCAATTAGAAAAGTTTACTGTATTACCTACCTAAAGTGATTTAAATTCCAAGTCGATCCTCCGGTCTTTTTGAGATGCAAAGTGGTCAATTACTTTTTCATTAGTCTTTTATCTTCTTTATTAATGCCCATTCTATGGTAAGCATAGCTAAAGAAGATAACGTTTCCTGACCCATGGTATTTCTTAAAAATGTCTTTATTCTTTTTAAGGTGGAAAAACAACGTTCACATTCGACTGTAGTCATAGGGAGAGTACACAAGATTTTTAACAGTTTGACACTTTCAGAAAAAGTATTGCACAAATTATTGTTAATAAAAAGCTGTAACAAGCAACTGCACCTTCACTATTGGAAAAATCTTCTCGGCTATATAATACTTCTAATTCAGTTTTAAGTTTCAAATAATTTATGACTGGATACTTCGTTTTAAGTAATTTAAACATATCTTGAGGAAAGCTTTTTTTATAATCTTTAAATCGATCTGCGTGAAATAACTGAGACACTGCTAAATGATTACTGAAGCCAAACCTGTTTTTGATCTCAGATGTAATTATATCACAAACCTAATGAAATTCTCCTTTTTGAGTCTTCCGTTTTACATCTCTGGGCAGACGCATGGATGTCTCCTCCAAATAGTTATTCAAAATTTTATTTCTGATGTCCTCAATTTTACTATCAAAAACGCTAATACACTTATTTACTGTTATGACATCGATATTAAATTTTTTGTAATTGATTGAATATATCACAATGAGGCATAACTAAATGAAAGAAATTTAACCAGTAAAGAAAATGTTCATTTTGTAAGTAGTTTTTTAAATCAATAGCTTGGTTTAGAGTGTTGTTTTCTGATTCATTATCAATGATTTTTTCTAAACAATCTAATAATTCTGTTCGATAGGTATAAACAGTCTCTATGCACTTTGTATTAAAATTCCATCGTGTTGGAGCCGCTTTAGGTAATCTCACCTTAACAACATTACCTAACACGGCTGTTCTTTTTTGGCGATTTTCCAAAGAATAAAGAAAAGCCACGTAAATTAGCAAAAAAAATTTTTTATGCTTTTATCCAGACTTGCTTATGCTTTTTGTAAAATTGATTTTAGTTGATGAGCGTAACAATGAATAAAATTTGCTGAAGGATAACTTTTTTTAATTAAAAATACCTATTAACTTCTTTTTTCTTATCAAGAGATGTTTGTTTTATCGTCATATTAGGTTTTGGACGGCCACCACCTTTGAATTTCACTCGGTCTTCATAACCCAACTTATGTCCATCTTTCAGTTTTAATATATTTTGTACAACACT
Source organism: Rhamnusium bicolor (assembly GCA_029963845.1). Lineage (NCBI taxonomy): Eukaryota > Metazoa > Arthropoda > Insecta > Coleoptera > Cerambycidae > Rhamnusium > Rhamnusium bicolor. The sequence goes on along the minus strand of JANEYF010005208.1, from coordinate 170,732 downwards.
CATATTTAATAGTAAACACCAAAAACACCGTTTTACTTAATTTCACGACAAGTAGAGATTTACTAATAAAATGTTCACAAATAAAAACATTAAAAACACCGCGACAGAATTTACCGACCAACGCGTACCTAGTCAGCATTAGGACTGCTCTACTGAAACCGAACTTCGTGCGTTACCGTTTCCGTAAAATGTGTTAGGGACATTGTCCCCTCCAGTGTTTTCTGTCTCTTTTGCTTTCTGACGATTCGCGCATAAGTCTATTTTACTTTAATTCGTTGTAAATTCGGTCCGTAGCTAGCTTTGAGGAGAAGTTGTGGATTGACCCAAGATTTTTAAATTCTATAATGTAATGAATATGAATGTAGAGGCTCAGTGCTAGAAGGGGACACGAAATCCTGCGATCTAGATATTTGAACAGTATTGTGCATAGAATGAACTAGAAACTGAAACTTTAATATATTTTTTAAGAATATTAAAATATGTATATATTATATATTTTTAAACTTCAGAAAATGAATAGCTCTATTTTTTTATTTGTGTGTGGGAGGTCATTGACCAAATGACCCTATAGAAGAACCGCCGGTGGTATTTGGTCCGTTTCTCCTCCTCCTTCAAGGTGATGTTTTTCTCCGCAGGTGCCGAGAACTCGATGACATACATCACCTTGAGTTGATGGTCGAGGAGGACTATGTAAGGCTTGTTGGCTTGGATTAGCCTGACCGTCGCGGTCGGGAACGAGTAGTTCCAGTAAATCCGGCATCTCTTTCGACACTTTCTTCAATCCCAGCAACCCAACATCGCATCACTGTGGTCGCATTTCGAATTTCGGTCAACCCTATCAGCACTTGTCAAACTCACTTATTGAAAATTCGCACGTATTCGAACTCGACGCACTGTCAATAATGTTTGCAAGGCAAACAAAGCCATAACATTAAAGCAAATTAAAAAATTTTGTGTTGAATTTCGGTTCACATAATCACGGTCAACGACCGAGTCCAATTATCTCGCAACTAGTACTAGTTAAAATTGTCATGTAGATATGCATCTATTCATAGAATCGATTTGTTTATAATAATGTTATTGACTAACAATATAAATGTATACAAAATAAAGATAATCGCTACAAGTTTAATGTGACACTCCGTGTTTTCAGTACCAAGAATGAGTTTGTATATTTTATTCAGTTTATTACGTGATTTGTATGCGTCGCCTTGTTGCATGTTGCTCGATGAAAGAAGTGAATTTAATAAAATTGCAATATGATAAAAAAGGCTCTTGTAAGTGTTTTTTTAATTATCGTTTTCTTTATTCTGAACGGTCGTTAGCGGTTACCATTGGTAATTGCGTATTGTGTTTGGGATTACCCATAATTAATTTAAAGGTGAAACGATTGTTTTTACTTGTTTTAATTATTCTTAAGAGCGTAGTTCGTGGTATTCGTTATTTGTAAAAACGTGTGTGAGAGTGTTTCTAGTTTTAATTGAAATAAAAATACGTGCCTGTTCTGTGTTTAGGGGACGTGATTTAAACTTGAACCAAGTCATTCGACGATGGATTTGAAACATAAAATTTTAATTCTAATTCATTATACAGGGTGTCTAGAAAAAGGAGGTCAATCCGGTAACCATAAATTCCTTAAGCAAAAATAACAGGACTTTCACAATGCAATTTTGCATTTTAGACCTCCATGTTCGATATACAGGGTGTTAAGGTTTGAAATTTAAAAATATATTTTTTAAATAACTCGAGTATTTCCTAAGATATTTATTTAAAATTTGATAAAGTGTTTCAACTTAAAGTCACATCTTTTGAGGAAAAAACTAAAATTAATTGTCAAATATTCAAAATAGAGGGGTTCCCAGTACCCACTGACCCCCGCCAGTTTTTTAGTACCTGTGCCAATGACTCCCAACCTATCTTTTTTTTAGTTAACCATCCATTTTGGATTATTTTATGTCTCTTAACAAATTTCGAGAAAATGTTTCATTTTAGAGATAAGTTACCGTAAGCCGTCTACGCGGCTTACGGTAATCTCATATTTTTCAAATGCTAAAACTAAACGATTTTCAAATTTTTCAATAAGTATAAAAATATCAATAATAAAGGACAAGGCAAAAATAACTATTTCTAAAGTCAATTGCGCCCAGACAAAAAATTGGTAGGCGCAATGGATTCAACAATCTACAATTATTTATAAATTAGAAGCATTAACAAATTTAATACACTTTATTTTCTTAAAATTATTCATAATTCGTTAATAACAAAAAAACAGTAGAAAAAAAATAGCCAGTTTAAAGAAATTGTTCGATATGACCTCCAAGTTTTTGTAAACACATACGAGATCTCTTGATTAAAGAAAATCTTAGACTGAAAAATATTTGGCGTCAACCTGACTGCCCCCCAGATTAATGGATTATTTCTCTTAAATGATTCTCGCTCAAAGTCTGAACCATATACACAAAATCTTTCATAAATCCCCAGACTGAATAGTCCAAGGGAGTATATGGTCTGGGAAACGGGGTGGCCACTGAACAGGAACATCTCGACCCCAACCAATCCAGCGATCAGGAATGATTTGATCCAAATAGTTTCTAACATTTCTAGCAAAATGAGGAGGAGCTCTGTCTAGTTGACACCAAATATTTTGTGTTACATGAAAAGGCAATTCATTAGTAAATCGGGCAGTGTGTTTTGAAGAAATTGTAAATATGAATGTCCAGTCAAGTTTTCTGGTAAAAATACAGGACCAAAAGAAAATTATCGACGACACCTGCCCACACATTGACATTGAAAGTTTTCTTGGTGATGCGTCTCTACTATGGCTTTAGGATTTTCTTCAACCCATATCTGTGTGATTAATATTTGTCGTCCTGTTTCTCGTAAATGTAGCCTCATCAATAAACAAAATGTTTCTGATAAAACGTAGATCTCGGTTATTCATTTCACATAACCATCTACATAATACAAGTCTTGCTTCGAAGTCTTGAGGTAAAAGAGCCTGTATTTTTTGGAGATGGAATTTGTACAGCTGCTGACTTCTTAAAATATTGTGTACCAGAGTTTTCCCTATGTTTTCGACCTGCTTAGCCAACACCCTGGTACTAATTTGCGGTGTTTCCTCAACAATTCTTAAAATTTCCTCTTTCTGTTCAAGTTGAATCGCACGAAATCGGCCGAAATTACCCCTTCGTCTTTCCCTTAAATTTCCAGTCTCCCTTAGATGGTTAACCATATTTGAAAAATATTTTCTTTTGGGATAAAATCGAATGATACATTTTTCGGAATAGTGCCTAGAAGCTAAACTAGCATTGATGTCACATTTTGCTAATCGAGAAATAGAAATAAATGTTTACAGTTTACAGAAATATTTAAATCTTATCCATGATTACAATCATATCCGTCATTTCAGAAAAGAGTACAATTCCGTGAGAAAATATAATTGAAATGGCATTTACAGTAAATGTTTTATGCATAAAATAAAATTAATCTTGATTTTTCATTCACCTAAATTAGATTGTTACAAAATTGGCATATTTCTGGATTTGTTTTTTTTCCAAAATAATAAATTTTATATATATTTTTTTATACTTGTTGGGGAGATTTTTAAAATCCATCTACCTCTCTGGGTGTCTGCGTCGAGCATCGATTCTCATTAGTTGCGTATAATTATTTGTCAACAGTAGGTAACTATTAGTCAGGTTGTTGTGAAAGATCCTCGTCCAAACTAAAATATATTTAAAACAGATTAAGCTATCTTGAATCATTCATATTAATGGCTGCGGCAAAAGGCGTTTTAGTGTAATTAAAAAATGACGATATTATTAATTTGATTGCCAATGAAATCTTCTAATATGCACCGCATATGCGACTGTTAGTTGTAAAAAATTGTTGAATATTTGAATGACCTCATTGATAGGTAACCCTAGAAAAACAATCACGAGTGTAATAGAATAACACAACAAAAATTTATATGTTGTGCTATTTGTTTTAGCTCTTCCACTTTCTAGAAATGTTATAACATTAACATAATACTAATAAATACTGTTACTATAACCCGTTACTCCAAGATTATATAATATGATTATTTTATGTTTGCTGAGTTGTTATATAACTTTGTTATACTAGCAAAACTTGAATATAATATTATTATATTATCACAACATAACAACATATTGTAACATTATTATTATTGTTACAATATTATTAAGTATGTTATCAACACATAACAATAGCCTGACACATGATTATATCATTATATCATAATAACTGTTATAACATTACCATAACACCAATAAATACTGTTACGCCACTGGACTGTGTAGACTGGTTAGATTAGGCTGGAATTGTACACGAACGGCCGGGAATATTCTGGAGTGCTCTAGACTGGGTCAATGGATGTATAAATAACACGCACGGTGGGCCGAGATTTAATCTGAAGTTGAACGTGAACGAGTGAAGAAGCAATAAGAAAGAGACTTATAAGTGTTCAGTTGTGATTATAGTTAAGACATTAATTAATCTATTGTTATTAATTGTTAATTAGTAAATAAAGTAGTGAGTAAGTGTTACCTGGACTTTCAATCAACGAATCTACGAGGATAGGTGTTTGTGTGGATAGCAAACACGTAACAATTTGGTGTCGGAAGTGGATTGGAAGAGAAATTTCTGGAATATTCGAAAAGGTTCTACAGTGTTCTTCTCAGAAATTAGTGGTAACACGAAGAATTGAACTACTGGACAGTGTTTGAGGACTATTTCTGGACTGAATAGTGACTTTAAAGTGGATTTTCGAGAAGTTCTAGAACATTCGATTTAGAAATAGCTGCAAATACGCGAGTGCCGCTAGTTATAACGTGTCGTGGACTGAGAAAAAGGACTATTAGTGCAATTTCGGGAAAATTCTAAAACATTCTATTTGAAAACAACAGGAGATACGTGAATTGTGGCGACGGGAACGTGTTGTAGACTTGAAAACAAGACTATAAGTAACTTTTGGTGACAATTCTAGAACATTCGATTTGGAAACCACAGAAGATACGTAAACTGTGTTAACAGGAACGTGTTATAGACTCAAAACAAGACTTATTAGTGATATTTCGTGAAAATTCTCGAACATTCCATTGGACAATTAGTGGAGATAAGTGAATTTTGTCAACACAAAAGAAGTATAGACTCTAAATAAGACTTTCTAGTGCTGTTTCGAGATTTTTCTGGAACAATCCATTATTAAAATAGACGTGATATCAACATTTTACGGATTTTATAGTGTAATAAACTTTATTTTGAACTGATTTACGTGTCGTGAGTTAATGCCAATAACAAGAAGTATGGCAGAGAAACAAACACAGGACTTGTTAGCAGCGTTGTTGGAACGAATGAACGAACAAGAGAGAAGACGACAGGAAGAAAAAGACGAACAAAGGAAGATTATGGAAGATCAAGAAAGAAGACGGCAGGAAGAAAAAGAAGAACAAGAAAGAAAGCAACAGGAAGAAAAAGAAGATCAAGAGAGAAAACGTCAGGAAGAAAAAGAAGTCTTGACAAAAATGATCGAAGGACTGGAAATAAGACGACAAGAAGAAAAAGAAGAACAAGAGAGAAGACGACAAGAAGAACAAGAAGAACAAGAGGAAGACGACAAGATGAAAAAGAAGAACAAGAGAGAAGACGACAAGAAGAAAAAGAAGAACAAGAGAGAAGACGACAGGAAGAAAAGGAACAGCAAAGAAAGGAACGTCAGGAAGAATTAAGACAAATTATGGAGGGACAGCATCAAGTCATGCTCTCGGTCACTGAACAATTGAAGGAAGATGTACAGGCTGAAGTCATGGAAGTTAAAGAAGAAGTTAGTGAAGTTAGAGGAGAAATAACTGAAGTTAAGGAAGAAGTAGCTCGACTCAAACAACAGTTAAGAGAGAAGGGTGGCCAGTTAGTACTGTCGTCTGGTACTAGGTTACAACCACCTTCCTTCGACGGTCAAAGTTCATGGTCAACTTATAAAAGACAATTTGAGGCAGCTGCACGTTCAAACAACTGGAACGATGAGGAAAAGCAACAGCATTGGTATTAGCACTAAGGGGCCAAGCATTAGACCTGCTCCAAACAATTCCTGCCGCACAGCAACAAAACTTTAGCATTTTGGAGGCAGCGTTAGAATTAAGATATGGCGACCAACATCTCGCTCAAGTATATCAGGCTCAGCTGAAATCACGCAGACAACGAGGTGGAGAAAGTCTCCAGGAGTTCGAAGCTGCGGTAGAAAGATTAGCCCATCTAGCCTATCCTGATGCACCAATGGAATTTCAACAACAGTTGGCAGTTGGTACATTTATTGATGGAGTAAGGGACCAGGAAGTTAGGCGAATTCTTAAGTTAGCCAGGCATAAGCTTAGTAGTGAGGCTTTAGTACATGCACTGGAGATTGAGGCTGCCTATAGGGATACCACCCAATCAAATCAGAGAGTACGAGCTGTGAGTGTGGAGGAAGACAAGCCAGACAATACAACACAAAACCTGATATCTGATCTATACAAGATGTTGACCCAACTACTGACAAAATCGAACTCCCAGCAGAGACAAGACCAACAACAAAGTAGTGGGAGGCCGAATGGAGGCATCCGTTGTTATATGTGTGGCAAATTGGGCCATATTAAGAGGAACTGTCATGAGCTCAACATTCAAGATCCGAGACAAACCCAACAGCAAAGTAGTGGGAGACAGAGTGGAGGACGTATGCGCTGTTATAAGTGTGGCAGAGTGGGCCATATTCAGAGTAACTGTCGTCAGCGCATCCCTGAGAGGGTCGCAGTAATGGAGAAGCCGCAGGAAAACTGGCGAGCTGGTACTTCGGGGAATATAGCAAATGGCCTTTCCAAAAGACCGTGTCAGAAAGACTGCAAGCCTTGCAACCGTAAGGAAGAACAACAAAAGATACAAATAATGAAGACCATTAAGATTGATGTTCCGGATTATTTGACAAAAGAGTCGTTAAGGGAAGCGCAGTTAAACGATAAGGAAACTGGTCCTATTCTACAATGGAAAGAAAGAGGAACTCGGCCCGATTGGAAGGACATTTCAAATAAATCAGTGGGGCTGAAGGCTTTATGGGCTCAATGGGACTCCCTTATAGTAGAGGATGGACTACTGAAGAGAGCGTGGGAAAGTCCAGATGGGAGGAAAGTTACTTGGAAATTGTTAATCCCCAGGTGTCACGTAGCAGATGTACTTCAGCAAGTGCATAATGAAACGTCTGGCGGACATTTTGGCGTCAACAAAACCCTGACAAAAGTAAGACAACGTTTCTACTGGGTAAACAGTCGTCAAGATGTGGAGGCTTGGTGCCGCCAATGTGAAGTTTGCGCGGCAAGAATGGAGCCACAAATAAGAAATAAGCAATATAACGCCAGGGCTCCTTTCGAGCGAATTACAATAACAAATGACCGTATGAAGGCTCGTTATGATCTTAAGGCTAATTCAGGAGGGTACCAGGTGGGAGAGTTGGTTTGGCTATATAACCCACAACGAAAGAAAGGCAGATCCCTGAAGCTTCACCCGCCCTGGGAAGGTCCTTACACTGTTGTCACCAGACTAAACGACGTTGTAAAAAGGATTCAGCAAAGCCCAAAATCCAAGATGAAGGTGGTGCATATAGAGAGACTAGCCAAGTATGCAGGGAACAATGAATTGCCTGATCGGGACGTTCAGGCTTAAGGAGGGGGCAGTGTAACGCCACTGGACTGTGTAGACTGGTTAGATTAGGCTGGAATTGTACACGAACGGCCGGGAATATTCTGGAGTGCTCTAGACTGGGTCAATGGATGTATAAATAACACGCACGGTGGGCCGAGATTTAATCTGAAGTTGAACGTGAACGAGTGAAGAAGCAATAAGAAAGAGACTTATAAGTGTTCAGTTGTGATTATAGTTAAGACATTAATTAATCTATTGTTATTAATAATTGTTAATTAGTAAATAAAGTAGTGAGTAAGTGTTACCTGGACTTTCAATCAACGAATCTACGAGGATAGGTGTTTGTGTGGATAGCAAACACGTAACAATACTGTTATTATAACCCGTTACTCCCAAGTTATATAATGTGAAGATTTAATATTTGCTGGGAGCACGCGCCTTTTTTTAAAACCAGTCCGGCCCTGGCATAAACCATACATGACATTATTGTACGTTAACTATGGATACGTAAATAAAAATGTCTCATAAATATTCATGAAAAAAGTATGAAAACAGGTTCACTATGCAAATATTCGGAGTTTTTGAGATTTCTTGTAATAAATTACGAGTATGAGTATTATTCCCGAAAGTTATTTCTTATAGAATTTACCCAGAATTTATTTTAATTTGTCCCCTGAAAATATGAAAATTTGTATACATTCATTCTTTCGTTAGTGAATAAGTAGATTTTTAAATATTTGCTTAACTTTTAATACAATTCGGTAATTTAGAGAATATGAAAACATTTTTAAAATCACAAAGTGAATGCCTGTGGGACAAAAATTTGTAGAGTAAAATATTAGACCTACATCATCATCGTAGATTAAATCGAGCCTGATTGTGATTATCAATCATTTTTATGGTGTAGAAGGTGCTAAGGGATTGTTTTGTAAAAAAAATATCGCTCCTTTTTCATTTTAAAAACCCAAAAGGACATGGGCGTAGCCTCCAAAATTTCCAGGGGGGGGCAAACATTTTTAGAAATGCGTCTGAACATTTCTTCACAGTGATTACTGGAAAACGGTTTTCTTCTTGTAGGATAAAAAAAAAATTATCTGAAAAATAAATAATATAAAAATATTTGTTAGCATTGCTGCATTGTATCGACTTTGAAAGTTGAAAAATCTGCAAAAATATGATAATAATTTAATATATGATATTAATTTAATTAAAGTATGACTATAAAATAGAACATAAAAAAAATTTTGGGGGCGCAGGGGTGAAAATTAAAGAATCTGCAAAAGTATGATAATAATTTAATTAAAGTATGACTAAAAAGTGGAAAATAAAAAAAAAAATTTAAAAACTTGCTTTTCTTAGTCGTACTAAAAAGTAAAAAAAATAATTTCTTTGCCAAAAAAAAAGCCACAAAAAGCAAGGCGTGCTCACTTTGTACAATCTGCGTACAATCATACAAAGTGCGCACGCATGTGGAAAGATTTTGTGAAATATTTTCTTTAAAATATACTTATTTTTAGTCACCTGCTCGTTGTTTTATAATATTTTGTCTATAAACTGAATCTAACTGAACTGCAATATTTACCGAGCTTAACAAATCCAAATCCATACTACACTTTATATGATATACAGAAATTTCGTGCTTTTTTATTTTCTGATTTAAATGTTTTAGATCTTTAAATCCTGTTACCGACCATATCTTGTCCAGTCAACAGAATCGGAATAAAATAGAACACATGAAAAACAACACAAATCATTTACCTTATCACATCCACAAATCCACTGACATTTTTTGTAAATTTCCTTAGAAAAATGCCTCATGAAAGTATGTGTCCTTACCTTGTCTAGTTGGTTAAGAGTCAATTCTGGTGTTGGTCAACAGAGTTTCTTGATTTTTACTTTTTCTGCTACGGCATAGGTTTAAATTTCCTTTCAGAATATTATTTGTACCAAACACTCAAAACAGTGAAACAAATAAATATCGAGAGCGAAACCAGCGAAACGATATAAGCACTACTACACTACACAAACATTAAAAGCGCACTGCGGCTCTGATAACTTGAGCCTTCTGTCGCGTTATAAAAATCGTTCTCCACGATCGGCAATTTCCGCGCTAGGTTCGTTACTTCATATATTTCATATGAGCTGGGTCTGCCCCATACTCTCTGGTTAAAGTTATAAGTTGACGGTCCGTACATTATGCGACTTTATTGTACACATAGCCGTCGCAAACGGGTAATAACTATGTTAAAAAAGATATTAAATATAAAAAACTGGAAAAAATATAATACATTTAATTACTGTTACATTTTCCTAATCGTAATTTAGGAGGCTCGAGCCCCTGAGCCTCTATGAAGCAGCTGCCACTGCTTAATAATAAGAATTCTCATATAATTGCGCCTACTTTGTTTTCACGAACGAATGGTTTAGATTGTCTACGGTCTTCCATAAGTCAAGAAAGACGGACAATCAGCCCTAGCTGACATGAAATGTGTGAGGCAATTAATATGAGCAATATTATTTAAAAAACTCTGAATTCAAAGCGCGAAAAGTGCCCTTTTAATAAATTGTAGAGTTAAAAAACGCCAGAATTAATGCGCAAGGACTAGTTTTAATGTTTTAACTATTAGGTATATTTTTTAAAACACTTTAAAAACTTGTATATTTAATCAATACTTCTGTGACTCTGTGAGCACCTTCCACCTACATATATCATGTAAAATACCTACCTAGCTAATTAAGTTTTTAAGAATGTATTTACTTTATTTTGGTCGGTTTTACTATTTGTATCAATTTTTAATTATGATAACATTAAATAGTGTGGCAAAGTAGTCTTGTCTAAACCATACGAGGCGCTGTTCTGGCACCTTTTTTTATAGCTGGCGGCGGTCATCCTTGATAAAAAATCAAAGGTACCGAATTCTTACTTAAGTAAATAATTTTATTGTAGGTACTTTGCATACGGATGACAGAAAAATTGCAATAAAATTTATTTGTGAATGTTAATTTAGCAAATTTTTTAAAATTATTTAGCATTGTAATTAACTGGTTTTCTATTAAGAAAAAATATTCCCCTCCCCGCCTCCCTAGGCGACGCCCATGCTGATATATGAAGAAATAGTCTAATTCGGTCGCCTAGTTGTTTTTTTCGTGTGATGGCTCACAGAGTAGATTTCCGTCTGTGTGCTAAGTCTGGGACCTTTTATGGCTTTAAGCTGCGGTTAATATTTTATTGGGTATTACGCGAAAAGATAATAACAAATAAAACTATACCAACCACTATTATCATGATTTTTATCAGTGTATTCTATTGTATTTGCGCATCGCTAAATCTCATCTTTTACAGCATACTAAACCTAAAATTTAAACAAATACATGGGGTCAAGTGGGGTAAAAATGACAGAATTGTAAATTTTCAAAAAATGTACAAAACTTTATAAAGGTAAACATGTAACTTTTTTTATATAAAACATTTGTAATGGTATAAGTAAAAACTTGGGACATTTTCCCGTTTGCTCCCATATGTAAAATGTAAAATAGTATCATAACAGATTCGAATCAATTCTGGCCTTTTATCCACAACAAAAAAGGCACAACACGTATACCAGGTAAGATGCACCTTAATAATTCTATTCCATACGATACCCCTGACAACATTGTAAATGGTTTTGCAAATTATTTTAATAGCGTTTTTATACAAGATAATGTTGACTCCGCTAGTTTGATTAATAAATTAAGTAATATGCATTGTATTAACATCAATTATTTTACCGAGGAAGTCATACAAACTTCAATAAAGAAATTAAAAAAATAAAATGACAGCCGGTCAGACCTAGTTCCAAGTTATTTAGTTAAGGACTGCTCTGGAGTTTTCATTAAACCGTTGGCTATAATTTTTAATTTGTCATTACGTATGTCTCAATTTCCAAATTGTTGGAAATTAGCCAGAGTTTGTCCAGTGTTAAAAAATGGTGATAAAAGTAATTTAGCAAATTACAGGCCCATTACAATTTTATCTAATTTCTCGAAGGTCTTCGAGATTTCCGTATACAATCACGTCTATACTTCAGTAAAAAAATCGCTCTCAATTGATCAACATGGTTTCATGGAGCAGCGTTCAACTGTAACTAATTTAGCCCTAATTACGCAAAAAATATCGGAAACCTTAGATGCGCAGAGACAGGTAGACGTGGTGTATACGGATTTCTCAAAGGCCTTCGATACTATTAATCATTCTATTATAATATCTAAACTCGCATATTTTGGATTTTCCTGCAGTTTGATTAATTTCTTTATTTCCTACTTGGATGATAAATTACAGTACGTAGCATACAATGGGTTTAAGTCGGATATGTATACGGCTACGTCTAGAGTTCCGCAAGGCTCCAATCTTGGACCGCTTTTATTTCTTCTCTTTATTGATGATGTCACTAAAGTGATTGACTGTAATAAGCTCCTGTTTGCAGACGATCTAAAAATATATGCTAAGATTAACACAATACAGGATTGCTTATTCTTACAGTCCCAGGTTAACTTGCTTATAGAATGGTGTACTACTTCCAAACTTAATCTAAATGTATCTAAGTGTAAAGTCGTAAGCTACTAGCGAAAAAACAAGCCAATTTTATATGAGTATTCTCTAAACGACCAAGTGTTAGATAGGCAAAATTCAACAAAAGATTTAGGCATACTGTTTGATAATAAGTTATCTTTTGCCGAACACATAAACAATCTAGGACTATCATCCTCAAAAACTTTAGGTTTCATTATCAGAAATTGTAAATCTTTCACTAACGACGCTGCGTTGAATGTTCTTTATTATTTACTTGTACGTTCCAAATTGGAGTATGGATCTCTAATTTGGTACCCAATTTATGAGAACCATTCAACATATCTCGAATCTATCCAAAGAAAATTTTTAAAATACTTAGCTTATAAAAATGATCGTGTATATCCTGGTCGAGGCTTCAACCACGAATTACTTTTATCCAGATTCGAGATGTCCATCATTAAAGACTCGACGGATTATGAACAGTTTAATTTTTCTCCACAATCTGCTTCATAATAAAATTGACTGCTCACCACTTCTTGAACTCCTTAATTTTAGAGTGCCAACTGTCAATTCCAGACAAAATATCACTTTTTACACTCCTAATGCAAGAACCAATGTCATTAAAAAGTCGCCTATTTACGTTATGTCACATAATTTTAACTCTGTATCTGATATGTGTGATATTAATCTCTGTTCAGTTCTATCCTTAAAATAAAACATTCATAGACACTTTCATCCATAGCTTAACTATTCCACCATTATTGTTATGTTACCTACTTTATTGAATACTAATTATGTTTGTAACTCGATCTAAACTGCTGTCATTATTATATTATTGTCACCCTCCAGCGCTATATTATTGTAGTTATATGTATTACTTTGTTTAAGTTAAGTCTACTATGTATCCTTATAATATAAATTTTGTTTTCTTATTGTATTTCATACATTTTATCCTGTAAGTGGATTTTCTGTTGGGCAAATAAATAAATATTATGTCATTTATTATGATATCAGTAATACTTTGTGGAATATAGCCTTTTAAAATCCGATGAATCTTTTGTGGTTACCCTGTATAATTGTGCTTCTTTTTCTGTAATAATTTTAAATGATAAATTTATTATTTACATTTTGAATATACCCCAGTTGACCCTACTGGACCCAGAGTGATAAGGCAAATATGTTGTCATCTGTAACTCAAAAAAGTAGTAAAAATACTTTTTTTTTTCAAACAGATATTGACATCTTATCATTAACAGATAAATTTTATAGCCATTCATTCGTCTGTGTTCATGAAATACTTTACTTGATCAGCTTTATCTCTCGAGTGCTCGAACAGTACTTAAGTACTATTAATTCCTGTTAAGTAATTGTGCTAAGTGACATAAATACACGGAGTGTACCTAAATAATTATGGATGACCAAACACCCCTTTTGTGGAATGATGGTTGTGATGGGTATGATTTTATTTCCTAACGAATTGAACTATTATTTACAGGGTGGGCAAATTTCGATGTTAGTATAGGATAACTCGGTAACTGAGATACAAAAAAATGGAAGACATATGCTTGATCTCTTTTTTTGAGACAAATTGTCTGGCGGAAACAAAAATTTGCTATCGTCTTTTGTTTTCGAGTTATAAACAAAAGTTTATTTTTCGACTTTTAAACACATTTCAATATCTTGGTTGTTTGTAAGGTTATAAAAAAAACAACGTTTACATTCTTCAGGCACTTTTTTCTGTATAATACAGTGTTGTCGAGAAAATAAAAAAAAGGTGCAATTTCAAGTTATGTCATAAAGTTGTATTTTTTTTAAATGGGAATAATAGTTGGCTATGGTTTAGTTAAAAAGAAAATTTTTTTCTCTTTTAAACTATATATCATATATGGGCTCGCTTTTGATGTGTAAATATTAAATAGCGAAAAGAATCTATTATACTTTTTACGTTTTTTTTTATATTTATTCCAAGTAGGCGTGTGTCGTCTATGACAGTGTTAATCCGTTTTTCAGTAAATTGCATATTAATTTTGTTTCCGTCATAATTACACTCCATTTAATCGTAAAAGTGAAGATGTCTTACGAAAATTACGAGAAATATGATATGCTAGAATGCTTTATTCAAAGTAACAATTGTGATATTGCATCCAAAATATATTTCAATCGCTATCCAGAAAGAAGACAACCTAATAAAGCTATTTTTAAGAGGTTGAAAGAAAATCTCATTAATTGTGGGTCCTATCCATTCTATTTACCTCGAGAATAATTTCATTTAAAAGTTCAGTTCAGCCTGCAAACGGTCAGCTAAAAAATCTTGTTTCTAAAAATATTGCGTTAAAATTACAATACTCCTGAAACCATCGAATCCAAACATATATGATTCTTACTTATTATGGTTGAGACGTCCACATATGTTCAACAAATGGTCCAATTTTTTCAGAAAAATCGTTTCTTTTTTTTGCCATTCTGCTGGAAGTATTCTTCTATATCTTACGTCATTCATTGTAAACTAAAGTTTACCAACACTGACCAATTTGTTTGTGGGTATACGGGTTTTATTGTAGAATAAATTGGCTTCCATAATTGCCAGTGAACCGCTCTCGTGGACACTGAGTCCAACAACTCGCATATCGCCCTCAATTCTTCAACCGTGTCCACTTCTGTTCTGTACGCTCCTAATTTCAGGTGATCCCATAAATTAAAATCGAACAGATTTAGGTCTGCGAATCGCGGAGGCCAGTAAGCTAGTAAGCAAATTATACAATACTGGAATACGGGGAACTTTACTGAAGTGGCTAGAGTCCTATATGTCCAACAGAAAATTGCTGGTAAAATATAATAATGCTATGTCAGATATGAGGGATGTGCACATGGGAGTTCCTCAGGGTTCTCTGTTGGGACCATTACTGTTTGCATTATATGTGAATG
Source organism: Rhamnusium bicolor (assembly GCA_029963845.1). Classification (NCBI taxonomy): domain Eukaryota; kingdom Metazoa; phylum Arthropoda; class Insecta; order Coleoptera; family Cerambycidae; genus Rhamnusium; species Rhamnusium bicolor. The sequence goes on along the minus strand of JANEYF010005208.1, from coordinate 155,569 downwards.
ACTTACCAAAGCACATCACAAAAGGTAGAGTTACAATGTTCGCAGATGACACTACCATTACAGTGTCAGCACAGACCCCTGAGGAGTTAGCTGAAAATATAACTCATGTCTGCAATGAGCTTGATACCTGGTGTCAGCGTAATCAACTTATATTGAATGATAAAAAAACCGTCTTCATAAATTTTCATAATAGAAGAGGACTTACTCCAAACTTTCTACTGGCTAACAATATCAATGTGGTGTCAAATATAAAATTCTTAGGAACTTGGCTCGATGCTAAACTCTCTTGGGACAATCACATAGATTTTGTATGCAACAAATTAAGTTCTGCGTTTTTTGCTATTCTTCAAATGAAAACTGTACTTGATACTAACGGTTTGTTAAATATTTACTATGCCTTAGTCTACAGCCATTTGTCTATGAATATAGTCACATGGGGTGCAGGCGGAAATATAAACAGGGTACTAATTTCACAAGAAAGAATAATCAGACTTATTTTTAATTTAAAACCATTAGATAGCTGCAGAGGTGTTTTTAAGAAAAATAAAATATTAACTGTAACATGTATTTTTATTCTAAAATGTGTGTGTTATACATATAAAAATTTTACAAATTTTAATAAACTGGGAGATACACACTTTTACAATACTCGAAATAATAACAAATTGACAATACCGCCTCACTCTACCACTTTGTATAAACATTCGCCTAATTACAACGCCATCAATCTGTTTAACAAACTTCCTGACCATCTAAAAACTATAACAGGCTTTAACAACTTTAAGACAGCTACAAAAAAATTACTTAATAGAAATGTCTTTTTATAGTGTTTTAGAGTTTTTGGCACAATAATTAATTAATTAATTTTCAGACATGTTACTGTTTTGTTGTCTACTTTTCTTTTATTGTTTGTTTTATTTTTACTGTTTGTTTTATACACTGTACATAATTTATTTGACTTACCATATATACATGTTATGTATCACACAATGGTTAATAAAGGTATTATTATTATTATTATTATAAGACTTGACCATTACGTCTGAATGATCCCGTACTTCCCTATTTATTATTTTCGTGTAACAGCCACTATCAAAATTGCTCTTACGCTGGGTAATCTTGGGGGTTTAAATCCTGAATACGTGGATGTGGAACGAATAAAGTGGGTTGTCCCATAACCTATGCCAAACTTACTGCTAGAGACATTCACTTTTAGTCTGGTACTCATGATTGGTTGTTCCTCAACAATATCCAAAATTTGTTCCTCTGCCTCTAACATATGAGCCGGTCTAACTCATCCAGCATGCCTCCCTCGATGTCCTTGTAAGGCATCATGTATGAGATAAAGAAATCGTGTCTGGGCTGAGTGGAAGCTCAAGAAAAACGTTCTGCACAGTAATGTGAAAAACTCCGTTTTCCTGAATACACCTGAATACATATTTGGATTCTTCAAAGAAGAGCTAAAATTTTTACTAACAATTTGTTTTGTAATAAAATAAGCGTAAAAAGAATAGTTCAAAATATATGTGAATACTCTGTACATACTAGGTATATGAAGAACAGTGACAATACCGTTATGCATCAATATTCTTGGATATCAGGATGGTCTAGGATGACAGAGTCTGAGTAGAACTATTATCCTTTACGTCTATGTATCACTGTAGACCTGCTCCCTCGTCAACTCTGTCCGCAAATGGGAATCCTGCGGGAGCTTCGGCAGACCTCCTCCGGTCCTGACTGATGGACTCTGCCGGCTGCGCCCATCTTAAGATTTTTAGAATAAAATTAATGTATTTTCAGGATATATTAAACTCAAATGAAATGCCTTTATTAAGCCTTGCATTTGTGACACCCTGTACATCAGTATATATGATTTCCATTTAAATGTTTTATTTTTAGGAACACATCAGATACATTAGGCTTCGAACCACTAATAAATCAAAAAGTATCCGAAAATGAACGAATAACAACATACTCACCCTCCTCGGGGGACTACACCAGCACATTGATCGACACTGAACCTGAAGATGGTGCTGTTAGGGTGAATATAAGTGGTATGACATGTCAGTCTTGTGTTAAAAATATTGAGGAAACAATCAGCAAAAAACCAGGAATTTATAGCATAAAAGTAAATATCAAAATATTGATCATAGAATTGTACGCCAGACATAAAGTTTATTTAATAGATAGGTCACATAAATAATCTTCTATTTTGGTGTTTTTTAGGTTAGTTTACAAGAAGAATCTGCTTTAGTACATTATGATGCGAGAGCCTTATCACCACAAGACGTTTGTGACTATATAGACGACATGGGATTTGATGCTTCCTTACCATTACTAGAAAAGAAACAAATAGTTAGCCAATGTTATATAGATATTAAGGGAATGACATGCCAATCTTGTGTTCAGAGCATTGAAGGTAAGATTATTTTCAAATCTTAATTGCCAGTTCACAGTTTATCATAATTGTTCATTTTTTTACAAGGAATGTTATCGACAAAAAACGGTGTAAAATTTGTGAAGGTGGATCTCGCAGCAAAAGAAGGTTTTGTTGAATTTTTTCCAAGTAAAGTTTCTCCAGAAGAAATAGCAGAACAGATCGAAGACATGGGTTTTGAGGCATATGTTAAATCAATCAATGGAAGTGGTGTTAGAAGAGGTAAGTAATAGTAATGGTAGCAATCACCCAGAGATCACTTTTACTCACCACTTTTGTTTTAACCGGGAAGTCGATTTTATACAAAGGTTAATAAAGGCAGTCGTAACCAAAAATGTTGTTTCCTCGTCTGTTAAACAGAATCGCCAATGGAATTTTCCTTTATTTATTTATTATTTTCATTACCTGTACTTATTAAGAGAAATTCTTTCATTATTCACGAGTTTAAAATATTTATCCCTAAAATGTTAACATTGAGAAGAGGTTATTTATGGCTCTATTTGTATTCAAGTGGTCATAAAGGAGGGAAAGAAAACAACATAATTGAGTTACAGTTCACTAAGGAAATAGAACAAAACAATAGCATAAACTTCTTAGATTTAACAGTTAAATATAATAAGGATGGTATTATCGAAACCAACTGGTACACAAAAGAAGTATGGTCGCAAAGATACTTAATCTTTAAATCCCACACATCAAACAACTACAACAAACGCGTCATCAATAGCCTAACAGATCGTGCCATCCAACTTTCAAATCCAAAATACAGACCAAATGATTTGAAAAAAATCAAAAAAAGTTCTAGAAGCAAACTCCTACCCTAAACACTTTTATGAACCAATAATAAAAAAAAGAATACACAAAACCTATAATAAAACAACCCACACACCAAATAATAGTAATAATAAATATGTATCAATGCCATACATAGCAACAGTATCCGAAAAAATAGCAAACGTATTTAAACAACACAATATAAAAATAGCCCATAAACCATACAATACCACGAAAAAATTTTTCACAAAACTTAAACCTAGACTACCAACCGAAGACGAAACTAACACTATATACAAGATAGACTGCAACGACTGTAATGGTACCTATGTAGGCCAATCTAAACAATATCTACATAAAAGAGTATACACGCACAAATATAGCATAAAAACTCAAAACCAAAACACGACAGCACTAGCCAAACACTCCATAGAGCAAAACCACCGATTTAATTTTAACAACATACAAATATTAGAAAAAGAACCTAATTATAACCAAAGAGACATACATGAAATGTTGCAAATAAAAAGACATACCAACGCCATAAATAATCGCACTGATATAGAAAATTTAAGCGAAACCTATTTTAACTTAATTAAATGATTGGGGTACATTACAACATGAAATCAATTTTTACATCTAACCGATACAAAATAATAATTCTTGAAATAAAATATCTTATTATATATTCACTATTTAAGCAAAACACCCACAATAAACCATATACATTCCAACGTTATCTTTGTAACATAAACAAAACTTTAAGAGCCACAAACTATGTTAAAATATCTCAGTTGCGTTAAAACAGACAACCAAACAACATGTAACAAAATTTTAAAACAAATTCCTAATAATTAATATTGTAAGTAAATTTTAATGTAAAATAACCATAACTATGTTTTTAAAATATTATATTATTTGTAGTTCTCTGATGATGGTGTAATAAACCGAAACGTTAGAAGAAAAAAAATTAAATTAGTTATACCTGACCGAAATCCCCACAAAAAAAAATACTATCAATATTAGTTGTCAATATAATTTACGCGGAAAATACATCTGACATCAACATACTAGTTAGAGAGAGAGAGCAGAGGCAATTCAGCACATCTTTCCCAACAAATATTTTGGTTTAATTTGACGTCGAGATTACCTAAATTAAGTATAATAAATTCAGTCGCAAAATTGGAATTAACCATATTTAAGTAAAATTTACGTTAATTCGACGTGGAATCGACATCAGTGGAGAATAAGATGACGTCGAAATTTAGTTAAATTGACTAAGATAGATAAAATTACACACAAATCTTCCTTGTAGTTGCACAGTATGTTTAGTTACTAATACGTATTTAGGCACATTTGACTTCATTTCGACGTCAATTTGACATCATGTTGATTAGTTTTAGGTAAAATTTATGTGCAAATGACTCCTCGTAAAAAAAAAAAGTATTTTATGCTTATTTGGTATTTTTCTCTATAAGTAGGAGCAACATTGCTGACAGTCATCTACAAAATTGAAAAGACACCTAATTCATAGTAAAATAGAAAATAAATGAAAGTCGGTGATAAAAATAAATGCAATTTAATTACGTAGTCAGAATTTCCCGGTTGTTGAAATTAATGCGCCAAAAAAATTTTCCGTGCATATTAACACTTGTACCTCAAAAAATAACCATGCGCCTCCAAAATATTCATTAGTATGAAAATTCCTCTTATCAAGTAAAAAAATTATAATTAAAGTTTGAGCCAAAAGTATGTTATACTTGTTGAATATGCCTTGCCAGGTATAATTATGTATTTTTTTTTTAACCTTTTGATCAATTTGTTTCCATACAAACTCATTTTGAAAATTTCAATTTCTACAACTTCAACTGTGGTGAAAAAAATATGTCGTCTTATGCTAATTTGATGTTAAGGTTAACTGCCTTTGAAAATGTAGTTACAAAAGATAGTTGACTAAATGGTTGAGGTCATTTAGATAAGTTAGATATAATTTATCGACGTTGTCAACCTAATATTACTTTAAAGGAACGTAATTAAGGCGACCAAATAGGTTGCTATGTAGGTATAAATTACGTAGAATTTCCAACAAAATCTACCTAATTAGAATATTCTACCATCATGACGATTTCCAGTCACCAAAAAGGTAAATATTACCTAATTATACTTTAAGAGAAATTTACCTTTAAGGTAATTTATGGTAAATTTTTTAGTTGTTTTTACCTTGTTGCTTTAGTTAAAAGTACTTTTAAACAAAATAGTGTGTGAATAGATTTATTGGTATTATTTACATAAACTGAAATATAAAGTAAAACCAATAGGTAAGTTTCTGTGGAAAGTGTATTTTTTCCAGTCAGTTTTACGTCATAACTACCTCAATAAGTAAATTCGTCTTTTACCAAGTCTTGTTACAGCTAAATTTTATGGAAAATATTTGCTGGGTTATTGCGTAGTGGTTACGACCTGCTGCACGTTTAATTGAATTATAACTATTTAGAAAATTAATATTTTTAAATTTAATAATATGTTGAGAAAACTAACGCCATAAAGAAAATTTATTTTCAGAAGTAAAATCTGTAGCAAATGGTTCGACTAGTAAGGCAGCAGTAACCTTTGACGATAACATAAATTTAGAAAAATGTAATTTGCAAATAAAGGGAATGACTTGCGGGTCATGTGTAGCCGCTATTGAAAAACATGTTCAGAAATTACAAGGTAAGATGCTAGTTTTTTAGTTTTTTTTTTTTTTTTTGAAAAATTATTCAACATTGTTTCGATACTGAACATGTTTACAAAAATTTCAAAACAATCTTACGGGTTAAAAAATATCTAATTATTAAGATTCAATGTTATTGCAGGTTGTTCCAAAATATTAGTATCCCTGTTAGCAGCAAGAGCGGAAGTTCAGTACGACCCCTCTCTAACTTCTCCCATAGACATTGCAGCATCTATAACAGACCTGGGCTTCCCTTCTTCAGTGCTACAACAATCCGGAGCCGGGGAGACAGAAGCCGACTTGGAAATCATCGGAATGACTTGCGCGAGCTGTGTCCACAAAATCGAAACAAACATAACCAAATTGCCAGGTGTAAAAAGTGCCCAGGTAGCTCTAACTACCAATCGGGGTAAATTCAAATATGATCCTGAAATAACTGGGCCTAGAAGTATAATAGAGGCTATACAGAAATTGGGATTTGATGCACAGTTGTTTAGCAGAGAAAGAGGAGATAATTACCTGCAGCAGAAGGAGGAAATAAAAAAGTGGAAGAGGTCATTCTTGTTTTCTTTGGCCTTTGGCGGTCCCTGTATGATTGCCATGATGTACTTTATGTTGATGATGTCCGTGCATGAAATGTCGAATGAAGATATGTGTTGTTTGGTTCCAGGTAGGTCAACAAACAAATATTTCTATTATTCGTAACATTTTGTCTTTTAGGTTTGTCGATAGAGAACTTTATATTATGGGCTCTTTCAACCCCTGTCTTAATTTTTGGTGGTCGTCATTTTTTCGTTCAAGCTTACAAAGCTTTAAAACACAAAACCACCAATATGGATGTACTTATAGCGATGGCCACTTCGATCTCTTATACTTATAGTGTATGCGTTGTAGTTGCCGCCATGATACTACAACAGAATACGTCCCCACAGACGTTCTTCGATACCCCACCCATGCTGCTAGTCTTTATAAGCTTGGGCAGGTGGCTTGAGCATATTGCCAAGGGAAAAACTTCAGAAGCTCTTAGTAGGTCAGTTTAGATTATTATGTAAACAGAAATTCTTCAAACCTCTATTAACATTGATGAAATAATATATAGCTGATTTAGAAAGGTATGATGTTACATAATGGAGAAGACATATTTCAATCTTTTAAACGATTAATACTGTGTTATTATCATAGATTTCATACTCGGTGGAATACCATTCAAATATGTGTGTCCCAAATCTTCCTGGCCTGAATCAACTTGATCTACTTTTATCCCCCAAATATACCATAAATAGTGTTACACTTACTTACCATGTAACATGCTTAACACAAACTAACAATATAAACATAGACAATACTATTATTATCAATCTGTTTCCAAATATCCAGTAACTGTATCATATGCTATATACTATATACTTATTCAAAATATCCACTAAACCTGTAAGAAATAAGACTGGCCCAGTGAATCCAGTTTTAAACTGTCCAAATATACCAAATACCCACTCGATCACACTAGACTATGACCCAAACTGATCTGATCTAAACCCTATTGATATTTTCAGCTCTATATTATGTAAAATATTAACCGTGTTTGCCACAATCCTGGTTCTATGCAGTTGATTCGACTGGTACAGAAATGTCTCACAATATTTCCATTTTATTTCTTAGGTTACTTTCGTTGAAGGCAACAGATGCAGTCATTGTCAATTTGGGCAAAAACGGAGAAGTTGTCAGTGAACAACAGGTGAACGTAGACCTGGTACAAAGAGGGGATATTCTGAAGGTTGTCCCAGGTGCCAAAGTTCCTGTGGATGGTAAAGTTTTGCAGGTAATGAAAATTTACATTTTCAATCATGACCAAAAAAATGTATCAAAATGTTTTTTTTCTAGGGTCAATCTATGTGTGACGAAAGTCTGATAACAGGTGAGAGCATGCCAGTGCCTAAAAAAATCAGCAGCACAGTAATTGGTGGGTCGATTAACCAACACGGCCTGCTTATCTTCGAAGCCACCCATACCGGAGAAGCCACTACTTTGTCACAAATCGTAAAGCTAGTAGAAGAAGCACAAACATCGAAAGCACCTATCCAACAATTAGCCGATAAAATTGCCGGCTATTTTGTACCTATAGTGGTGTTGTTATCTTTACTCACCCTTATAATTTGGTCGATTGTTGGTGCAATAAATATTGACAACTTGCCTATCAAAGAGTCTGAGAAGCGTGGATTTACTAAAGCCGAGATCATTTTGCAGTTTGTTTTCCGGTGTGCACTGAGTGTGCTAGCTATCGCTTGTCCGTGTGCCCTTGGGTTAGCCACACCCACAGCTGTAATGGTGGGAACAGGTATGATCGATTTTAATAACTTAACCTCACAATATATTTTTCGCAATTCATAACCTATTGATAGTGAAAAAACCTTCCTAATTCTTAGATAGATTGATGTTGAAATCACAACTCGTTTATTATTAACCCATTATATACCAAGCATTGAAAAATTCAAAAAACGAACATTTTTGTTTGTAAATATTTATTTTGTTACTCTTAAGAATACATTCCTTGTGTCAAAAAAAATTAAAAAAATTAACGTATATAAAAAAAATACTGATGCGTAAACGAACCACTGGGAGGATACATGAAATATTATTTTGAGGCACATAAGATATAACTAATGATTTTAACGAAAATATATCATAGAAAGTTTCAATCTTACATAAAATAACTAAGCATAAATTATTTTCTACATAGAACTTTACTTAATAAAAAAAACATTATAATATTTCATGGTGCGTGAACGCACCACTGGTAACACCCGGCTTCATTTTTGCTGATACTGTACAAAGCATGAAGTATGTAAATGTACATTACACTTATTACAAATGTAAATTGTGTGGCTATGGCAAATTCTACACCTCCTTCGTGCTTTATTGGCATGAGAAATCATGAGGTGACCTGTATTATCATAACGCAGTTCATCTATAGCAGGAGCAAGATTCCTTTCAATTATTGTTTTATCAGTTTTTAAAAGTCGCAAGGCTATGTAAGATTTAAAATCTACTTGGGAAATTTTTTTTCATTGACATTATAAATTTTCCATGCGTTGACGACTAAGCTATCCAATGAATTACAAAATAAAGGCCACCACCATTTTTTCCCAAATACTTGGCATCTATAATTAGCAATTCCGTTGTAGTGTAAATCTACCCCACCCATATATTTATTGTATTGGGCAATTACATAAGGTTGGGGTATCTGTACATCTCTTCATTCTTTTCTATTATAGCGTTTAACATTTTAAACAGGAGCTACACTATAAACATTACTTGCCACCGTTACAACCGAATTATCGTGCCAAAGGACAATAGAAACTTTTGATTCAGAATCATATGCTGAAATATGGGACTCGTGGTCTTTTTTACCAAATGATTTACAATTTTCGATTGGACACTTATTTGTCCTATTTTCGCGGATAGTACCGGTGGCAAAATAACGATTATTTTTTAAATGTACGAAGAGTTTGAATGACGAAAAAAAGTTGTCGAAAAAAATTTGGTGATTCACTGGCTTATACACAACAGAAAGTAGACTCATGACAACGTCACCGCTAAGACCAAGGCTAGAATGAGTTGTATCTATAAAATATAAAAATACGTAAATACGAGTAATACGAAATTCATCATTATTCTCCAAATCCGTAACGATCTCCTCCAGAGCCGCTTCTAATTTCCTTCGAGTCAAATACCTCGAAAACGGCATATTTTACTGATTTCAATTAAATATCACGTGTACTGCACAAAAAACAAACAAATACTAAACAACACACTAATCGGCGACTGTTTACACTACATAGGCTGACTTGTCGAGAATGGCAATAGCTTGGTTTTATTTCATAGATAAAACCAGTGGTCCGTTCACGCACCAGTAATTATTTAATAAAAATAAATCATAATCTATATTATATTTTAAATGTATTTTTTTCTACCATGTAATCTACATATTATAGACATACCAAAAATGACAATATTTTCCAAAAATAAAATATTTTACTGTTTTAGAATCACCTCAACCTTTGACACAAAATTATGCAGTGTTTTTCTTGATTTTTGAGGTGTCATAAAATTTTTGTTTTAAAATAAAAATCAACAGTTAAGTACGGTACTAAGTTCTCTAATACTGATAATAATAAAATTTATAAATGGATATGCAAAAATATTTACTGAATTTAACAAAAAAAAATCATAAAATATGTGGTGCGATAACGCACCATTGGGAGAAAATGGGTTAATTATTATGTACAGGACATCATTTATTGGTAATCCTATATTTCTTAATGCCTTTTGACACAAAAAGCAAAGTTAGGTATGTATATCATATTTGGAATGTCTATTTTCAGGTGTTGGTGCTGTCAATGGCATCCTGATCAAGGGAGCAGAACCTCTGGAAAACGCGCACAAAGTAAAAGCCATCATGTTTGACAAGACCGGAACGATTACCAAAGGCCTCCTGGAGGTAGCGAAGATTTGGATGCAGGCTGACGTATTGAGCCCGTCGGTAATTCTATCAGCTCTTGGGTGTGCAGAAACCAATTCTGAACACCCTATCGCTGCCGCTATAATTAATTATGTCCGCGATACGTTGGGTTGTGAGTTAACTGGTAGCACTACGAATTTCCAAGCTGTCCCCGGATGTGGGATGAAGTGTACCGTTACCAACCTCTCTGAAATGGTGAGGAATATCAAGAATAACAAGGAAATAAGTAATTTTACGTCATTAGTTAATGCTGGAAGTTCAGGAGTGTTTACTGTTAATGGTATACAAATAGAGGTGACACATTCTCAGAACATGAGGCTGGGACAACTTATAGGCATGAGCGGCATTCAGGAAGATGTGGATGGGATTTATGAGGTTATTATAGGGAACAGAGAGTGGATGCATAGAAACGGTTTTATGGTGTCTAATGAGTTAGATCGGAATATGGCGGCAGAGGAAGAACAGGGTAGATCTGCCGTGTTGTGTGCTATAAATGGTAAGGTTTTCTCCATGGATATGCTCCTTGTCAAGCAAGCATTGACTGATATTTCTGACATCCAGTATTGGTACTAATGTTCTTTTCATGCACATTTTGCAGGTAATATCGTTGCTATGTTAAGTGTGGCAGATACTGTAAAACCAGAGGCACACCTTGCAGTGTATACCTTAAAGAAAATGGGACTGGAAGTCATACTTTTGACGGGTGATAATCGCCAAACTGCTGCGAGTATAGCCAGACAAGTCGGAATAAATAAAATTTACGCAGAAGTGCTTCCTTCACATAAAGTTGCAAGAGTTCAAAGGTACGAAACAGGTTCAACCAAAACCAAAGTATAAAATATTTAACGCTTGTTTGCATTTCAGGTTGCAGGCAAAGGGAATAAAAGTGTGCATGGTAGGTGATGGCATAAACGATTCTCCAGCGCTTGCACAAGCTGACGTGGGAATGGCTATAGCGGCGGGTACAGATGTAGCTGTCGAGGCTGCACACGTTGTACTTATGAGAAATGATCTCCTTGACGTAGTCGCATGTTTGGAACTCTCAAGAAAGACTGTTAATAGGATAAGACTTAACTTTTTGTTCGCCAGCATGTATAATCTTTTGGGTGAGTTATTGACTGATGGTATTGAAAAAATTGGTCTCGCTAATTCTAAATTAGACGTGATGAGAAAATATTGTTGTGACCAATCTTACATTATTTAATAGAATGCAAAATTAATTTCAGACTTTCAATAACACCGGCACACACAAAAAAAAAGTTGTTTGTACATTTGACGCCACCTATCTCCCGACATGTATTTCGACCCGCTGAATCCGAATTTGAAGTCAGTTTGGACCGTACACCCTCAAATATCGAGTAAATTGAAAAACCGTAAAAAATAGCGAAAATTGGGTGTTTCGGTAATAAAAAAAATTTTGTGGATGTAAACCAAGCCTAATTATTATGTATTTCGATTCGCTGAATACGAATCTAAAGTATATTTAGACCATAAGCCGTTTTAAATCTAAGTAAATTGTAAAAAACCCTGGAAAATTGCTAAAAATGGCAAAAAATTGTGATTATGTTGATGAAAAAAATTTTGTAGACCCGGATCGAAGAGGCCATTAATCCCTCAAAATCTCAAAAAATCGCAAAAAACCGATAAAATAGCAAAAAATTGCAGTTGAAAAAATTGAAAAAAATCTATGAAACACGATTAAATCCGTTTCTAGTATTTTTTTATGCATAAAATACAAGTTTAGAATCTGAAAATGTGAAAAATTGTAAAATCTATAAAAAATGACGTATAAACAGAATGAAAATTTTTTTTCATTAACATAATCACAATTTTTTGCCATTTTTAGCAATTTTCGAGGGTTTTTTACAATTTATTTAGATTTAAAACGGCTTGTGGTCTAAATATACTTTAGATTCGTATTCAGTGGATCGAAATACATAAAAATTAGGCTTGGTTTAGACCCACAAAATTTTTTTTATTACCGAAACACCCAATTTTCGCTATTTTTTACGGTTTTTCAATTTACTCGATATTTGAGGGTGTACGGTCCAAAATGACTTCATATTCTGATTCAGCGGGTCGAAATACATGTCGGGAGGTAGGTGGTGTCAAATGTACAGACAACTTTTTTTTGTGTGCCGGTGTAATGGTTAATCTGGCGGAAAAATTATTTTTTCATTCTTTTCGGCCCAATTTCTCATTCTGCAATTTTTATGTTTTGATGCAATTTTTTGAGTCCCTTTGATACGTATCCTTCCCATTACACCAATTTCACCGATATTCAACAGAGTTCTTGCTTAGACTTCCCAGATATACGTAGTTTCAGAATTCTATGTTGAGAAAATCTGTGTTCGAAAAAATCATATCACAACAGACCAGCGACACACAGACATGCTAAATTGTATACATTTTCTATTTTCGGGTTGAAAAACGTCAATTTTCATCATAGGAGGTTGATTGTTTTTACGATGCCAATACTTTCTCTATTTATATGTAGAGAGATGAGAAAGTAAAATCGTTACATTTTGCCCGGTTAGCTGAGAAAAGCTGAAATTGCTATATGTTTAGAAAATAATGGCCAGAGAAGTCGATTCCCACAAGTTCACACTTAAAAAGAAATGTGCAGATGGATCTATTTTGATTGACTATAAACCGTTGAAAGTCAAACGGTTTACGGTTTGCCATTTTGATGCATTGGTTTTTTATTCCTTACAGGTATTCCCCTTGCCGCTGGAGCCTTCAGCATGATAGGGTTCATGCTGGCTCCCTGGATGGCCAGCGCCGCCATGGCTCTTAGTTCCGTTTCGGTAGTGAGCTCCAGTTTGATGCTGAAGCTGTGGACCAAACCGACAAAGGAAGATCTGGAAACACCGGAATACCTCGCCAGCAGAAACAGCGGCACTTTAGAAGCAATTTCCATACATCGAGGTTTAGACGACATCGAACAGATCAGCGGAAGCCCCTCAACTTTGTCAAGGTATAGCCAAATATGTGATTACTAATTGGCGGTGATGGTATTAATTTATCAGTTATATTCACTGGCAGAACATTAACGATTCTTAAGGAATATGTCAGAGTGGTTTTAAATTTTTGAGAAATATTTCCCATGTAGTTATTGAAATAATTTTTTTTTATAAAATTTTAAGTGATACCACCTTCGATTATTTCACTAGTTAGGCGTGGCATGATTATTTTCCTGTTACATAACTAAGGGAGGGGAAAAATGGAAACTTTGGTTCCTCTCAAAATATGCATAGATGCACGGGTGATGCTCGATTATGATCAGAATATTTATTTGGTTTAGAAACTGCCATTTTTATTTACTGTATTTGTGATTATTTTTCGCTTTGTGCGTATAAAATGTAATTTTCACCTGTGTCTAACTATAATGAGTGTGACAAAAATAAAATACTTTTAGTTTGATGACAAAATAGTACCATATGAGATTATTTTCAATATTAAATAAATTGGCAGCGTGTTTTTTTTTTTTTAATTAGGTGCATACCACGAAAATGTACAATAATTATGGTTTTTTGGAGAAATAATTTATAGTCATTTGAATTCAGAGCTGTCACAATTACCCATTAAAAGTAATTGACATACCAATTACCAATTATCAATCAAAGTAGTAAATATTTCCATTACCAATTACTCCTCATTTTACACAGTACTTCAAGTATCAATTACTCGTCGAAAATATTTTTTTTCTTTCAAGTAAAGGAATTCAATTACTTTACCTTATACTTCAATTACTCTATTTAATTCAATTACTTTGAATGTAATTGAATTACCAAAAATAATTGAAATATCGACTGAAAATAAAAGAAATTCCAATACCTACCAAAAAAAGAGGCACAATGTGCATGTATTTTTAAATAATTATTAGGTCATTCAAACACGTATGTAGGTAATATTCTACCAAGCTATTTTACATATATAGGTACTAAATTTAAAATAAAATTTTCAAGTCTATAAGAAATTATTGTGTTGACAAGAAATGGTCTACACACAGACATACATCCAGACAGACATTTTTTATTCGATATTTGAGTTGAACGTGAAACGCATTTCTGTGCAAAAATTTTGTTTCTACAATCATTATTAAAAAATTTTGTCAGTGTCACTATTATTAATAGGTATTTGATTAAATCAAATAGGTAAAATAATAGATATTGCCAATATTAGAGATATATGTATAACATATATTAATATTTAAAAAAATAGTAAAGAACAAATTTGTTATTTAATATTTACTTACCTTGACAGGCAACTTTTTAAGAATTAAAAACACAAGGACACAAATAATTAAAAACATGTTTTTTTTGCAATCACAGCTACTGTATACTGTGTAGTGCACTGGATAACTGAAAGAAAACGAAAATACTGCCAAACGACAAGCTCAGACAAGTTATTAAAGCCGAGTGCGTTGCGATTTTTCTCGGAATATTTTCGATACAATTTCAATTATTTTAAAGTAATTAAAGTATCTGAAAGGAATTGAATTACCCAAAAGGAATTGAATTATTTGTTCAGTACTTCAATTACCAAAAACAATAAAACAATTACCAACTACAATTACCTTAAAGCCCCCCCATACACCTGCGAACAAATTGTGCAAACTAACGTTGCACAACAGATTGTTGTGCGAACAAGGTCACCCATAAGCCCCCCCATACATCTGCGAACAAATTGCGCAAACTCCCATACACTGCGCAATTTTATACAAACTTCAGTTGCTTTTGTCGTATACCTACGGAAACATGCCGTCTGACGATGCAGCCTGTTTAGCTATAATAATTGCTGTTGCGTCGGATGTTGGTGTTATAAAAAGAAAAAGGAAGCAGCGAGTGTGGATGAAAGAGTCGTTGAAGAAAAGATCTCGTTTTAACCACGCAAATCTCCTCAAAGAACTTCAACTGAGTTCACAAAACCCATACACGATGCAATAGTTGCGCAACGCCACTCGTGTGCAATTAATTTCAACCAAGTTTGAATTTCTGCAACTAGTTGCGCAGCACTTCAAACAACACCATACATTATACAATTGTTTGCACAACAGCCTCTGTTGCGCAATTTGTTCGCAGGTGTATGGGGGGCTTAACAAAAGTAATTCAAATACCAATTATTTTAAGGCGCCCAAAAAAGTAATTGAATTAAAGTAATTTAATTACTTAAAAATAATTAAATTACTATTTCAATTCTTTTAATTGAAGTACCTGACAGCTCTGTTTGAATTATTAAGTTTTATTGTTTATTTCAGAAAACTCTCGAATGTAGAGTTGAATATAATTAATAACAAAGAAAAACAGTTATAGTAAGTTTAGTTTTCTTTTTTTTTTTACAATTTTAGAGTGTTCCTAATTTTATCATAAGAAAGTGTTTTTTGTACTGCATGTTTTGTGTTTTTTTTTTGTTTTTTTATTTATTGTGCTTGAGTTTTGTCTTATATATTTTTTTCTGATTATAGCATGATATTTTCCATGTTTTTATTTTTATTTTATATGTTTGTGAATGTCTCTCCCATCCTATGATTTGTTAAAAACTCCACAATAGACCTTTTCCATTTGTTAAACCTGATAAAATTCGAATATAATATATAATTCCATTCACCATTCGGTACTCACTGCGCTCATCGCGAAAACAAGTGCAAATTTTACAGATTAGTCATTAGATTGTGCGAATTTTAAGTAGATAGATAGATTCAAGGAGATGCACCTCCACCTTTACAAAACCCATCTAGTTCAAGCTCTGAAACCTTCATAACAAAAGAAATGTTTGTGAAACGATGCTTGACCAGTTCTTTGACAACAATGATTTTCGTAGCATAATTTTCATTTTGAGCTCATTTTCGTTTAGATGGTTCAGTCAGTAAAGCAAAATTGTCAATATTGGGCAGCTGAGAAACTAAAATACAAAAGCTGCATTACACAGTCTAAAAGTAATTGTTTCATTTTTATTTTACCTTTATTAGTAAAGT
Organism: Rhamnusium bicolor; assembly: GCA_029963845.1. NCBI lineage: Eukaryota > Metazoa > Arthropoda > Insecta > Coleoptera > Cerambycidae > Rhamnusium > Rhamnusium bicolor. The sequence goes on along the minus strand of JANEYF010005208.1, from coordinate 139,149 downwards.
TCGCTTGTGTCAGACAGGGTTCCCACCAACCTGGAAAAACCTGGAAACCTGGAAAAGTCAGGGAATCCAAAAAGTGGTCATGGAGACCTGGAAAAGTCAGGGAATTCAAGAAATTTCAGTAAAATCCTGGAATTTCAGTCATCACATAAAATACTTTTTTTCTGCTGTACAAAAATTATCTATAATAAGATTTGAATTTTATATATTTTGGTAAAAAATTTCTAAATCGGCCCTGCAAGATATTTACATATATAAAAAATAAATGTAAAAAATATATTAATAGGTGCAACATTGGTTTTGTGTTGACAGGTGCATTACATTCAACATTCAAGATGGTGAGTAAATCTGTATTTTCGAATTTACTTGCTGTTACAGTTAACGAACATTTTAGCTCAAAATGGTAAAAAGAACATATTTTAAAGAGTCATGGGTCGACGTAAAAACAAATTCCAGCTGGGCTGAAATAATATCGTCAGTTATTCATGATAATACAAAATTCCGGTAGAATAGGTAGAATTTTAACTCCAATATTTAAAATAAATTCTTATAAACAATATAACGATAAAAGTTACTATAACGGTGTCATATTTTTTCCATGCTGATCTGAAACAAATTTTGATAAGTAGGTACATCTAATCTACTTGTATACAGGTTTTATTAAAATGTGATAAATATTCGTATTTTGGTCCTGGAAAATTAAGATTTTGGTCCTGGAAAGTCAGGGAATTCAAAATTCCAATGTTGGTGGGAACCCTGTCAGAGCATCTTTCCAATTTATTATTACATTGCGGTTGACACTGGTAGATGGTTACAATTAACTCGTTTCCACCTTACTATCACATAGAGACTTATGATGATGAAGGCAATAACCAGAAACTGGTCTGCGAATAGTTTACGCGACGGCCTCAAGGAGTACCATTTATTTGGTAAAAATGTTTTACTAGTGAGCAATTGCTACTTTATTTAATTTTTAATCAAAGAAAGCGAGAGGATTATGACTTTGTTACCTACCATAGCGATAGTGACGCATCTGATAGGTTCACCGATCAATTTAAACATGCTTATAGCACTACAAAGCAAATAGAAACAGATACCATGAACAAAAAAATGTAATTTAACTTATTCATTATAGGTGACTCTGCATACTAATAGTGTCCAGTGAACGAGGCATTATCAGCGTATATGTTTTTGACGAACATTAACGTATTGGGCAAAATTAACTTACCATGAAGTGGAGGGCTGGTTCGTTTAGCATGAATTATTGCTACGGCTACTTCGGTCAGTTTCGAATATTTTCCTGCGACGGAATGGAGAAAGAGGTGCCTGGCACTGATACTATTGTTCATCCGTAATATTTATTATGTTTTGTGCAAACTAATGGTTTTATCGGCACGTTGTCAGGTAGCACGCACGACGTGGTTAACCCGAGTTCTGGTAAAAGACTGTTAAATTTATCTGTTCTGTCCGGATTCGGGAGGTAAAGTTTTGGAGGAAATGATGGGATTGGTGGATTTGGGAATTAAGTTACCAATTGCCCAGTATTTGCGTGATGCCAACAAAAATAAAAAGTAATATATTTAAATTTAGCCGCGTATTACTGCAACTTATTCTGGCAAACAAAAAATAACAAATTATGTAAACAAACAACTGAATAGCGAGCAGCGAACAGTATATGTATTCACAAGGCAGCCTGTCTCGCAGAATTTGTTACAGTAGAATAATATCCATGTTTGATATATTTTTCTACTTAATTACATTAAGCATTTGATTGGTTGTAAATTGTTCCACCGGTACAAATTCCACATAAAAACAGGCTCAGTTGTCAACTGATCATTTGGCATAAACTTATAATTTCCCATTTTTACCATAGTAACGCAAATAATCAACCTCCCACATCAAATGCTAATGAAATACTAAGAGAAATCGGTACAAAAATCAACTATACAAGATTTTTAGATTACAACCCCCTTGACCAATAATACGCCAGTCAGTGAAGTGGGTAAGCGTTTTGGTATTTCTCGATGCAATGGAGAATGACATAAACACATTGAAGTTGATACTACTTTCTTTCATCTTAAGAGTATTATGGACAACATTTTTTTAAATTAAGTATTTTATTTAGAAAAGTGCAAAATTTTGTGTAGAATGTTTTTACATTGTTCCGCCTATTTTTAAATTAAATTGAGCTCGGCGTTAAAGAAAATGTAGATTGTTAATAAATCAAATATTCAGCCTCCCACATCAAACGCTAATGAAATACTAGGAGAAATCGGTACAAAAATCAACTGTACAAGATTTTTAGATTACAACCCCCTTGACCTATAATACGCAAGTCAGTGAAGTGGGTAAACGTTTTGGTATTTCTCAGTGCAATGGAGATTGACATAAACACATTGAAGGTGATACTTTCTTTCATCTTAAGTATTATGGACAATATTTTTTTAAATTATTTTATTTAGAAAAGTGCACAATTTTGTGTAGAATATTTGTACATTGTTCCGCCTATTTTTTAAATAAAATGGAGCTCGGCATTAAAGAAAAAGTAGATTATTGAAAAAAGTACAAAAAAAAGTAGATTATTGTATAGGAACAGCACGAGTTACAGCAACAGATTTGGTTTCTCCAGAGAATTTGATTTATCTGGAAAAGGCCTATTTTGTAACAATTTGAAATTTATTTCCATTCATTTTTTTTTTTTTTCAATATAAGACCGATACCCATTAGAATTCAGGCACATTGAAAACCTCATTACAGTTGGTACAACGATGTCAAGATTGCACTTAAAAACATACTGTCTTGATTTCAGCAAAACCTACAATTAATAGCAGACAGCGAAGAATAATTGAAACCGGTAGACAACAAATACAGTTCTTGTCAGGAGTTTTATTGGGCAATTCGTCCATGTGAATTCGCTTATGTTATGCAGAGGAGCCCTTAGTGAGTAACAGTCGACTCCAAAATTTAAACTCTAAGGGCTGGTACTTTAGTCTGTTTAAACTACGAAACTCTCTCTCTTTATTGTTAAAAATGTTTTGCATGTTTTGTTGTGGACTGAATTTTTCCTTTTTTTTTCAATGAAAACGTTTTGAAATATTTGAGGTCGAAGTTTTCACACAGACACCCAGTATGTATATATAGAATTTTTTTACCCAGTAATGTCGGGATTCTTAAATTTTGGGTCTGTATGTTAAATTATTGTGAGTACCTACAAGTCGAGATTTAGAAAAGGACATGTTTTATTCCTCTTAATTTTTTTTGTGACGGAAAATGCTAATAATAAAGAAATTTACTCACTTAGAACTGTAGGTAGGTATTAATTTTGATATACTGCATCGATGAGCGTGTATACAGGGTCCTCATGTTTCTGTAGTCTGAATATTTTTCTCGGAAACTATTGGATATCGAACAAATTGAGACACTAACACAGGAAGATGTTGCACCCATTTTATGATAATCTGATTTAATGGATGGATATGCTACTTGTGGGAATTATTTTACTGCATATTTTTAATAAAACATGTATTGTGTTACTATACCTTTTTGGTTTGTAATTTGTTTAGTTTCTTTAGAGGAAAATGGCATATTAGTACGAGATCCGGCTGCAGAATTAGTGTACTCATCGAGTATTTGCTAAAAACCAAATTTTTACGCATATTTATGATTAGGAGAATATATATCTACCACCTGCCTATCAAAATGTGGCCGCAAGTATTTTTAATTAAATTATTATTAATTGACTTTTCGGAAAAAATTTCATTGACTTGTTTTTTCAATAACATATCGTCCACTTCACGACAATATATATAAAGACTCTGAAAAATCACGGCTGCCGTTGCCCACTTGGCCGCACCTCTTCGCAGCCAGGTGTACACAGGTATGATTTTGTTACATTTATACGCTCATAACGTACATTTATTATTTATATATCAAATTAAAGCTAATTTTTTCTGTTTATTATGATATACCGTTGCCTAATTAAATCTGGCCGCAAATAAGGGTTGCTGGCTGTTAAAGATGGTAAATATTAAAGGTAGAGTGAAAGAAAGCTAGCGTGTAACATCACCAGTCAGACGAGGATAGCGATTGCCAGCTGTACGACGATTTAAAGCCATTGCGCATGCGTCGGATGCTAGTGTTCTCAACCACCGGTTCAAACAATAGTAGGTACGACTTAATAATTACTCCAAAAGAATTGTCTTTCTTTTCAAAATAACAAATTGAAAAATTACAAAACAAATGATAAATTTAAAAATTACAAAAAAAATGACAAATCTAAAAATTACAAAAAAAAATTGATATTGATGAAAAATAAAGCCAAAGGTTACTTATATAAAAGAAAATTTTATTGTCCAAGTATTGTTTAAAAAAATATTAGATTTTATTCAAGTATTACATCGTTTTTTACATATTAATTAAATATTTAAGCAAATTAAAAATTTTAAAAATGTATCTTACAATTCCGTGACTCTTATTTAAAAATCTGAATCATCGGAGCTTTCACTCACACTATCATCACAGCTATCACTTTCATCGCTACAAATATCAGAATCGTCGTCATTATCGGAAGATTTGTTCGTGGAATCACATAATACATTCTCACCTTGCGTTGGAGTTGAGTCTCCCAGGAACCATGTTGGTTTTGAAAACCATCTAACAGCAGCCAGCCATTATTTTCCGCGCTGAACTTGATACAATCCGGCTCAGTACTATTTAACCACATCGAATTAACAAAGATTGTTCGCAACAATTTTTGTTTCAAAGATTTCAGCACGGTGGAATGGCGTTGAGTCTAATATTTATCATCTTTAACAGCCAGCAACCCTTATTTGCGGCCAGATTTAATTAGGCAACGGTATATCATAATAAACAGAAAAAAATTAGCTTTAATTTGATATATAAATAATAAATGTACGTTATGAGCGTATAAATGTAACAAAATCATACCTGTGTACACCTGGCTGCGAAGAGGTGCGGCCAAGTGGGCAACGGCAGCCGTGATTTTTCAGAGTCTTTATATATATTGTCGTGAAGTGGACGATATGTTATTGAAAAAACAAGTCAATGAAATTTTTTCCGAAAAATCAATTGATAATAATTTAATTAAAAATACTTGCGGCCACATTTTGATAGGCGCGTGGTAGATATATTTCTCCTAATCATAAATATGCGTAAAAATTTGGTTTTTAGCAAACACTCGATGAGTACACTAATTCTGCAGCCGGATCTTAGACTATATCCTACCCATATCACATTATCTGATTTTAAAGTAAAGAAAAAAACGTTATAAAATTTTGTACCACATTTTAAACGTTCTTCTACTTTCTATTGCAGATTTTTGGGGAAAAATAAAAGTGGTCGTGAATTGCTTCTAAACAACGAAGATGAAGAGCCAACTATATCTTTTAGTAAAGGAAAATATGATGTGCGGGAACCTCTTATGTAATTGTTTTTATCTATATAGTTACAGGCAAGAATAATGTATATATTTAGAAAAGAAACACTTCAGTGATCATTAGGGAAATTAATCATTATCTTTGTTAGTAACTAAATTTAATAGTACTTAATTCCATTTTAAATATACATTTTTTATATGTTGATTTTCTTCCAGCAGATGTAAAGGTTACTTTTTATTGTTTTTTACTTGTATATCTTTTAGGTCAAATTTCTACTTTAACTTATTTAATATATACATCTTTATATAATATTTAAAACACATGAATCTCTCTACATAAAATTTGAGAACCTATTTTATTTTGTGATAATTTACAAATAAAAATATATACGATATTTTATAATTTTCCTATTTTATTACTCCATTAAAATTTCATATGCCGGAAAATAAGCTGTTACCAAATTGTAGTAAAAAATTGATCACAACTCAGTGGTGGCTGGTGGATTTAGGCTATACCATATCTCTCAGTATTGGCACATGGAATCCAAACAATATTTTAAGGCACGACTATCAGTATTGAATGAAGTTTTGCAGAAAAAAAAATAGTGTGCAGGTAACGTAAAATGAAGACACATCCTCTCGGGGCCGTGGCTACCAAGCGTCTCTCTAGCATTGTCTGCCTTTCGCGCCAGAAACACTGCTCGAAAAACATAGTCTCACAAACGCGCGCACCAGTTACAAAAACAGGGCATAATCCAGTAGCCCAGTAGCACCACGCTACAGGGGCAATATGACAGTGTTTAACAAAATTATTTTGATCTACAACGAAGGTGATCCAAATTATTTCTAAAAATGGACCATTACAACTGTGAGGCGCTATCTTCCTCCAGAGTTATATTTAAACCCATTGCGTGCAATTTGGTATATGGAAATATTTTGCAACCCCAAATGATCGTAATTTCGAAAATTTGGCGTTTCAAAACTCCAGAAAATGGGCAATTTAGATAATTTCATGGAAAGCGAAAAAAAACAGACATTTTAAAAAATGTATTTATAAAAGTCACACTTAATAAATAAATTACAATAAAAACTGAAAAATAAATTCTTAAATAAAACAAATAATAAATATAAATAATTTAAAACAATGTGAAGTGGAAAAATATTTTCAATTTATGGACTTTCCAAAATCAAAGGAATTGAGGGCATCCTAGATAAAAAAGGCAGATTGTACATCCTCTAAATCAATATTCAAGAAAAACTGAACAATCAAAAAATCATTTCAATATGTCTTGTCGTCTTAGAAATAGCTGATTTTTAGCATTTTGTAAAGCTCACGGAGATGGCATTTTTCTTTTTTTTTTTTGTGCAAAGATTTATATACCATTTCACCGATGATGATAATATGACGAAAACACGTATTTATTTGCAAAATAATTAATAATTTTTTGAAAATGTGAAAAGCTGGATAGTTTTCTACATTTTCAAAAAGTTTTAACTCGTTTGCTTGCAAATATACAAAGAAGGTATTGAGTTATTTTTTGTTATCAGTAAAATGGGCAGTGGCGGCTGGTGAAATTTAGGTATGTCATATCTCAGTATTGGAGCATGGGACCCAAGCGATACTTAAAGGCGTAACTATCAGGACTAAATGAGGAAGTTTTTGCAGAAAAAAAATTGCGCTTGAAATTTGCGAAAAAAAAGTTGGAAAAAATTTGTGCCCCCAGGTTATTTTTTAAACGATTTGTAAAATATTTGTGAAACATTTTTTTTTCAGAATCAGGTGGAAAATATAAGTTCACATTTCAAATTTCATCGAAAAATATTGGTTTTCTATAAAGTTACACCGTTTTGAAGTTTGCAAAGTGAAAAATGAATCTAAAATAAAATTTCAAAACGGTGTAACTTTATAGAAAACCAATATTTTTCGATGAAAATTTGAAATGTGAACTTATATTTTCACCTGATTCTGAAAAAAAATGTTTCACAAATATTTTACAAATCGTTTAAAAATAAGGGCACAAATTTTTTCAACTTTTCAAATTACTTTTTTAGTCCTGTGTTCCTTTAAGTATGCTTGGTCCCTCTCAATACTGAGATATACATAGCTTTTACCGCCCTGATGGGTATTTTATATTTACAAAAAGAAAGGGCCATTGGGCTGTTATACTTAATAAAAAAGAAAATTTAACCTATACCTTGAACACGGCAAGGGATTTTGAATGAATTTTGTCCATTTATTTTTGAACTTCGAGAATAATTAGCCTTTTTCTATCTAGTGTCCAAATAGGTACATAAAACCTTGTATTTTGGGCTGACAACTTGAAACCATGAATTTAATGAAAAAAAAAGTCCATTAACTAGTTACGAAATTAATCTTGATGTTAAAAACATCTATTTTGTTTATAACTAATTGGCTGACGTACTTCAAATTACATTTTTTCCACTACACTATATACTAACTATATCGGGAATATGTAACATATATAGAAATTCAGGGCAAATTCCTCAAGAAAAACTAAAGATAAACTATTCACAAGCTAGTCAGGTCCAATACTCTCAAATTAGTACTTAATACTTTCCCTGCTTAAACTGAACAATCCCCAAAATAAACCTAGGCCTTGCTATATAAACAGCATAAGCTCAATACGACTGCTGTTCAACACGTTATACCAATGCATACTGAAACGTATTGTTGAGTCCTGATTTTGATCGTAGACTAAAATCAAAATCCCAACATAAGACGTACATCTTCAGCACATTATTTTGGACGTTTCGTCTCCTTTTAAGGAGAGTAAGCACCACATCAGACTTAAATATCACATATCTTGACAACGGTAGTCGAGGCCATGAGTTTGGAATTTATCATATTTTCCAAGAAGAATATGCCCTATTTGTTGTCAGTTTTATAAAATCATAACATACTTTATTCGTAATCGATGGCATTAGCAATGAGTCAGCAAAAAAATTGGTAAGTAGTAAAACAGTTTCTAACTGGTCACTCGTCACAGATCAAATGGGGGATACCAATTAATGAACAGCCGGGTCTATTTCTCACGTAATCACGTTCACCATTTATTGCTATTACCAATGAAAATGTGAACTGTCAGCTGTTTGTTGATAAGCTAATGCATGATTAGAATATAAATTTTTTTGTAAAACCGAAATTGATTATAAAATTTAAAATTGATACAAATTATAAAATTTTCGTATTTACATATCCCATCACTACATCACTGCAGGTACAATTTGAGAGAAAACTAGTTAATATAAATAATAATAATTATAATAATAAAACTTTGGTAAAAACTATCACTTTCAAGAATATTTTGATTCCTTTGCGGCATCTGAAAAAAAAAGTTTATTACTTAACTGAGAAGTAAGACAGCGTTTTAAAAGGAGATCTAAAAGAGAAAACCAAAAAAAAGCATAGAGGGTTTAGTAAGCCATGGAAACTTAAGTTTTTGTTATTATAATAAATGTTTAAAAGGAATGTACTTCTTTTTTTCATCGTAGTACTTCGGAGTAATCTTCTTGGCATTACTATTACAGATTCAGTCTTTCGTTTACGTAATACTCTTTGTATCTTTCCCTCCTGTCCAGGTTCAGCCTTTTTTGTTTCATCAGTCTTATCATCAGGACAAATTTCGGGAATTTCCTCTAAAAAATTTTAAGTAATGTTCAAAAAATTTTGTTTTGTTAGAATCGTTTGAGTTGTTCATGTAAAACAAAAATAATAATAAAAAAAACCCATAATGTATGCGTATGCTTTGTCTTCGGTACATATTTAAATATAGTAAGCAAGGTTATGTGACCAAAGTTGGTCGCTTAATTGATTACCGCGGTTACCAGATGTCAAAAGTTCATCAACTTCTTTCTTTTCATATTCAAGGAATTTAGGAATCTTCGTGTTTTGTTCCTTGGCATACAAGATGACACATGGTTTGTCATCATTTCTCAATTCATAATCAAGATCCATGTACTCACTCACGCTTCTTGTAATTATATCCACATTCAAATTTGTGGAATCTACTTCATATTTAGGTGCGCTTGTATTTTCATTACTCTTTGATCCTGCAGAAAGGAATATTCATTATAATTTTTTCTACAACAATTTTGGAGAAGTCAATGTTCACTGTACATAAATTCCCATTAATTATTCATTATCAGTAGAGATCGGGAGGTAGCGATAAATTCCAGAGACGATTTTTACGTAGATATAAATATAAACACTTACATGAAACATTCTCAAACAATATGAAATGATAAAATATTCTTATGTGCTATGCAATGAATGTTTTCTTTATAAAAAGGGGAAAAATTGTCGAGTGTCCACACAGAGAAAAATCTGTGACACTTTATCCTAATTAGACAACATTACAACCCAAATTGGTCTAAAAAAAATGACAAGAACAATTGGTGCAAATTGGCATATGTTTGGAGTAATTATTTTGTACGTTCTGCTTTGAAATTTTAGAAAATGCAACAAAACCTGTTCTACAACATTTTGCAATAGCAATGCCAATGCATACATATAGGCGGACCCGCTTTGGCTATCACTACCCCATGTTGAATATATTATAAATACCTATATGGTATTTATAATGTAGTATAATTGATTATGTTGCCACTAACCTACTGAACGAGAAGTATTCGTGAAACGTAGTCAACCCTCGCTTGGCGAGGGTTGACTTAGATGTGCATATCATTTAAAAAGTTTATATATTCACACATACTTTTTAATTTTGGAGTAAACCAGCAACCAGCAGTTTTATGTTTTTCTAGAAACACTAACATCATGTATTGAGTTATTAGGTTTATGAACGCATTGAACTTAGAGTCGATATCTATATTAATTTCTGTATCTGCAAAACTCCAATCCGAACCATCTAGTAGGTGGTACAATTGAAAGATACGCTCTTCAGTTATAGGTCGAATTTTAATATTTGCAGAAGTATGAATCAGTTTAGGGATGTCTACTTTAATAATAATAGCTTTGTGGTCCGCTAGGTAGGAGTCAGTCACTTCTATATCAGAAATATCATTGAAATTTGTTAGAATGTTATCCAGACATCTGTTATATCTAGTGTTACTTAATACGTTTGCTTTGTAACCAAACGAGTTTAATACATCATCAAAGTTTACAGCATTTACATCGTTTACATTTACACAAGTTCCAGCCGATGTGATATGGTTCCAGCAGGATGGAGCACCACCACATTACCGAATCAATATCCGGCAATACCTCGACGTAACATTTCCAAATTGGTGGATAGGAAGGCGAGGATCGCTAGAATGGCCAGCACGTTCTCCTGATCTTACACCCTTAGATTTCTTTCTATGGGGATATGTAAAAAGTATGGTATACAAAACTAAGCCAAGCGATATAGCTGACTTTAGAAGAGAAATAACGGTTGCGATAAGGTCGAGCACGCCTCAGATGTTGGAAAACGTTAGAAGACATTTTTATTTAAAATTAGGATGCTGCTAAAACGTTCAAGGAACTCATTTTGATCATCTCCTACGTTGAAATTAAGTTTCTTTTTAGTTTGCTGTAGATTAGATAATTATTTTTTACTTTATTTTTGCATAAAATTAAAACATAGCATTTTTGTGAGGGACCTTTCAAATGGCCTCATCATTTAGGGGTTGCAATGCCACTGAAGGGGTTAAATTTAGGGATAAAATTTTTTACGTTGCAGGATGTCATTTTCGAATCCAAAATCGACGTGTGTCGGGATTTTTTTATAAATATGCACAATAATTAAGATATTGAATTTATTCCATTTGGCTGTTCCACACTGTACAGGGTGAATGTTCTAATTTGATACCCCCCTTTATCTTCGTAAATTTTGAGATATTTTAAAAATTCAAAATACTACTTTATGTAATTTTTTCTGCAGATTTCAGATCTGCTATCAGAATTTTCATAGACCTTTTACTATACGAGGGATGTTCTAAAGTTACTTTTTTTTTAATGGAACACCCTGTATATTTTTACACATTTGCATTCGCCTCGTGTTTCTGATTTCAAAAATCTATCATTGTTATAGTTTACTTCAATAATAACCGTGAAAACCATAAATTCATATTTTAGCCATAAATTAAACCATAAATTTCTTGCTAGAAACAGTGGGCTTTGCTATTGAAAACAAATTTGAAACAACTTTTTTGACAGTTACAACAATTGATTGTAACAATTAGCGACGCTTTGTTATAATAGTGTTCGCGTGTTAGGGGAATTTATAATATAAATATGAGGTATTCTTGGGCAGAAAAATTTGATATATATAACACATATATGGAAAACAACAGAAACAGACGACAACCCACCAAATTAATATTTAAAAGAACAGAAGAAAAATTCCTTAACACAAGAAATTTTACTGATACAAATAGAAATGTTCAAGCTACAATTTTAACGGAGGAAAAGGAATTGAGAATATTGCTACATTTTGAAGAAAATCCCTATAATAAATGAAGTTTCCCAGGGTTCAGTAATAAAGACTTTAAATAAATATAAACGTAAACCTTATAGTGTAATGCCAGTTCAAAAACTGTTACCTGCAGATCCTATCTCGCGATTACAATTTTGTTAGCAAATAATTCACAGGCAAATCCACGAAGCAATTTTTCAGAATATTCTGTGGACGGATGAGGATCATTCACAACTGCAGGATGTTTCTATAGGAAAAACATGCACTACTGGTCGTTTGAAAATTCCCATAAATATAAAGAAATTCAATTTCAAGGACGACAATCTCTTCAGGTAAAATGGTAATAATCGTATGTTCTAAAGTTTAATTTATTTTTTAAAAGGTTTGTTGCAGAATAATTAATAATAGAGTAATTGGACCACTTTGTTATGAAGGAAATTTAAATGGCAAAAGGTATTTAGGTTTTTTGCGAAATGAAATTGAAAATTTTTTGGACGATCTCCCCATATGAATCACTAGGAACATCATTTGGCAACAAGACGGTGCGCCATGCCATAACGTTGTAAATGTCAGTAATTATTTAAATGAAAATTACCAGGAGTGGATCGGAAAATATGGAACAATTAGTTGGCCACCGAGAAGTCCAGATCTAACGCCCCTAGATACCTTTTTGTGGGTGCATTTGAAGAATAAAATTTACGCGAAAGACAATTTAACATTAAACATTATACGAGAGCAACTAGTTCTAGAAATTCAGTACCTAAATGATAATCGGCATATACTCAATAATGTGATTCAGAATTTAATTAAGAGATACCAGCTGTGCATTGCACAAAATGGCGCACACATTGAAAATTTATTGTAGTTACTTTTATTTTTTATGTTGATGGTTAATTAAGTTGTTCGTGTGCTGCCAGTTAATTATTGTTAATTAGTTATTTGAAAAAAATATAGGTAGGTATGTGGGTATGAATAAAAATATGAATTTATCGTTTTCACGGTTATTATTGAAATAAACATATAACAATTATACATTTTTGAAATCAGAAACACGAGGCGAATCGAAATGTGTAAAAATATACAGGGTGTTCCATTTAAAAAAATGTAACTTTAGAACATCCCTCGTATAGTAAAAGGTCTATGAAAATTCCGATAGCAGATCTGAAATCTGCAGAAAAAATTACATAAAGCAGTATTTTGAATTTTTAAAATATCTCAAAATTTACGAAGATAAAGGGGGGGTATCAAATTAGAATATTCACCCGGTACATACAGGGTGAGTCAGTTTTTTTGTAGACAAACTTTAACAGGAGATAGAACACATGTTTTTAAAAAGAAAAGTTCCTATAAACATATGTCATAGAACGCTTCGTTTCCGAGATACAGGGTGTTGAATATAATTTTTTTTTCTCGAATTTTCATTATAACTTATAAACGAATGCTTAGATTTTTTCCATGTTTGGGGTATAATGCCTATTAATTAAAGGGCATAAAACAAGCGATAAGAATGTTCAAAAACTTGCACAGTGGCGGAGTGGAGGGGGTGCTCAACCCCTTTCTTAAACAGAAGTTCTACACCAATGACTATTTTTTTAAAAAACTGTTATTTTCGTTATCTACATACAGTTTAACAAAAATAATGTCCCTTCTTCTCTTTCGAAATTCCTGTGCGTTTTCGAGTTATTTTGATTTTTAGTGTTTGATGTGGTACTAAATTAAGTAAATTATTCAGGGTGTCAGTTTTTTTGTAGACAAACTTTAACAGGAGATAGAACACATGTTTTTGAAAAGAAAAGTTCCTATAAGCATATGTTGTAGAACGCTTCGTTTCCGAGATACAGGGTGTAGAATTAAATTTTTTTTCCTCGAATTTTTTAAGTATGTATTTGTATGTATTGTATTTGAGTATGGCTTGATATAACAAATATTTATTTTGACTACATTGGAAAGAGATAAAGAATAAGAGATTTCGGCTTTTTTAGAATCCTTAACAACCATATTTAGGTAGGTTTCGTTGAAAGAATTAAATATTTAGCCGATAATTGATAATAAATAAATTACTTAACTTAGTACCACATCATACACTAAAAATCAAAATAACTCGGAAACGCACAGGAATTTCGAAACAGAAGAAGGGACATTATTTTTGTTAAACTGTATGTAGATAATGAAAATAACAGTTTTTTTAAAAAATAGTCATTGGTGTAGAAGTTCTGTTTAAAAAAGGGGTTGAGCACCCCCTCCATTCCGCCACTGTGCAAGTTTTTGAACATTCTTATCGCTTGTTTTATGCCCCTTAATTAATAGGCATTATCCCCCAAACATGGAAAAAATCTAAGCTTTCGTTTATAAGTTATAATGAAAATTCGAGAAAAAAAAATTATATTCAACACCCTGTATCTCGGAAACGAAGCGTTCTACGACATATGTTTATAGGAACTTTTCTTTTTTAAAAACATGTGTTCTATCTCCTGTTAAAGTTTGTCTACAAAAAAACTGACTCACCCTGTATATGCATGAACATATTTATGCGGTGACACATTACCTAGCATCAACCCTAGAATTGACATCATTTATCGCAATCTCCCGATCTCTAATTATCAGTGACTAGAATGCGGTCATTTCTGATCAGTATTATTTGCGACTAAACCCTTTTTACAGACAGACGCGGTAAAGTCAAAGGGCTTCAAATATCCATATTAATGAAAATTGCCAATACCAAGCCTGATTTGGACAATAGCACTCGGAACCAATGTGATACTGATATTGTTTGTAACACCAATTAATTACTTGTAGGAAGTTTAATTTATAAAAGAAAATGGCACAACTCCAACAGTTCCCTGTGTCAGGGGCCGACAACGACACATATGCGTTGTCTTATTTAAATCTTCCCTTTTGGATCATAACTGCATCACCTTTTTCCACTGACCTACATCGAGGTCACATATGATTACTAATGAGCATTTGTGCACGGTTACCTCTCCAAAAACATAAACGACCAGTTATTACCATTAGGCACCTCCAACTTATATCTAAAATGAACAAACCTTTACGTGCATGACATTTTACTTCTGAGTAAAATCCTACAGGTTTCCGTGATCTTTGAGAATATTTTGGAATAGTATGCGACATTTTTACAGGCGGTTCATTTTCTTTCTCGCTGCAGATTCTTTGACGAGCTGGTTTAACTTTATTGCCTTCGTTCCTTGTTTCTGACCTTTGGGATACTTTGGTTACAATTGGTTTGACGACATCTAAAATAATTCACCGAAGTAAATAATGAATATTGTTAAACATAACATAAATACTTGTTAATAAGCCTCACTGGTTGGCTGCTTAAAGGAACGAAAAACTTTTTATTTACTTACGTTTTTTGTTACCAAAATTATCTGTTTGAGGAACACTTGTGGTGCTTGCTTGTTCTAAGTATACATCACTCGCTTTGTCCCCTATAAATATAAATGTATCCTGGGGAGTGTTTTTGACTTTAGCCTTAGAGATTATCTTGGTTTTTCTTTCCAACAGACTTCTATATATATCTTCACTGGTATTTATTTCACCATATGTGAATTCCAGTTTATTTAACTTGTCAATTTGAGATAAAATTACTTTAATATCTCTGCTCATAGGCGTTATTTTAGACACAGACTTAATATTATCTATATTTGCGTTGACATATTGCAAATTTTCAATGCTAGTTAAAATTTTGTTCACCTCGACTGGTTTTATGTTCGATTGAGCAATCTGGCTAGTAATCAAGTTGATATCTTCTAAACTGTCAGATAAATTGTTTTCAATTTTCTTTGTAACTGCTTCATCATTCTTTTCCTGCATTTCTACTTTATGATTTTCGCTTTCGTTACTTTCTGGATTGATATTCTTACTTAAGTCTTTTTCCGCCATTTCCTTCAATTTAGAAACAAAAACATTTGGTTTCCTCTTACGGAGTAAAACTTTACGCTTCTCTAACGAATCCAACAATTTATTCATTCGATATAACGTCCTCACCAATAGTCTGTTAGAAGTTTTCTTAACTTTCTTTCTAGGAGCATATTTACCAGTTCTCAACGTTTCTTCTGGTTTACTTCCAGTTACATTTCCTTGACTTTGCTTAACATCCTTTCTGGTGATATTGATGACCTTATATTTAACCTTTTTTCTCCTTACGTTTCTCTATATCATAATAAGTAAAAGTTTTTGTCAACAATATCTTTAACAAAATGCAAATTGTCCAGTATATTTCTAACGTTTGCTTCTGTAACGTCTTTATCTAAATCTTTCATAGCAGCCTCAACAATATCATCAAAGTAGTCGTAAGTTTTCTTCATGACATCAATTTGTTTCTTTAGACAGTCACTAAGATGTTTAATATCACATTTTTGCTGTTCCAGTTTAGGATTGCGTGGAAAATCGTCCATTACTTTGTACTGTATTATATACTTGCCTTCGATAATTTCTAATATCTCCTCTTTATTGATTGTCCCTTCCATGATTCTAGTTTTGAGATTGGATATTTCTGTGTCGGTCATAACAATGGGACCTACTTGAAGACTAGAGCTTGTAGATTCTGAACAATCTGTATTATTTTCCTCAGAAACTAATTGGTTAGTTATGATCTTCTTTCTTGGATTATTTTCCGAGCTTGAATCCTTTGAATTCAGTGGTGGCTCTTTCATTACATTTGTCTTGGCCTCTTCCATTAAATTGTTAACAAAATCTGCAATTGCTTTTCCAGGAATAATAGTATCTACTTCTTCATTCGTTTTAACATTAGTTTTTTCTAAAGTACTATTTTCATTTAAAGGTAATATGTCACAGTTAGTAATTTTTGATTCTGCGGCAACATTATCTGTACCATTCTCATGAACAATCTCTAAAGAAATATTGTCTGCTTCTGGCTGTTGAGAAGAATTTGTAATACTCACAACTTTCTGAACACTTATTCCGTAAGAATGTTCATTTTGAATAACATTCAACGTACCTGTATCAGCATTTTCCTCCAGAATGTGATTTTTAGTTTTATCGTCTAGGTTTGAATTCAGTGCCAAAATATTTGGATCCTCATCTATATCTACATGCTCTGTGGCTTCTGATAATCTTTCATCTGTTTCTGGAAAATAAATTACAATGGTATTCTGATCACATTCAACTTCAACCAAAACATCTTTTGTTGGTTTTACTGAGTCGTCGATTTCGGAAAAAACAGCGACTTCTTCGGAAATGAACAAATCGTCATCAGTACTTTTCGAAATACTTTCAAAGTATATTTGAGATTCACTTGGGATATTTTCCACAGTTTGGACGCTCCCAACATCAATTTGCTTTGAAACAGTTTCAAAGCTTGGAGCTGTACTAGTAGTTTCCAAAGTATTCTGGGTTTCTTTTGTCGTTTTATCAGTTTTAGAAACAAATAGCACCTCCTCACCATCATTAACAGATTTTGTAATATCTCTAGTAAAATCATCCTTTATTCTACCCAGATATTCAGCAGTTTTGGGAGAATTTAAATTTTTCTTTCTTGTTTCTTCGACAGTATTATCTGCAGATTTGAGTTCTACTTCAGAAGCAACGGGAATTTTCTCCAAAAGATCTGGGCATTTTTCAGTCTCATTTGCATTCTTCACAGATTTTTCCAAAGACGAAGACTCGTTAAAAACTATATCTAACAGTTCTGTAAGAGGGGAAGTAGTAGTTTGACGTGCACAAGTAGTTTCCTCTAATTTTGGAGATGAAGATCTGAACTGAACATCAAAATTAATATCGTCAGGTGCAATTTCCCAAAATTTGGGTACAACAGGTGATTCCAATCTTGATGATTCTGCTAATGTTTCATTTGTATCTTGTACTGTGTCTCTACGAAGCGAGTTAGGGATATCTGCGACGTCATTCAATTTTTGAGTCTCACTAGTAATAATTTTTAATGCTTCTTCATTCGAGGTATTTTTCACATCGTCGAATGTCATATGAACTGTTGAATTCATTGTATGTACGTCGTTACCATAAACACTATTGGTTGGTACAGACATAAACTTCAGTATATCCTCGTCCAACGAAATATTATTATTTATGACTTCCCTTTTAATGTCTACCGAATTGTGAAGTTCCTCGCGTGTTACTTTTAAGTTATTCGCATCCGAAATATTTTTTAAGGATTCATTGGAAATATTACTACAGCTTCCCTCGATTTCACTCAAACTACGTTTTTTAGTTGTCCTAATCGGACTCTCAAAAATCTTGTCAGGAAGTTGTTTCATTTCTTCTGCAGTAAATAAGTTGTCATCGTACTTTGGGCTGTTCAAATTTAAGTATCCCGAAAAATATTTATTAAATGCCTCTGCATCTGTGGTTTTGACATCATTTATTTTCTCCAGCTGATCAACAATTTGCTCTTCAGTTAATCGGTAATGCCCTAAATCAATTGGAATGTCATACTTCACCTCTGAAATTAGACATTATATTTATATTGTAATTCCTGTCAATTTTATGTATATTCTTTACGGTATCACAAATCAAATCTATTTTGATTTGATTTGATTAAACACAACTATAGTTCTCTGTATCTCTAAAGAACCCTTGTGCGGGAGGACACACCTTTGGAGACAACGAACACACACTCATAATTCGAGTACAAGGTCCAATTAGCAAAATGTGTCTAAACCAGAGCACAATATATATTGAGTAGGTATGTACCGTGTCGACACCTGTAATGAAAGTTGAGTTAGAATGGGCACTGTGTCCAAGTAGTAATATTTTGTGAGTCATGTGTCGACACACGAACAAACCATTGTGTCAAAATGAGTAGTTAGCAACATTTTGAGTTTTTGTGTACAAAATGTTTGTGCTGAGCCTAGTTTGGAACATTAGACTTTCAATACATCGTGTCAACACTGCTTAGACAAGGTCTATAAGGTGTATACCCACCTTGTTTCTGAAATTTAATTAAGTGGTCGCTTATAATTCCATGTGTTTTCATTTTAGGCACGCATTATTTCCCTTTATGTCTTATATGCGTCGAAATGAACAAATATTTCCAAAAGATTGAATTTTCAACACATTTTTTTCCTTTTTGTGCATAAAGTGTGTGTATCTGTGTTCTGTCGCTAGTTGTAGGTCATTCTTGACAAGAGCGCACTCGGGTTAAGTAATGTATTTTACAAATATGTCAAAGGTAGTTAAAAATCAATCAATAATTTATAATACGACATATTACATGTAAAAAACATATAGAAGAAAATCAAGTGAGTCTGTGGTAACATACAAGGAAGAGGTAAAGCAAATGCTTTTTTCGCCTTTATTATCATTAGAAATATTGTCAAAAGGCAATAAATCTGCTATTAATTCTGCCTTAATAGAGACCTAAGTAGTGATAGTACCAATAGTTGTATTGTGAGGAATGCCAATGTTAAATGTAAATTGATTGCAATGAAATATCATAGTGAGTTTGCGATTATGACTAATTCATACTTATTAAAACATCTTATTTAAAAACCATTTTGCATTATAATTATAATGATGTAAGTAAAATAAATAAAAAATATAAACAAATATTGTGATCTATACAAAATATAAATGTATTCAAAAATATAAACAAGGAGATAATAACCAGTATTTTCTAAAAAAGTCTTATTATTAGTTTGATCGAGTGGCAACTTCTTGTTCAAGATACTCATATTATAGGGCTCTAAATTGTGTCTAATCTGCCACTTTTTTTCGTATGAATAATATTTTAGAAACAATTTATATCCATAACGGACATATAACAGTTCAAATTGCTTGAATATCTAAGTTTACAGTGTGTCCGTAAAGTATGGAATAAATTCATTATTTCTTAAACCAAAAATATTTAGAAAAAATCCTCGGACACGTTGATTTTTAATTTCAATTGCGTACCTTTTCCTTTATTATTATTATTATTATTATTATTATTTTGGTTATGACGTCATCACCGTTTTCGATATGTCATCGATATATTTTTTTAAATAGAACACCCTGTATATTCTCGATTTTTTGGATTCTGCTTCAACAGCTGATTCCAAATATGTATCACAATTAGGGTCTAAAATTAATACGTTGGGAGATACGGCCATTAAAAAAAAAACAAGTAACATGTTTTTTATTAATTTTTGAGGTAGGCTAGTTTTTGTTTGTTTTTTTGTTTTATCAGTATCGTCTTTGACAGTGAATCACTTAATAATACTTTATCCTAATAGTGGTTTCTCAATAATTGTTGTCGATTTATTTTAATTTATAACATGAGGGTATCCGTAAAGAAGAGAATTGAAATTCTTACGATGATTGGGTATGGTGATAGGATGCTAACTCAACAAGAAGTATATAATTTATTTAATACTAATAAATATCCAGAACGACTCAATCGACGGTGAGTAAAATTGAAAAATTTAGAAAGACTGGTAAGGTGGAAGATTTACTCAAAATAGGTCGCCCAGGTGTTGACGAGGATACAAAATTAAATATTTTACTGGCTGTTGAAGAAATTTTACATACCAGCGTTCGCCAGGTTAGTCGAGATTATGATGTTACTAAAACGCCAGTACATATAGTATTAAAATTGGAAAAATGGCATCCCTTTTGTGCTGAGTGATGATGATCCAGATCGGAGGATACAATTTTGTGAAACGATGAATATGTGCAATGGTAATCCTCTTCTGATAAAAAATATTATTTTCTCCGATGAATGCATTTTCAAATTAAATGGTGAAGTGAATCGTCCCTCGATGGATGCGGGAGCAGCACACCCAGTATCCACAAAAGGTAAATGTGTGGGCGGGAATTGTAAGAAATAAAATCATTGGACCCAATTTTTTCGATGGAACTGTAAACGGCCCGGCATATCTCCAATTTTTAATGGACTATCTCATCCCACGATATTAAATTTATTCCCCAGTAGAATTAATCTTGGAAATGTTGCCGAAAGCCGGTGGTATCAAGAGGATGCGATGGTGCGCCTCCCCATAATGCAGCAGACGCTCGAAGGTATCTTGACCAAATATTTCTGAACAGGTGGATTGGTAGACGTGGACCCATCAAATGGCCACCAAGGTCACTGGACCTCAATCCATTAGATTATTTTCTGTGGGGCCATCTAAAAAACTTATAAATTGTTTTTATTTTTAACTAACTGTTAGTTCTAGTGACTATTATTTGTTCAAACAAAACATGAAAAATTAGTAAATTCTTATATTCAAAATGGTCGTATCTTTCAACATCTTATCATTTATAGACCCTAAGTGTGATACATTTTTGGAATCAGCTATTGATTCAGAATCCAAAAATGGTCAAATATACAGATGTTCCATTTAAAAAATATATCGATGACGTCATAACGGAAACAGTGATGACGACATAACAAAAAAAAATAAAGCATAAGGTGCGCAATTGAAATTAAAAATCGACGTGTCCGAGAATGTTTTCTAAATTTTTTTAGTTTAAGAAATAATGAATTTATTCCATACTTTACGGGCACACTGTATACCTACTACCTGGTCGGGGAAAGAATGTGATTTCTGCATTCCATTCGCAATTAAGCGTAAATGAAATAAAAGAATTATTGTGTGTAGATAAAAATCATTCCAAATGAAGAATCGTGATCTCATTTAGACACATTATAAAAATTAGCCATAAATTCTTGAGATAAATCGGCATCCATGTTGAAGAAAAGAGACTAAAGAAAAATACTAATTTAAAACTTTAACAATTTATGCAATTTTATACACAAATACATTAATTTTAGTGTCTTGCAACATAAAAGATACATAAGGAATAGTTTTTCCGATGAAAACCTTAATGAAGTTATTTAAAACAAATTTCATTATTTTTGAAACGGGTTTATTTTTTATAAGTATCTTATCATTCTGGGCAATTCTGGGCAGAAGAAATAGTTTGTTATATTTGTTTGGGCCATACACTTTACTTATTCACACATGAAAACATATCGTTTCTATTTCAAAGTAACTTTTATTATATGTTAAAATCATACCATTAATTGTGTATATTGTTTGTCCAATATCTTTAGAGAACACATATACTGACCTGTTTTTAACTATTTCGGGCATGGATTTATAGATTTACGATTTTGGGCTCCAAAAAGTGGTTCTTAGTACAATTTCGATGTGCTTGTGTCAATTATCTGACTACACATGGTAAGTCGCATTAGAGGAATATATTGGAAACCATTAGAAATATGTTAGGCATATATTAGCCCCGTTACAGTAACATTTTGTAAACATGCGACACATTTTAAATACACATATAGACATATTAGCTAGTAAAGTTTTAGACACATGTTAAGGTACGTTTACAACCAATTCGCTACAGGCACAATTTACTAACGGATTGTGAATTGTGCCGAGGTAAAATTTAGTCAAAAAATACAAATGTGGAGATAAAATTTAGGTCATTTATAATGAGTTGGAAGCTGCCATCTGTTGAGATTTTTTAATATTACGTGTGTGCAAATTCAGTTTGATTAAATAATTACAATTATTTAACATAACTTCTAAAATCATCATATTTTCTAATACTAAAAGATCTAATCTTCCAATTTTAAATCACAGACCGACTTTAAATATAAACAATAAATTTGTGTCGTAGTACGCATGCGCAATTTGAAATTCGTGCCGCAATTGAATTGAATATTTGCGATTTGCAAGCATCCAATTCAAACCTGAAGTGCAATTCAAGGTCGTGCCGACTTAAAATTTTATTGTAAACAAATACGTTCAACCAGATATGCTTAAAACCCAATTTACAATCCACCAGCAGATTGTGCCCGTACCGAATTGGTTGTAAATGTACCCTTAGGTGAAGCTGCCATCTGTTGTGAGATTTTTAATATTACGTGTGTGCAAATTCAGTTTGATTAAATAATTACAATTATTTTAACATAACTTCTAAAATCATCATATTTTCTAATAGTAAAAGATCTAATCTTCCAACTTTTAGATCACAAACTGATTTTAAATATAAACAATAAATTTGTGTCGTAGTACGCATGCGCAATTTGAAATTCGTGCCGCAATTGGATTGAATATTTGCAATTTGCAAGCATCCAATTCAAACCTGAAGTGCAATTCAAGGTTGTGCCGACTTAAAATTTTATTGTAAACAAATACATTCAACCAGATATGCTTAAAACCCAATTTACAATCCACCAGCAGATTGTGCCCATACCGAATTGTTTGTAAATGTACCCTTACAGGTTTACCTCATATACACGGCATATTTTAGAAACAGTATTGTGCGCATTTTGGAATCAAGTTAGTTCACATTCTCATCACCATGCTGCGTCGACACATGACCTAGAATGTATCTTTGAATGCTCCTTGGCGGGGGGGGGAGGATTATGACGTGGTCGAGCGGTAAAAACACTTTCCTCTCACCTCAAGATAGTGGGTTCAATTCCAAGCCATATGGAGGTCGGATTTTTTCAGAAGTAGAAGCGTGTCCATTGTTTCCAAATGTGTAACCTCTTTCTGTGCAAGATTACTTCAGAGATATGGGGTGTTTAATGTTATGTAAATGTTAATTAAAGATAGGAATACCTAGGTCGTCTTGTGTCAGATTTAAAGTTGAATTAGTATATGAAGATGACGATTCGGTTACGTTAGCATCAATTTGCTCTTGTTTTATTAATAAGTCTGCTTCCAAGCCGTTTCCATATTGTCTATTTATCAAGTCCATCACGATACTTTCATCCAAATTATCACCAAATTTAAATTCCACATTTTCATAAGCTAAAAAGTACACGATTTCTGAAGTAAATAACTAAAATTTAAACAGAAATAAATTTACTGTAATTTACATTTTAGATCTGGCCGGATCCAGTAAAATCTGGCCAGATCCAGCAATATTTGACCAAACCCGATTATCTACAAAACAGGCCGGATCCATCGCGTGGACTCCAGATTCGTTACATCTTTATAAAATTATATATTTGTAAGTTATGTCTTTTCTCTTACAGACAAAAGGAAGAAAGGAATGGTGTTCCTAGCAAATTTCATAGGCCTATCAACAACGAAATAACAAAATTTTAAATTTACCGTTCAAATTATTCAAAAACGATTTAAACCCCAGCAGTTCCACAAAATGCAAAAATGCGTCGATCATTACGAGCAATGCGCGGAAGTTTTCGAATTCAGATTTACGGTGTTCATTTTTTCAAGATGAAAGAGACTCTACGCTCCAAGTCCCTCAAAATAGGCAAAATAACGGAATTTATTCAATTACAAGAAAAAACGCTATTCAACCTGAACATATGCACACAAGTCCAGGTTTTCTAAGAAACTGAGATCCTGCATAATATCCTGGAATGGAATTTCATCTTTAGAGCTACCATGGAAACCCCTACTTAAAAATAATTAAGTAAATCGATATAAATTTTGTTTAACCTAAGATAAGAATTTATTTCCAATTACTTAATTACACTGGCCGACACAATTTTTGTAACATGTACCATTTTTGTGTGAACACAATAGACCTTATTATACTGCCAGGTAATAAATTTTATGATGAGTCGGCAATTTTGTTAAAGTAAGGTGGGACATTTTCAGTATCAGTCTTGTTTTGACCTTCCAAGTGCCCAATTGTGTCTGTTAGAAAGTGTTTTCGTTTGTCTACATAACTCTGTTACGACAAAATTGTTCAGTCGCAGGCGCCGAAGTTACAAAACCTCACCTGACAAGTTTTGTTACATTTGTGGAGAATTCCTTGTGAAGTCACAAGCGAGGCCTTTGTTTGAAAATGTGAAAAAAGCGTATTTTCTATATTTTGGAGTTTTAGTCGGAGATCAGGACAAGCAATGGGCTCCCCACGTTTGTTATGTAAGTTGTAGCGTGTCACTAATGCAGTGGATGAAAGGGAAAAGAAAAAGCACACCGTTTGCGGTTCCAATGGTATGGCGAGAATCCAACAATCATTTCGATGATTGTTATTTTTGTGTAAGAAGAACTGAGGGATATTCCAAAAGAGAAAAACAATGAAAGAGGATTATGACAATATGAGTACAATTTTAAATAAAATTAATTACAACAAATACAAATGGCAAATATGTGGGGATATAAAAGTAATAGCCATTTTAGTAGCACTTCAAGGCCGAAGCAACAGGTGTATTTTTTTTAAAGTAGTTAGCCGCGTCGCGTATATTAAATTATTTATTGTCGTCGAACTTGGATGCAATTTTTTTTCAGTTCTAACTAGGGCAGGCAGGCTTTGTTTATTTAATAATTTTACAAAAAGGGAGGGGGGAAACATATAAAAAAAAATTAACTTGCATGATACACGTTATTTAAAATTAAAATAGAAAACAAAAGTGCAAAAGTAAAAGTGCCTTGGACACCTTAAAATAAAATCAGAATTTTACTTATGTTGTGTAGGAATCAAAACTTTAAAAAGGTAAGTTTTAATTATTATAAACAAATCACAAAATAATTATATAATTATGAAGAATGAAAGAAAAAAATATACTTATTTTCTAAAATAAAATACGGTGTGATTAATGAAATGCGAAAATTTTATTTAATTTTTATTTAAATTGTGCATAATTTTTTTGTGTTAATGATTATCAAGAGTTGCCATAAAACAAATTAAGCTTAAAATTAATTAAATTCGATTAATTCGAATTCAAACATTAAAAAATTATGTTAATTTTTCAGCAAGAAAATGAGTTTGACTCCTAATCCAAGCTCCTTATGACCAGCAGAGCGGCAAAGAAGCGCAAAAGAAAGCAACAAGAATACGTTAAAAAATATAACAAAATAACATCATTTATGTGTCCATCTACATATAGATCTACTTCAACCCAACAAGAAGAAATTGAAAAAAAATCAAAATGAAATGGGCGAACTGGCGAACATGCAACAGCACTATCATCAAGTGAATCAAATCATTCAAATAAAAACGACCATAAGGAAAATTAAAACTTTTTCAGCGCCTCGATTGAAAATGAGCAAATTGACGATTCCGATGATGATTCATTGTTGACTACTACAGTTAACGCTGCTGGCAGTGCTGACAACGACGTCTACGATTTTTTTAACAAGGTAAATCCAACAGATTTTGCTAATTTCAATAATATCGATATTTTATATAACGAATTAGTGCGAAATTTGATAATAAATAAGGGTCCATATTCCAAAGATAATAAAAATAGGAGCTTTTCCGAACAACATTTTTATAAAAATAATAGCATTTGGTTATGTTACTCAAACATTAAAATTGTGTATATTGTCAACCATGTTGGTTATTTTCATCCGTGAGAAATAATTGGTTGAAAAATGGCATTTCTGATTGGCAGGGATTATCAACAAAAATTATAGACCACTCATTATCACATTCACATATTAATTGTTGTTTTATTTATGAAATATGGAAAAGAAAAAGACTTTAAATAATGATAACGAAAAATTAATTAAATATGAAACTGATTTTTGGACACAAGTTGTTGAGATACTTTTAACATAACTTTAATGTTAACGAAAAATATGTTAGCATTTTTTGGGCATCGCGAAGACGTCACTGACATTGATAATTATTATAATGGTAACTTTTTATCCACCGTTCATTTGTTGGCTAAATATGAAGATACATTAAGGCATATAATGTCTTTACCCAAAGTTTCTCATAAATATCTTTCAGCTCAGATTCAAAATGAAATAAGTACATTTGGCACAAGATTAAAAAAAAACGATTGTCGATGAAATTAAAGCGGCGCCGTTTTTTACGATTATTATGGATACCACTCAAGACATTAGTAAAATTGACCAACTTAGTCAAGTAATAAGATATGTGCAACTGATAAAAGATGAAAATTCCGTAGTGCAAAAAATTTTAAATAAAGAAAGCTTCCTCGGTTTTATTAAAGTTGATTCTCAATCAGCTGAAAGTTTAACCGAAACTATTACACAGTCACTGGAAAATTTTGGACTAGATTTACATAAATGTCGAGGACAAGGCTATGATGGTGCTAATGTCATGAGTGGTGCATATTCAGGAGTACAAGAAAGAGTCAAGATATTGAAAAGACTGCCATATACATTTACTGTGCTGCTCACAATTTAAATCTGGTGATAAATGATGCAGTAAATGGAATTAAAGAAATAGATTCATTTTTTTTCAATAATTCAAAGCATATATAATTTTTTGGAACAAGTATTGTGAGATGGAATTTATTGTCAACTTTTAATGAAAATTCAAATATTAAATTAAAAAGATTAAATTCAACTCGGAGGGCTGACCGAATTAAGTCGTTAACAGCTATCAAGCTACGTTATAAAGATATTGTAATGTACCATATTAACATCTACAAAAAAAAGATGAACGTGATGATACAAAAGACATTTTAAATAACATTGAAAATTTTAATTTTATTTTAATTTGTGTTTGTTTAGAACAAATTTCTACTGAGTTAAATTTTGTGTCCAAAATGTCACAAAACATAAATGTTGATTAAATTGACATTTGTAGTTTAATTGAAAAAAAACATGCATTTTCTTAGTGAAACAAGAAATAATTTTGAAAAAAATAAAATTAGAAGCATAAATATCGCAAACCAGAGTTAAAAAAAGAAAAAGCAACCTAAAGTTAAACGACATTATGATGAACTATGTATAGTTCATCGGATTACAGATGAAGAGGATAATTTTAAAATAAATATATTTTATAGAGTAATAGATATTATAAATACACAATTAAATAATAGATTTCAATCTCATTTACAAAATTTAATTTTTTATTACCTAAAAATTTGTGCAATTTAACACAACAGGAAATCTTAGAAAAAGGTGACGAGTTACAAAATTTTTATAAAGACGACATATCTGAATCATTCGGCATTGAATTATCTATTTTAAGAAATAACCGTTTAATTTGTGACAAATTGAAAGATTTTAAAACAATTTTTGATTTAGCCGAATTTTTATTAATAGAAAATGCTACATTAGCCTCATCTTTTGATCAGACTATCACTATCTTATTATTATTTTTAACCCTTTCCGTCACTGTTGCTAGCGCTGAAAGGAGTTTCTCCAAATTAAAGATAATAAAAAATTGTTTAAGAAACAGTATAACTTTCAATTGAGTCTGTAACGGCCGCGAATATGGATATGTTAGATTTAATATCACATTTCGCACAAATGAAAGCACGGAAAAAAATATTTACTTAATTTACAAAATCGATATTGGATTTATAGACAACTAATAAATATAATTAATTATTACAATATATTTTTATTGTATATATAACATAAAATTTAAATAAATAATAATAATTATGTAGACACATATATATGCATAATCATTAATCGTATATAAATTTTGTTGTTTTTTGTTTTGTTATTTATGTATTGTATTAATGTAATATTTTATAAAATAAAAGTTTATACTTAAATATTTATTCTACACCTATTTATTTTGTTTTAAGTTCATTGAAATTTTGCTATTGTTGAATTATGAAGTCATCTAAAATATCCCAAAATCAAAAGGCTTACAAAATGTTGAGTGGTATAGTTCATTTCACGAATGTTGGCGTTCAAGTCATCAATTTTAAATTTCTCAATTTATTCGCAGTGCCTTTGCTATAGGAGCTGTTGGCACTGCTGTCGTAGCCCCATAACAACAGAAATGCATGTCTTCTGGGGCTACGAGAGCAGCGCCGATACTGCCGATAGCTCTGTAGCAAAGGCACTGCGATAAATTTAGAAATTTAAAATTGATGACGTGAAATGAACTATAGCTATAGGCTATAGCTAAACTCCGTCAGGACGTTAATAGAAATAAGGTAATAAAAAAAGTTTTAAAGTACTGACAAAAATTGTTATTTATTCACGACATGAGGGGGCCCTAAAACATTTTTCGCGGGGGGCCCAAAAATCAAAGTTACGCCACTGCGTGCTGTAAAAGAACATGACGATGCATATTTTAAAGGAACACTCAACAGACAGGAACGCAGAGCTTGGAACTCATTTGTATGCGTAGTCAGAGGATTTTTAGGGAACAAGAAGGATGAGAACTGCAAGCAACTAGTAAGCGAACTTTTAGATTCGTACCAAACGCTTTAAAAATTCGCTTTCTGCATTCTCATTTAAATTTTTTTCCTGAAAATTTATTTGCGGTAAGTGATGAGCAAGGAGAAAGATATCATGAAGATATCAGGACAATGGAAATTCGGTATCAAGGACGATGGGATCCAGCCATGATGGGTGATTATTGTTGGTTCTTAAAGCGAGACAATTTGACTCCCCCCCCCATAAAAAGAAAAAAATGAACTGAACATATGTTTTTCAGAAATTATTCTGTATCTTTGTAGATGTATCTTATGTAACCCTAATATATGTCATACACATTATTGATATGGAGCAATAAATAGATTAGTAAAATTAACGCCCAAAATGTGTTATTAATGTAAGTAACAAGAAAACGTTACCTGTTACGACTTTTTGTTTGTCATTTCTGTAATCAGAAGGCTTTATTCCAGTGGGATATGCTCTTCCGGTACATGTTACAATATTTTTTTGTCCACCAGTGATTTTTTAGTACAGTTCTTGATTGTAGCCCTGAAGAATGGTACAAATTTCGATCGAAACGTCGCTAACAGTTTAATTTAATAAAACAATATAAAGTCCAAAAGATCAAGAATATTTTGCCCTTGTAAATCTCTATAAAAACCTAATTTTTCACTGTATAATTATAAAATCTTACTATACAGGGCGTTCAATAAGTCTTGTGCCAAATAAAAAGTGGCAAAAATGCGTTTCTTCGTGTTTGGCACACAACTTATACCTTGTGTTTTTTAGATCTGTGAAATATTGAAAACTAAACACCATTATCTAAATTTTATAAAAAAATTAGAACTTACCTGTTTCTGAAGGACCCACAGATATACTATTTTGGACATCTGACAAAGCTGTCAAATCAATAAACTGAAAATTTGGGTTTGGAGCTAAATTCGGAACAACTTGTGAAGTACTCTTTGGAATCTTGGGTTTTCTTATGTAACTTCTTTTCGGCGCTTTTTCAGAAGCTCCAGGTTTTTTTATTAATCCACGTAGCACCCCAGTGGTGGTAAAATTATCACTTTTTTTCTGATTAGAAATACCGCTTACCGTGCCTGTTAAAGTATTGCTTACCCCGCCTCTTAAAGTACTGCTTGCTGCCCCTGACACATTTGTCAAATCTATTATTTGAAAACCTCCTTTTGGAGATAAATTTGTAACGTTTGAGGTACTCTTTGGACCTTTAGACTTTCTTACATAACTTCTTTTCTGTACCTTTCCAGTGTCTCCAGTTTTTGTACTGATTCCGTGTAGTATTCCAGTGGTGGTAAAAATTTCATTTCCTTTCTGTGTAGATGGGGTGTTTGTATTTCCCAATTTTCTTAAAATATTCACCGGACTGTGCTTTGGCCTCCCACTACTGTCTGGGATGTTATTACAGGAATGGTAGCTACTTGAGGGCGTATTACATTTACAGATTTCATATTTTAGTAATGGCGAAGTTATACCAACTTTAGTTGTGCTTTTGGGACCAAATATTTGACTGCTAAACGTGAGAGGTTTTTTAACGTTCATTTGTTCATTGGGTTGTAAGATTTTTATAGGAGAAGAATTGTAATAATCATCAGACCTTATGACAACCACTTTATGCCCTTTGCTCTCTGAAATATAGGAGATTTGACATGAGTATATGGAATAAGATTGTGCTCTTCTAGTTATTCCGGTTACTTTTTCAAATGGTAATGTCCTAGTTTTAAATTAATAGGTACGGTCACTAGCAAATGATTGCTTTCCATTAAAATTACACAAAATTTTCACAATAAAAAAAATATTTCAATTAATTTTGTTTGACAACATTGAATTTAATATTATTTTACAGGGTGTCCGGAAAAAGGAGGCCATTCCGGTAACCATGGATATCTTGAGCAAAAATAATAGAACTTTCACAATGTCATTTTTCATTTTAGACCCCCATGTTCGATATACAGTGTGTCAAAGTTTGAAGTTTAAAAATAATGTTTTTAAATAACTCGAGTATTTCGTTAAATATTTATTTAAAATTTGGTACAGTGCTTCAAGGTAGTCACATCTTTTGAAAAAAAAAAAAAAAAAAATTAATTATCAAATATTCAAAATATTGGGGTTCCAGTACGCACTGCCCCCCTCCAGTTTTTTAGTACCTGCGCCAATGACTGTCAAACCATCTTTTTACTTTCTTATACTTAATTCAAGGAAGTACAGTAATCGCGATTTTTTTTCGACCTCGAGATTTTGATTGATACGTTTTGAACCCTCCTGAATCCATTCTGACTATTTTCCGAATGATGTCTGTCGGTGCATGTGTGTGGATGTGTGTGTGTGTATATGTGTGTATCCGCGATAACTAAAAAAATACTAATGGGAACTTCCCAAATTTGGCAGTTAAGATTTTCAACAATTTTAGGTGATACATTAAATTTGGTAGATGTGGTACCACCAGAAGAGACATAATGAATGAAAGAAGGAAAAAGGTACAATTTCGGGAAAAAATTTTTTTAAAAAATTTTATTAAATTTCTGGACGAATCTCGATGAATTATAATGAAAAAAACATAACTTTATGGAAAAAAATCTGTCGGCATGTCTGTGGTATCGCGATAGCCACAGTTTTTGAGATAAAGTTTCCAAATTTGGTTCACATGTTCTAAAGGCCAAAGACAATGATAAGTTCGGTGATGAGCAAAATTGACTAGCTGAAAAGAGGTCCAAGGGACCCACACTTTTTTGTATTTTCCTTTACAAAAAATATACCCTTGATGAAAGATTATAAATCATGTCTACTATATCAAGCCAATAAAATATATTTTCCAAGTACTTAAATAAAGCTAATGTAAACTGAAATTTTTTACATATTTGACCTCATAAAATGGGGTTAGGATAAATTTAACAATTTGACACTTGAAATGTCTAATTTAGTTACAAAAATGATGTCAATAAGAAGAGATTTTTAAAATATATGACATGAATTATTATTCACAGTATCGAATGACGCTGATAATTATTAATTATTTAAAAATGTTAAGGAAACGTTTCAAGGTACGCTATTAAAATTTAATTGAGGTAAGTGAGGAATTAAATAGAATGATTTTATTAGGTCAGGACGTATATACTGGTATAAGAAAGTTATGTGCTGGCCACATCAGATATTTTAAGTTAACCATCCATTTTGGATTATTTGATAACTCTTAGCAAATTTCGAGAAAATGCTTTTAGAATAAGTTGAAAAATGTTGATGCCTACGCGGGTTACGAAAATATTATAATTTTCAAATACCAAAACTAAACAATTTATTCAAATTTTGCAATAGGTATAAAAATATCTTTCTGTATAGTCTTTTTAGGGACACCCTGTATATCAGATATTAGACCAGGTATAATCTGTTTTACGTCACTTTTTTTTCTGCTGTGAGATTGTTAGTTTGAGTTTAACATATTTTAAAACATATTGTATTTTTATATTAATATTGAGATAATGTATTTATCGGTTTTTGTATTATTATTTTTGTTAACATTAAAAGCGTTACCTGAGGATGGAGGACAAAATATAATTAAGGGTGTGTGAACTTCTTGAATCGGCCCTGATTTTTGATAAATAAAATTCAGTATTAATTTTTTATAGGCATAAAATAATATTTGTATTTTTGTTTCGAAATTCGAAAAAAAAAAACGAAAATAAAAATTGCAGATTTTCGGTTTTTAAAATTAAAAAAAACCCTTTATTACTGTGCAACAAAATATCATAATATAATCATTAAATATTTCAGTGTTTTTAGAATAAAACTTTAAAAACTGTTTATAGTGGAATATAATCTGTTTAAGTGCAACCATTACATCGACATCCGGTAATTGATGGTTGCATAAGTGTGTTGATCTAACAAAGCATTAAAAAAAAACAAATTTAGTATAAGCTGTTCGGCTAATTTTACAAATGAAAAATACAAAACTCAGTTAACAAGGCTAGGGCACCAACATAAATAATTTTATTGGGGAAGGGGAGTGGTAACATATCAATTCACCACCAAAATTATAATCCATGAAATTATAATATTTGACAGTGTTTTTTGGAACTTTCGGTCAGATATAGGTACATATAAAATTCAGTTCAAACTTATTTGCAACATAAAAAATGTTGGCGACTTTGATCCCTTTACTGCCGTCAAAGGTGCCAATGTTTTTATGTTGCAGATAAGTTTGAAATAAACTTTACACCTAATTCGTTTTACGTTTCTAACGTTCGGTTTATTAAATCACCATCGAACTACAATTAAAACATTTTTTTTAAACAGTTTTTTACATAGTTAAATTAGGTAGGTACATATTGTACTAACATTAAGGTATTTATTATACTTTTTTTTTACCTATTACATATTTTGGTTTGTCAGTTTTGACGTAACTAAACTATTTTACAAGCTGTTTTAGGTTATTAAAGTTTTATGTTACAGAGATAACGGTGGATTTGTATACATACTTATATATTTTAAATTGGGTGTTTTTGCTTAAATAATGAGAGTGTAAATATTATATATTACTATTATTATCTATCATTTAATTTCGTAGGTTAAAATAGGTTTCGAATAAATTTTCTATATCTGTGAGGTTGTTTGTTGTGTTGGCATGTCCTTTAATTTGCAACATTTCAGGTACTCGGTTATAATTTGGTTCTTTTGCTAAAATTTGTATGTTATTAAATTTGAAGCGGTGGTTTTTTGCTTTATGACATGTTTGACGAGTGCTGTCTTGTTTTGGTTTAGGCTTTTTATGCTGTTTATGTGTGTATATACTCTTTTAAGCAGATACTGTTTTGATTGACCTATATAAGTACTGTTATAGTCGTTCCAGTCTATCTTGTATATGTTTAGTTGGTTTCATATTCGGTTGGTGGCACATATTAGGTTTAAGTTTTTTTTTAAACGTGGTGTTTATGGGCTATGTCATATTATGTTGTTTAAATAGGTTTGCAATTTTTTCGGGTAGTGTCGGTACGTATGGCAATAGTAGTAATAAGTATGTCTCCATATCGACGGCATCCGAAAAAATTTCAAAAGTAGGTATTTACTTAAATAACAACATAATATAACAATAACCAATAAACAACACACCACGAAATTTAAACCTATGTGACCAACCGAAAATGAAGCCAATACTACGTACAAGATAGACTGCCAATATTTCAACAGTACTGACTTATATTAGGTCAATTAAAACAATGTCTTCATAAAAGAATATACCAACACAAATACGAAATAAAAACTCTAAACCAAAACACGACAGCTCTCGCCAAACACGCCATAGAATAAACCACCGTATTAACTTTAACAATATAAAATGTTAGAAAAAGAACCGAATTATAACAGAAGAAATATACATGAAATGTTGCAAATAAAAGGACATGCCAGCGCAGTAAACAACCGCACATGGTTATATAAAAAATTTAAGCGAAACCTATTTTAACATGCTAAATTAAATGATTGGGGTAAAATGTAATATAAATTCAATTTTTACACCTTGCCGCTGTCAAATCAAATAATACTTCTTAAAATATCTTCATCATAATACCTACTTATTTATAAGCAAAAATACCTACATTAAAATATATGCAAATCCAGCGTTATCTCTGTAATATAAACAATATTTTAAACTAAAACAGCTTGTAAAATTAGTTTCGTTAAAACAAACAAATAGCATCAAATATGTCATAAAGTTTAACATGAGGCCCTAACACAAACCTCGGTACAAAGTATAAAATTTATTTTAACAACGTAAAACTGCGTTAAAAAAATGTTTTAGTTGTGATGCTTAGCTCTGATGATGGTTTAATAAAATCGAACCGTTAAAAAAATGAAAAAAAATTACGTGTATATCTGACCGAAAATCCGAGTAAACACTATCAGATATTATTTGTTTACAAAATATTGGCATTTATGTAAAATATACTCGTAGATAATCAATCGACAAATAGTGATTTCAGAGATAAAAATAAAATCTGTGGAAATGGGGGCAAACAAATAAAATGGCTCCTCTTTAATTACTAATATGAATCTACAATTTTGTATTAATAATACAAAAAGTAACTTCCGTAAAAGATTGAAAATAAAATCAGTAGGTAACTTGTCATTTTTTATTAATTTGATTTGATTTTAAATATTCAATTTGCCTTAACAAAGTCGCCTTCTCCTACATCTTGAATCAATATTAGTGCTTCAGACAATAATTCAGTCTTTTTTTTTCACGAAGAATAAGTTACTAGTTTTTGCACTCGAAATAGTAAAACAACAACGGTTACGATATATTTATAGGTTAATAATTAAAAATCGTATTAATTTATCTTCAGATAGGCCATTTTGATAGTGATCGGCCATCTTGACGTGTCTCGCATCTCCCATGTGTGTTTGTTATACTAGTCGTATAAAAAATACAAAAATAATGTAGGATACAAAGGTAATTTGCAATCTTTAAAGTTAGTTCCTTTTTGAAATCTTAAATATTAACATTGCTAAGTTTCAAAAATGATTCAATAACAAAACAGATCACTTTGATGATTTAAACTTAATTTTCATTAATTAGAATTGAATTTAGGGCTTACCAAATCTGATGCAATTGGTGTTTGGCTGCATTATTTTATTTCCCTTTATGATATATTGTTAAAACGTAGAAGAAAACCACAGGACTGAATAGAAAAATAAAATAGTCCAATCGACTAAGAGGGAGAAACCGTTACGATTACTAAATAACCAATCACTATGCCATAATTTACCGCCACTCAAGTCACATGGCCGGCGTAGTGTAAAATCATTGCGTAAAATACGCGGAAAACGATCTACGTAATGATATAGTGTAATAGTGTACAGTTATTTCAAAAATGTCAGAAAATATAGTTTCGGCATTTTTATCAGTCATTTATTTCAAATTAATGAATAGTTAGTTATCCACGTAATATACTGGTAATATCTATAAATAATATATACCAACTGTAGTTTTAAAAAAATATTTAATAATTAATTATACATAGTTCATTTCAGAAAAAAACGCTATAAAATCATCCTATACATATTATCGCTGGGCTAACTCACATAACTAATAATTATGGTTTACAGTAGGTTTGTTTCAGCAGAAAATGCAAAAACAGAGCTTTAGGTTATATTATTTATAAGGTTCAATCAAATGTCATGCGGAGAACTGAGAAAGTGCGAAAAAGCAGAAGAGAAGCAAAAATTTCGTCCTAGCAGTATAAATTGCCCACGGTTCATAAACATATTATTATAAGCCGTGTAAATTGCCCACTAATTCCCAACTAATTGATGTTTAAATATGGGCATTCAAAAAATTCATCAAACAGTTTGTGATTTTCTACTGCAACAAACACAAACCTATAATAGTAACTCGCAACTAGGTATGTGAATAAATGCTTTATATTTTTATTTTATTTCTCTGTTGTTACCCACATTGTCAAGTTAATCCTCCAGTTATCGTGGATATATAAAATTAAGCGACGATCACACTGTGACTTTTATGTAGTTGTATGAGTTTAAGATATATAATTATTGTTAGAAATATATGGTATACAATATTTACTGAAATATATATATTTTTCATCGTTAAATATATGTATTCTTTTAAACTATTTATAAATATATGTATATACACACATATATATATATATATATATATATATATATATATATATATATATATATATATATATATATATATATATATATATATATATATATATATATATATATATATATATATATATATATATATATATATATATATATATATATACGTATATTTACTACTTGGTTCCCTCCGGGTAGCAACTATGACGGACCAACCTCCATGGTAGGGATTCTTTAGGGTGCAATAATTTTTACATATATAATACAAAGGGGCCCTAAAAAATTCCATTTTCAATAGAGGGGTAAATATTTCTAATAAAATATTTTTAGTATATATTTGTTACAAAATTACATCGTTTTTCCCTCCAAACCATATATGCTTTGGTAGAAATTTTCAAACTTTCATACCTCCAGCCATGTTGCCAGATCTTTTGAGGGTAGTCAACGCAGCAATTATTGTTAATATCTGTTTGATATACTATGCTACTACAATATCTAATTTTATTGCTTTCTTAAGACAAGAAAAAGCGTTTTGCATGTTTACAATTTATTGTTTAATGTAGTAATAATTGAAACAATTAGATTTGTTCATGGAAGTTTTTTATTAGTTAATAAGTATAAAAAATAATACCTAAAGCCATACTTTAGTAAATTATAACGTATGATTTATTGTAGTTTGAAATTTAAATATACAAAAAAGTAATTAAAAAAAAATATAATACAAAATACTATTTTTTATTTTTTTAATTTCATAAGATGTTGAATTTTCGATTTTATAACCGGAATACTCCGTGTACTGTTAGTTGATTTGAAAAATTTTTGTATCTAAATACTAGATGGGTAAGTACTTTTCGTTATAAAGCTTTTAAAATACTCTTTAACTATATTTATTTCGTCAGTTGTCCAAGCTAAAAAAAGAAATATATTATTAAAAAATAAATAATTGTACCTCTTGTTACATTTAGTTTAGTAAATAATATACTTACCTCTTTTTTTATTACTGCCCAATTTTATTTTGTTATGTAGAATCCAGTTATCATCAAGTTTGCCCAAGAGTTTAGTATCATTTCCATCGGAATCTAAAAAATCAAGAATATGTTAACTCATTCTGGAGTACGGGAGCAACAATTTTTATAGCATAAATATTAGAACACATAATTTTCTGGTAATTAGAAATATATATATATTTTTTCAAAATTCTGACGTAATTTTATTTAAGCTTATCAAATGTTTGAACATTTTATGAGGTTTACATACCCAACTCACTATTTTTATTTACTTCATCACACTCTACCAAAGGAGCTCTGTCTTCATATTTATCAATGGGCGACTGTTTCTAAAAAAAAAAAACAATGAACACAATTTTTAACTATAAAATGTAATAGTCGATCCATAAAATATTGCACAATTTTAACTAAAATTCAGCTGTTAAATTTGAAAAAAACGCCTATACAGACCAAGTATTTCAATGGTGTAATTTTTGGTGTCGACATTTATTGTTTTTGATGGAATTTCCTTCAGTCTATAATTTTTCCAATGATTTTTTTGACTATTTTTAATATTTTTTTTTGATAAAATAGCATAATGGTTAGGTCAATTTTCTGTTTTTTTTTTTATTAACAGACTAACATTTAAACTACATCATCATTTCTATAATAAAATGGTTTGAATTTTTTTTCCAATTTTCTAAGGTCACATTTTTCTCATAAGAGTTTTCAATTTTTGACTGTATTTTTTGTCAAATTTTGGCAATATACAAGAAATTAATCGACACCAATAAATGACTCTTAGAAAATCAGGAGAGGAAAGTGTAAAACTATTTTCTAAGAGGGGTTTAATTGCTAAGTCTAAACAATCAATTTTCAATTGTCATATATCTTGAAAACAAATGAACTTTGATGTGATAGAGAAACACTAATCCATAGGTGAACTAATAGATTTCAAAAGTCAATAAGATGTGGGAGATTCGATTAAAAAAAAATCACTGATGACTTATGCAATATAGGACACCCTGTAATTATAAATTGTATCGACAAGCCCGATTGTTTTTTTTCCGAAATGTAATCACCTAATTTTATTCGAATTCGGAGACTTGATGGTCATTCTGTATTTTAGATCCGTATCTTAGGTACCTGGGTTATCATTCTCTACATATTCATTGATATTAACTTCAATCTCTGACAAAGATATTCCTTTAAATTCTGATGGAACCCCGTTTTCCATCATGAGAAGAACTTTTACAACTCTGGCCATCTGGTATATATCAATTGGTAATCTAAAATAATAAAAGATATTTTGTTTAACAAAAACATAACGTAAATACATTCAATTACAAACTAAATCAACATTTAGCAAAAAGTCTGTTATGGTAAATATACAGTGCGCGAGAAAAGTAACGCATAAATTCGTTTATTTCTTTAGTAATAACTTAATCAAAAAAATCTCGAAGGGGTATAGCGATTTCCTTTAATCCACACTGCCTGATACCATTTCTGTCAATTTTCCACTAGATTTGTGGAAGTTATGACGTCATCGAAATTTTTTTTAAATAGTAACCTATATTTTTTTTGCATTTTTTTGTGTAGTTTTTTATTTTGTTTTCAGTAATGTAAACATGTGTATGGGTTACATAGCACAATTCTTCAAAAAAAAAATTTTATCATGAACACCAAATTTGTCAGAAAATTTAAAATTGATTTTAAACTAAAACTTAATTGACAAAATTGCCAGATAGTGAATGGTTACTATTTTGAACATTTACTCTAATTTTTTTTGTCAATTAAATTTTAGTTTAAAATTCATTTTAAATTTTCTGACAAATTTGGTGTTCATGAATAAAATTTTTTTTTTCAAGAATTTTGTTATGTAACCCATACAAATGTTTACATTACTGAAAATAAAATAAAAAACTGCACAAAAA
Organism: Rhamnusium bicolor; assembly: GCA_029963845.1. Taxonomy (NCBI): domain Eukaryota; kingdom Metazoa; phylum Arthropoda; class Insecta; order Coleoptera; family Cerambycidae; genus Rhamnusium; species Rhamnusium bicolor. Next base: position 99,741 of record JANEYF010005208.1, on the reverse strand, counting down.
AATGCAAAAAAATATAGGTTGCTATTTAAAAAAAATGTCATAACTTCCACAAATCTAGTGGATAATTGACGCAAATGGTATCAGGCAGTGTGGATTAAAGGAAATCGCTATACCCCTTCGAGATTTTTTTGATTAAGTTATTACTAAAGAAATAAATGAATTTATGCGTTACTTTTTTCTCGCACTGTACAATTTGATATGCATTGCCTAGTTGCATAAAAGTTTAAATAATATAGGTAAATTAAACAAAGTTTTTCCATTCTTTTACATAAATATTCCATATAAATGCCGACTGTTTTTTATTTTTGGGTTCTTAATTTATTATCTATTTTTTATTACTTAAAATTTAATAATATGTACTTAATAGACCTGTCGGTTAATGCATTCCAAGTCGATTCGATCTAGTCGATCATATTCAAAGCTTAGTGTTTTTTGTTTTTCTAATAAAGGTTTATCTAATGAACCTGAAGAATAGAATATACCCATATTGTATTGCAAATTGCAAATATTTTTACAACAAATAAATCAATTGGTATGGCAACATACAGTGTCTGGTTATAGATGGACACTTCCTATCGTTTTTATTTGACGTATAAAAAATTATAAATATTGAACTTGATAAAATATTTAAGCACCAAATTTCTAAAAAACAGTACAAACTTATAATTTTAGAGTTATACAGCTTACTTTTGATCAATTTTTAATAAACAAATGCGCTATGTGTTGATTTATAAACAAACACCTTGTACGTCTTTACATTCTCTACAACAAATTACTATATCAATATTTATCTAATCTAATAAACTTACCTTTTTCTTTAGCCATTTTTAACATTAATAAGCTTCTAGAACTCATAGTAAACTCAAAAATAAACCACAAACACAACAGCTTAGTCAGATAATGAAATGCTTAAGACTTTTCTTACCTTAATTTTACTAAATTACGCGAAAATTTTCGCGGGCATTTCTAGATGCGTTGTTGCCAATACGCTAACACAAAACAAGGGAACAAAGTAGTATATTTAACCACATTTAACTTATATATAGACAGAGGGAACTACACACGGCAAATCTCCGATATTGTAGACTACGCTAGCGCCAGCGGTGAGAAGCCGAACTTATTGACTAAAACTATGCGCATATACAGTACAAATGACCTCCTTCAAATTTTTTACACAGAGATAGGACACGACCTCTAGTAGCCGGTGGTAAAAGAAAATAGGCGAAACGTAGTGCCCTCCAAAGTTGGAGGGAAGTTCGTTATATATGAGGGAGCAACGATTAGTATATATGTATTTTGGAGGGAATAAAGTATACATTATATGTATATATATATATATATATATATATATATATATATATATATATATATATATATATATATATATATATATATATATATATATATATATATATATATATATATTTAATATATATATAAATATGATTTGAAGGAAACAACTACTCAGCGGGCAAATACCCCGACTTGCATTGGATTACACCTTCAAATCATGATAGATCGATAGCCAATATCATTTGTCAATTCCTAACCAGACATAGATCGATTTCGAACTTATTTGTTCTCTTCAGTATGCCATAGGTTATGGAACAGACAAATGATAGTGGCCAACCTGCTAGTTATACATATACTAACTAAGGTGAAGTTAATAGTGGTGAGAGGTATGGAAACTTCTCATATGGTCTGAATGCTACTATCCGACCGACATCATAGATGTCTCTGTGGCGGATAGCGACTTGCAACACAGCAAGTACCGAGAGCGGCGACCCCTAGCCCAGGTGGACTAAACTAATGTTATTAAATATGATTTGAAGGAAACAACTACTCAGCGGGCAAATACCCCGACCTGCATTGGATTATACCTTCAAATCATGATAGATCGATAGCCAATATCATCATTTGTCTGTTCCATAACCTATGGCATACTGAAGAGAACAAATAAGTTCGAAATCGATCTATGTCTGGTTAGGAATTGACAAATGATATTGGCTATCGATCTATCATGATTTGAAGGTGTAATCCAATGCAGGTCGGGGTATTTGCCCGCTGAGTAGTTGTTTCCTTCAAATCATATTTAATAACATTAGCCCAATAAAAAACTTAATGCACATAATTTTGATTTTAAATCAAACTGTGATATATATTTAATGATCTACTTAGTTCTCGATCGAAAAAAAAACACGTAGATCTACACTGGCTTATAAAAAGGCATTTGAGAAATTGGACCATGATTTATTAATGTAAGCTGGACATCGTCGGCCTTAGTATTGGCTTCATTACCATGTGTTTAGGTTTTACTTAACTGACAGCTCTCAGTTTGTACAGTGTCATGGCTACCAGTCTCCCAAAATTGCTCAAACCTTGAGCAAGTCAAACTGCAGAAAGTCTAGATTTTATAAATGTATGGTGCCTTAACACTCATGCCAATAAATGTATAATGCTGTATAGCCGCAAAAATGATAACTACAAGATTTACACATTCGCTGGGTCCGGGTCCTTTGACTTTAATAAAATATCTTGATGTTACTTTTGATCCACACTCTTTTTTGCAGATCATATCAATAAATTGGAGCATCTGCTTACAAGAGCCTTGACTTCCTAATTCGGAACAAAGATTTTAAATTGCTTGAGATAATGCGATTATTGTTTGAATTTTTGTTAGATCTAAATTGGAATACGCATCTGTAATCTGGAGTACTATTTATTCCATACACATTTCCGCCGTTGACAGAGGCCAAAGGCGCCTTTTCAAATCAGCTCCCTTTCCCTCAGATTGTATTTATCCAGTGTAAGTTACCCCCCCCCAAGAGATCTTTAATGCACATTTTAATGTGAACTGCCTAATTAAAACACGAACCATGCCCTATTATTTTATCATCCGCAATGAGGTGAACAAAATAATCACAAATATTTGATTACTGTCAGACTGTTTTTTGTTTTGTAATTTATACTGATTATTGAATTTAGCCTTCTTTAGGTTCAACGCATTTTTCTCCAAAATATTGTTATGCAATATCAAAACGATTTATACAATTGCAGCACCTTCATAGATTGTGGCCAGCGCACTCCCCATATTTACACCCTATAGAGCATGTCTCTTTAAAGAAGAGTAATTTGCACAGATCACAGCTCTAACGGAACATTATATATCACTTATGCTTTAAGACTTCCACAAAAATCAGTTAACAACAGTTATTGCGCAGACAAGAAATGATGGGTATACATATTATACAGATATTGATATACCCACACTTTTCCTCGATATCTAAGATATCGGCGTTTTGAAGTAGATTTGAGTGTTCGGTTATGCAAATTAGAATATATTAAAAATTGTTAACATCATAAATATTTGATTTTTGGTTTTTATATGACAATACTATTTTTAGATCTACAGGCCAGACTGGGCGCCTAACAAAAAAAGTCTATTAATATGAATAATTTCAAAATTTCTGTTTATTTTCTTCCTCAGTGGCTCAGTTAATATCAGAAGCTGGTTATAAACGATAAAGTTACATCGTTTATTATTTTAATGTAAGACCATTTACATTTTAATTTACATGTAATATACGACTGAACTTCATCACATCTTCGCCTTTTCGCTCACAAGTCGGACATCCAATAAAAAAGTTATGCAATACCACGCTTATGAAATATAAATAACTTAATAAAAACTGTTGCATGTATTTATACAGGATGTTTCCAAATTATTGCAAAATATTTTAAGTTCGTATTAACATAATAATATGTCCTAAACGGCCTACTTTTCATATGACTACATGAATTTTTTTTGCTTAGAATAGGTCAATGAATCGCATCATAAAATCTTTTACAATCATTTGGGAACAGGGTGTCAATTATTTAACGATTCTTGATCTTAAGTCCTCTACTAGTTAGATCTTGCAAATAAAAAATAAAGGGATCTGAAATCAGGTGATCTCGCTGACCACTCTACAAATTAGTTTCTTCCAATACACCTAATGCTTATCTAAAAACATGTTTTTATTTTCCAAAATTGTCGTCTATGAATAATAAATATCCCAATCGTCTTCAGAAATACAAGCTCAGCATCTACTTCTTTAAAAAAGTACTCGTGAAAAATTATTAAATTTCAAGTTGATATTCAATTAGGTCATGAACGATTAAACTTGGTGGCTTTGGAGGTTCGCTTTATTGCAAATATTTTGATATTGAGGCAATTTACGAGATTTTTCTACTATACCGTGTCCTAATAATGTAAAAATCTAAAACCTGCTTGACCAAGGATTACTTGGCTACAACCAAAAAGTGAAATCACAAAATTTTCGTTTTTTTTTTTTAGAAAATCCCAAAAATGGTTTCAATTAGCCATGATTTCTTAACGGATTTGGATCACCATAAAATTTGTTAAAACTTATCCCCTTCTAGCTGGTTTCCGAGATTGCAACGGTGAGCATCCAATTTGGCACATACGGTAGAAAACGCTATTCATTAGGGCTAGGAATCGAATACGAATAATTCGAGTATTCGAATATTCTAGTATTCGAATACGAATTATTCTAATGGGAAATTATTCGAATATTCGAAATATTCGAATACTCGAATATTCGAATACTCGAATATATTCGAGTATTCGAATATTTGATTATATTTGAGTAAATTTGAATATTAAAATATATTATTAAATTATGTACGAATAGGTATGCAGTATGCATCCAACCAAAGTAGGTAAATAGTAGGTATAGGTAGGTACCTATTCTAAAATCCAAATATATAAATAGACCACATTAGTGGCACGTTTTACTCCCAGTCAAACTATTCCATCTCTTTCTCGCCTCGACCTTATTCTTACTGTACTAAGGCAGGGGATAAAATTAAATTTTAAATTTTAGAAAACCTGTAAATATTTAACTATTGACTTTTCATATATTTGTTTTACCTTCACAATCTGCGTCTTTTTTAAAAACATTCTAATTTTAGAGCACTTATTTTTTTCGAAAAGGAAAAATAGATACAGAAGTATAATAAACTAGCTCTGTTTTTGTTTTATTTAAGCTTCAATAGTTAAATGTGAACAATAGCTCCTCAATCCTAAAATAAAATACTAACTAAATAATTCTGACCCTTAAAGCACATGTACAGGAGACATACCCTATTGTGGGTATGGAAAGCAAATCAAATTGCCTGCTTAGTGGATTACGTCACGACTATTATTGTGATCTATCCAACCAAATACTCAAATAGAGTATTTACTATTCACTAGTATTCAATGCTATACCTATTAATAATGGGATCCGGTTTATTCGGATACCTATTCGAATAATTCGGATTATTCGAGTATTTGAATATTCGAATTATTCGAATAGTTCGAATATTCGAATATTTTTTCGAACGAATATTCGAATACTAAAATCTGAAAAAATTCTCAGCCTTACTATTCATGATAAAAATATTTTAAAATGTTTGTATCTAAAACATTCTTCCAAGATTAGAAAAAAACGCCCATCTCTGTTAAATCGATAAAAAATATTTTTTAAAGACGAACATGACATTTGTCACTCATTATGGGTAGTACTAATTTCTTCCGGCTATTGTTAGGAATAAACAATGTTCTGTAACAATTTCCAGACCATGCAAAATAGTGGTATATCATTTATGTATGTTATGTGTGTTATTTGCCATACATACATACATATTTAGTTGAATGGATATCCGCCATTTAAGAACGAACGTGCGACGATATCAGATTACAAAAGTACCCTTTTTCATTTCCTAAAAAGTTTCAAAGTAAATTAAAATAAATTTGAATACCTACCTACCTAACAAAATCTGTATTGCCTTCGATTTGTTTTAAGAGATTTATCAATATAATTAAATAAAATTAATAAAATATCTTCATTAAATTAAAACATACACGAAATTAGTGTTTTAATTACTTTTTATCAACATATTTACTTTGAAATCTAAAAATAAACTAGCGATAAAGAAATGCAACTTGGTAAAATTTAAATTCAAAATGCTCCTGACGAAGGCGAAAATTATTTTAAAACCAAGATACGAAACAAACTAAATTCATCCCTATATGAAAGAAGTTTCTGGTCCATCGCCAAAGCCATTGGGAACAATTTGAGCTATTTCCCCTTTAAATTCAAAATAAAATGATCTAGCTGACAGCATCTTCATCAAGAGACAAAGATGATTTTCTTTTAATCGATCTTAGGCACCAAAGAGAGCGCCCGTTGGATGTAAAAATCAATTTTATCTGTACTTGCATACATAACAATCCATAATTTTGGTTCAACCAAAAAAAATTATGGCAGTTAGGAGTGGGTTAGAACCTTTGACGTGAAGATACCACTGACGTAGTTTTAAGGATGATTAAAACAGTTTTAATCATCTCCAGATGATGCCAGCTTGGTTGGCGAAACGCGCGTCGGGTGTAGTATGATGTTTTGGGTGTTTCGTGGAAAACTACATCAGTATTACATTCTGTTAAAAAAAACAAGTTGATAATATCTTGTCAATATAATTGTGTTAAATTCAGAGCGAAACATACATATGAGATGGGTACAAGAAACTTTGAATTCGTCAATTAAAAAAACGCAAATAAGGCAACTATTGTTATTCTTTATGCGACTTCCTGATCGAGTGGTAAGGACACTTACCTCTCACTCTGAAGTCCCGGGTTCTATCCCCGGTTGAGGAGCAAGGATTTTTTTCTAAACCAGAAATTAATCCTAGCATACTCGGACATTGGGTGTGTGTCCATTGGGGGTTGTATTGCCTGTGGTGCTAAGATTATTAGGGTATTCAATGTTCATTCTACAAGGGATCGTTTTTATATTCTCGAACTGGGAATAAAAAGAAGCAGCAAAAAGCAACAAAAAAAATATTTTCCAGTATGGTTCCATTACTTTTGAATACAGCTATTACAGCGTATCAATAACATCTTTAATTCGTTGTAAAAACATTAATTTGGTTTCTTCACAAAATGGTCCTCAACAGCTGCTACATATAAGTTTATTATTGTACCTGAATTTTGTCCCCTAAGTATTTTTTTGAGATTCGGAAACAAAAAGTAGTCACTGAGTGCTAAATCTGGAGTATAAAGCGGGTGTTCAATTTCTTCGCAGCCACAATCAACAACAGCAGCTTTTGCAAATTTTGACTTGTGCGGAACAGCGTCAGTTTTCCGCGTCTTTTCACTTTAATAGAATCTCTGAAGAGATGCATTAAGCTTGAGTTATACTCTCCCATTACTGTACTACCCTTCTTCAGATAATCAATGTACAAAATTCCCTGACAGTCCTAAAAAATGGTTGCCCTTATTTTTTCCAGTAGAAGGGTTGATCTGAAACTTCTTGGGATGGCTGGAGCCTTTGACATTCCATTGCATCGTCTCTTGCAAAAGCATTTGTTGAAAACCGTGGCTTCTGAAACTCGTAATATATGTATTCTTTTCACAGCTCTAAATGAGTTTACTTAGCTATTTTCATTTGTGATTGGTGTAGGCAGTATATAGGAACTTGCTAAACCAACCACACATGAGAATACCTGAGTTAACTCATTTGGAGCTGTGAAAATAATACACCTAATAAAGCTGCTAATTGCCACTTCAATCTTGCATGCTCCAGTACCAGGTTCATCACCCAATGAATCTCGAGCACATTTAAACAATTTTGACAGCTCGCAAATAGTTGACTTGGAAGGACAATCATTTCCGTACGTAGCCAACATTTTTTCAAGAATAATTGTTGGTGTTTTTCCTTGTTTTGTAAGGAATTTTATAACAGCATGGTATTCGATTTTATTCATTTTGAGAAATTACCAATGCGCGGCAACATAAACTGACAGTTAATGAAATTAATAATGTTTCAATTGTTCTGTAAATTTGACATACAACACTGAGGGAAATCGACCACATAAAATGATTTGCTAAGTTGGTCTGTATTATCATAAGTATTTTTTTTTTCTTAAGACTACATTACCATCTAGCATATGCAGATGGTCTAGTCATACTAGTCAGAGGAAACTCTGAAGGAGTAATATCAAATACCCTTCAAGAGACACTGGATGCAGTGAGTAACTGGTGCGACAGGGAACAGATGTCTGTAAACCCTCAAAAAACAGTAATAGTACCATTCACCCGGAAAAGGAAGCTGGAGGACTTAAAACCTCCGATTTTAATGGGTGAAACTATTCCATTTGCGGAGGAGGTGAAATATCTAGGAATCACTCTGGATAAATCACTCAATTGGAACTCCCATCTGGAAAAGGTAATCCACAAAGCAAAGCTGTCCCTATGGACATGCCGTAGTATTTGTGGCAAATCCTGGGGCATGGGTCCCCAACAAATTTACTGGATCTATATCACGGTCATCAGACCAATGATAACATACGGATCCATTGTTTGGTGGCCGAAAGGATTACAACGGACGGCCAAATCCAAACTCTCTGGACTGCAGAGATTAGCATGCATGACCGTAACGGGAGCAATTAGCACCACACCGTCAACTGCAATGGAAATCCTCCTGGATTTACCCCCTCTTCATATATTCATATATATCTGTAGAGAGAGGCCAGGTGGGCAACCTACAGACTGCAACAAGCGGCCATTAATATGCCACAGACTAGTATCATGGAGCGGAACAGGTTGTTGGATGACATAGAGAATCACAGCATCCTGGGAATGCCCTGGGATACCATGCCTACTATGACCAACTACGAGCTGACCTTCAACATCCTTTCTCCAGAAAGAGATGAGTGGGATCGGAATAAAGCCGACCTACTGAAGGCAGACAGTTGTTGGTTTACGGACGACTCCAAAACTCCCGAGGGAACAGGAGCCGGAGTACACAGCTACAGACCAAGGGTGAGGATAGTCTCAAACCTAGGTACTCATGCAACTGTTTTTCAGGCTGAGGTTCATGCCATTGAACTGTGTGTACGAAGGCTGGAATATATGCATCTTACACGCAGATCAATAAAAATTTTCTAAGATAGCCAAGCAGCTATAAAAGCTCTTGGCTCCTACCGGTGTAACTCCAAAACGGTATGGAACTGTCAGAAAGCTCTAAATCATTTGAGCAAGAACAACAAAGTGACTCTGGTCTGGATACCCGGCCACTCTGGTATGGAAGGTAACGAAATAGCGGACTCCTTAGCCAGAGAAGGAGCGGGATCTCGATTCATCGGACCAGAACCAATACTTGGCATATCCTCAAGTACTGCCAAGATGGCTATCTCAACCTGGGCTGAAAAACAAACTCACCACTATTGGCAAGAGTTACCAGGATTAGTTCATTCGAAGGCATTTATAAAATACCCTTTGAAATCGAGAGCTAAGAAACTTTTAGAGTTAAACAGGATAAACCTGAAAATTCTAACAGGCCTATATACCGGGCACTGCCGACTAAACTATCATCTGCATAAACTCGGCCTAGCGGAAAACGCCGAGTGCCATCTATGCCTGGAGGATGATGAGAAGGCAGACCACATCTTATGCACCTGTCCCGCTGTGGAGAGGATCCGATTCTCAATATTTGGCAAAGGGCAACTGCTGCCAGAGGATCTGGACACATTCTCACCCAATAAAGTTATCAATTTCATTAAGAGACTGAACTTATTGGGTGAAATATAATTAAACGTGAGCCACAATAGGCCTGCTGATGGCCGCAGTGGAGGGTCTACTGAGACCCACTCACAACAAACCTAACCTAACCTAACCTAACATTACCATCATCTAAGCATAAGAAAAACTGTTTTGCTAATGCGCTCTTGCAACCTTAAATCTTTGACTAATTATCCCAACAACAGCACTTACTTAAACTAACTTGTTGCAATTGTTCTGTAAATTTAACATACAATAAGTTTCCAAAGCATATGTGATTAAAAAAAATCTTAATGGAAAATTGTATCACAATTTAAAAGTACCCAGTCTGAGAATATAAAAACGACCCCTCGTACATATTCAAATGAAGTAACGCCAACATTGTTGTTTTGGTTTGACCTTAAAACAACTACCAATTCGTCCAAAAATTGTTTAGATTTCTTTTTTTACAAAAATGGCGAAGGATTTTTATTGATGATTCAACACAATATGCATAAAGAAAAGTGTAATAATTTTAAAGGTTTGCCTTTGTGCTCCTTATAGCAAAAAAAATAGAGTACATAAAAATAAATTTAAATAAAGAAAAGCTAAAATCAAATGCGTGTGACGAAAATAAATAAACTACAATGAAAATGGTGTTTTCATTCATTTAATACATTGCTTAATTTATTAGGCTTCATTGAATGACGGGGAGGAAATAATTGATGACAATTGAGGAAATAAAAATGAAGCTACGTAAATAATAAGGGATGAAAAATAGCCAAACATATCGATCGTCGTCAATTTTACTTATTTATCTCGTTTCTGAAATGTAACTGGGTGTAATACTAGAACTATTATTTTTATCACACAATAGGCTTTATATTTTTGTAACTAAAAATAGATGTTTGTTCCCATTTTTAATGTTCACGATACAATTTACATAATTTGCAGAATTTGGTAAAGGCTAGAATTACAGTCCCCATCCGAAAATACCGTTTAACATTACGACAATCTGGATTTTACCAATTTGTATGGTGTTTCAAACTGTTCTTTTCCAGCATTTCTTAATTTAGAAATTCACGTGAAGCCATTAAACTTCCCGCTCGAGAGTTATTGGTTTAATTATGAATACGACAGTAGAAATAACAATAGTAAAATCAATGACTTCCGAATACTGAGGTCATTGAATAACATAATAAGTATAGTCAGCGAAACCTATATTGTGACGGAACGTGCGGAGCAAGACGCAACATGTGGGAGGGAAATGTATAACACATGACATCTTCCGTCTTTTATACCGCTTACATTAAAGCGAGAACGATGATTGTTGTTTTTGCTGGAACGCGACCGAGGCGGAGTTTAGCTTACATGCTGGGATACTTCGGAGCCGCACTTAATTTTGTTACCGAATCATTCTAGCAGTGCTGATATATTGTAAGTATAATATAAGATAAATAATAATAATTTAATATCTGTTTATTTGCTGGCGTGTTTTCGAAAATATTTTAAGAAGGTTATCGTGTTTTAGTGAGTTGTGTAATAGTGTAATATGAGTAGTAGTTATTTTATATCTGTGTGTGTTTTTGAAAATAATTTAAGAAAGTAGGATGCAGGGTTGCGACGATTTAAATCAATTTGATTTAAATTGTTATTTAAATCATGATTTAAATCAACTGATTTTTTAAATTTAAATCATGATTTAAATCAAGTTGTGTAAAGCCAGTAAATCAAACTTCAGAAAATTCAAATAAAAAGTATAGTTTATTTAAAAGCTAGATACAAATTAAACTAAAAAAAAAAAAAAATTCAAATAAAAAAGAAGAAAAGAACAGTTAGGTTACACACATAAAACAAAAGTTACCTTCTTAAATGTACATTATAAATTAGGTGCCTACTTAAAAGCAGAAACATAAAGTAAACAAATTAAACAGAACCAACTCTAAAATAAAATAAAATATGATTTACTCCAAAACAAAAATTTTAAATTAGGTTGTAAAGTTTGGACAAAAAAACTAATTTAGCTGCTTTTTTCGGTCCCTAAACGATTTCGAATCTTAGAATGGATCAAACCAAATGTCGAAAATATTCTCTCAACCGAGGTTGAACCAGCTGCATCAGAAAATAGTTGCTTGATGATCGGGAATAATTTGTCAATATTATCAATATTTCTTTGGGATTTCCACCAGTCCAAGGGTTTTGTGTTTTTAAGAATTTCTTCGTGAAACATAATATCGGCAGATTTTGAGAGAAATTTAATAATCAGTGGTAGTAAACCACTTTCGGGATATAATTCATTAGCGGCTTCTAAAGCACGATTCTTTTCACTTTCTGTTAATTTATGCTTTGTTTTCATAGGGTCTAGAATGAAGGCTTGCAAATGGTATGAGGTGATACACTGACCGTATCGGTATCTAAATGTTTGCATTTGCCTTAAGTTAATTTCAGTTTCGTCAAAATGCGACTCAAGAATTTTAAATTGTTCTACGTCTGATAAAATTGCATTGTTTCTTTGAAGCCTATCAAGTGCAACAGATATAGGTTTTAGTAGTGATAAGTAATCCTCAGCAGTTCTTTTTAAATAAATGTTTGATATTTTCTGTCTTACTATGCTGTCAATTTCATTTTTATGTTCCTCGCTAATTTTAAATAGTGTGGGCCATGATTTAACGAAACCCTCTAAGCAGTCGGCAAGTGAGTTCCATCTTAGGCCAGAAGGTAAAATAAGTGTTTTCCTCCTTCTTTTGCCTATGTGGCAGAGGCAAAATGATTGTTTGGGAAGTATTTCACAACGAACGTAACGTGTTCCTTAATTTCACTAATTTCTAAATCCTTACATAACGAGTTCAAAATGTGTGGAGCACAACTGTAAGTAATAACATTTAGTTCTGTTGACTCTTTAATTTGGTTTCTCATAGCATTCATATTGGCAGCATTATCCGTCACAAAACTGCTTACTGTACAGGTATAGTCAGTGTTTAGAGTTTAAATTAAGTTTGTTGCAAGTTCTGTTAAATATACAGATGTATGTGGAGTTCCAGATGTGTCTATCGTGTCTACTAAAAAAGGAAGACCCATTTTCCGTAGTTACAGTTGCACATATTATTGGTTCATTGTGTATGTTGGACCATCCATCCAATGACAGACAAACTGAACTTCCCGATAAATCTTTAAAACATGTACTTTTTTCCTCGTTATACACTTCATCGAAGAGTCTGTTGGACACATCATGTCGAGATGGTGGTACATATCCAAGTCGTAAAAGCGTTACTACCTTTTTTACTTCAGGTTGTTCAATACACATGAAACTGCTGTTCGTCGCATAAAGAGCTCTAGCAATTTGTTTATCTATTTCTTCTTTATCAGACTTGGTCGTACATACAACAAAAGATGATAAAGATCCAGAACTGGAGTCAGGCACTACTTTTCTTTTTCTACTTAATGGCGTAGAAGATAAGAGTGGCTGTGGGGCACTATCTTCCTCTGCATCTTGTTGTAACGTGTTCAATTGTATCTGTAATAAAAAACAAAATTGTTATGTTGAGTTTAAATCCAGCTTACACACAGACAGGCATAGCTACTATACTTTGTTCTTAAAACTAGGAGTGAATGAAAGTCACATTTGCACAGGGAAAGTTACTAGAAATCTAGAAAATGCACTAGATCATTTTAACGCTAAATTTGAATCTAACACTGACGTAGTTTTCCACGAAACACCAAAATACTATACACTCCACTTGACGCGCATTTCGCCAACTAAGTTGGCATCATCTGGAGATGATTAAAAACAGTTTTAAAAACTATCATTTAATATAGGCCTATCTCGTTGTGCCCATGTACTAGATTCCTCCACAGTCTTGTCAATAAGTGATTGGAGCTCCTCAAGAGTGTCTGCCGCCTAGGTAACTGTTAAATCATCGGCAAATATTGTTATATGACCTGTTATATATTCAGGCATGTTGTTGATAAATAACACTGGTCTGCAACGAAATCCTCCTTTAAAAAATTATGCTATAAGTATGAAGATTTTAATGCTCTGAATCTATTCCCGTTGGCCGATTTTTTCTATCACGTCTAGATTTTTTTATATGAATTTTTTTTTTAAATTTCATAAATTTTGTTTTTTTTTTTAATTTTTTTTTTTGTCAACATCAAGAACAGTATACATACATACAAAATAAGTTTTAGCGAGTTGTAAGAGAAAGAAAGAAAGTATTGACAGTGATTTTTATGGTACTAGATATGCGCATGCGCAGTATTCGCTGTGACTTTACTTTCTTTCTCTTACAACTCGCTAAAACTTATTTTGTATGTATGTATACTGTTCTTGATGTTGACAAAAAAAAATTTAAAAAAAAAACAAAATTTATGAAATTTAAAAAAAAATTCATATAAAAAAATCTAGACGTGATAGAAAAAATCGGCCAACGGGAATAGATTCAGAGCATTAAAATCTTCATACTTATAGCATAATTTTTTAAAGGAGGATTTCGTTGCAGACCAGTGACAAAAAGTAATGGCCCTAATACAGACCCTTGTGGAACCCCAACAATAAGATTATACTTTTCAGATTCATATCCATTTAATTTTACTTTCAATCTTCTATTTTCCATATAGGATAAGATCCATGTCAATATTATTCCCCTTATGCCAATACTATATAATTTATCTTTAAGCAGTTTACGATCAATTACATCAAAAGCTTTTGTTTAATCGTACATTAAAGATACTACAAATTTACCAGTATCCAAAGACATACACATATTCTAATAAATTATAACAAGCTGTTTCAGTGGACTTTCCTGTTCGAAATCCATGTTGAGCTGTGGTCAGGATTCTGTTTTTTTTTCACAATATGAAGCAATTCTATCATACAATTATTTCTAATATCTTAGATACTGCACCCAATATGGATATTTCTCTGTAACTCTATTTCATCAGAAGGACCTTTTTTGTAGAGTGGTACAACAATTGACTGTTTTAGTAAATTGGGAAAATGACCTTGAGATACTGAAAGATTAAATATATACGTTAAGTAATTAAATTTACTATCTTTTATAGTTTTCAATAAGCGTGTAGTCAAATTGTCAAAACCTACAGATTTTTTGTTCTTCAATTTATCAATAGCTTTATTAACCTCATCATTTATGATTGGTCCAAAAAACATAGACTGTTCCCGGTATGCAGAGGTGGTACAAGGTAAGGTCATATTTAAGCCGAAATGTTGCTCTAATTTACTTTGCTGTATCAACTAATTTGACAACCATCCTTTGTTATTATTTTTGTTAGGTTTTAATTTAATTTTTCTTAATGAACAACTGACGTTGTAGCACCAAATAATATTATCAATAAATAATTGAAAAGACTCATCAACATCAAGATTATATAATTCTGTCCAGTTTAATTTATTAAAATTGTATAAGAAATTACGAATATTGTTATCATTAATAGACTAATGCAGATTACATTTTATATTATGGATTTTTAATAATTTATTTCGTCGGTTTCTGTAATTTAAAACATGTAAAGTAGAAAAATTTACAAATTTTTCGTTGCTAGGTAATTTTTATTGAACCCTGCTGATTTATGATAAAAAGGTCACCCACATCTTACAAGGATGACTGCACTCTCGTCTAAAACACATCACATCTCTAAGATAAAACTGTATAGGTTAATTCTACAATTCACATAAACCATCATATCTTCCTTGTTTACAACATGTGCCTGGTTATTTTTACATATTTTAACTTGAGATATTAAAATATGTTATAAGTAAAATACAACTAACGTAAAGAAACTGACAAGTAGCACATCATTTTTGAAGTATGCACTTATGAACATAAAAAACAAGTTGCCATGGAAATGGTAATTTGATTATGTAACGGATGTATATGAAGACAGGGTGTGTTCTTCTATGTATCCAATCTGAAATCTAGTTTTGTCTCAAGGGGCATAAAAAGTCCTATAATTCTGTAGATTGATGAACTTCTCATTAAACTAAGCGACTCTAAATTAGACATCCAAGGATACGCTGATGACTTAGTCATTAGGCAATCATAATAGGATGCTCTCAAGACAAAGTGAAAATTGTACTCAACATCTTCAAAACTTGGTGCATGGATGAAGGTTTACAAATACAAGGAAAACAGTCATTGTGTCATGCACAAAATGATGGAAGCTTTCCCTAATAGCAAATGAATGGTGTACAAATTGACTTCTCTGATGAGGTAAAATATCTAAGCGTAATCCTAGACCAAAAACTTACTTAGAACAAATACCTAACAAATGTTACCTGAAAGAGCAACAACGGTTGGATGTACCGTAGACTCTTTGCTAATAGGGCCTAAAACCGAAAATGATTTATTGGTCATACTTAACAATTGTCAGATGCATGTTACCTATGCATCACTAGTATGGTAGTAAAAAATAAAAAATAAAACAACACAAAACAAGTTACTAAAAGTGCAATCCAGGAAATTCGAACCAGGAGATCCGGTTGGACATCTGTGTGTTCTGAATGAATTTCAGTTAGTCTCAACGACCAAACTTACTGACAGAATGCCAGAAAGGCTAGAATTTGGGCGAATATTTAAAGTGATAATAACTGATCATCAAATATGGACCTCTGGAGGACCCAAATTTGAAAACTGATCCATTATCTGGTATACAGATGGATCAAACATGGAGAAACGTGGATATTGGTCCAGAAGTAGGCAATCAAAAGCTTTAGGTCAAACTCCCACTATCTTTCAGGCGGAAATCCATGCCATATAAATATGCGCTCAAGAATGCATTAAAAAAAGCACATGAGGTGCATGAACCTATATCCTCTCAGTCAGGCAGCACTTAAAGCTTTAAGCTCATTTACTTGTAAGTCTAACATAGTCTGGGAATATCCTTCATGTCCCTTTCCAAGTGTTCCCTTATCAAAAGATCTTGACCTACCTTGAGAATTTAGTTAAATCAAACAATCTCAGTCATGATATAGAATATATTCAACTCACTAAACTTTGTATGAAACAAAATTGCTTTGGATTCAACGATAATTTCTTGCAATGGGTAACTCTTTGTCACCATTTATTGCCAGTCTCTTCATGAACATAATCGAAATAGAAGCAAAAGAAGAACTCGAGTATTTCCCCAGGATTTGGTTCAGGTATGTGGATAATATTTTTGCAGTATTTGATACAAAAGTCACTAATATTGACAACTTTGTTTCTAAATTAAACAGTCGTTTCGCGTTTGTTAAATTCACATATGAAATTAAAAACTGTGGACAACTACCATTTTTAGACGTAAGTATTAATCACAGGCCTGCAAAATAAAACTTATGGTGGGGGGGTTTCTATATTTTAATGTAATTCTGTATGACTGTTTCATGCCGAATCCAAAAATGACTTGCATTTTGTTCTATCACGCAAGGTTTTTTCACAAAGGAAAAATACATGAACGGTTTTTTAATAAAATGTATTAAAATAATGCATTACAGTAAAACACTTTTTAATTACAAAATTTAAATCAAAATTTACAAGTACCTACAAGAAAATAATATGACAAAGAAGTTATTAACATCTTTACATGTCTCTATGCGAATGAAAACGCTTTCTTTTACTTTCAAATGAACGCTTAGTTGAAGCCCGTTTATGTGAAGTTTCACCTTCAGAAGATTCTCTCTTTAAACACCAACAATGGTCAGCCATCATGGCGACGTTCCATCTTCCTTGATATCTCATCTCCATCTGTTTAATGTCCTGGTGAAACCTTTCACCTTGTTCTTCACTCACCGCACCGAGATTTTCTGGAACATAGTCAAGATGGGAATGAAGAACATGAAGTTTCAAACTCATATTGCACCCCAATGTTTTATAATTTTCTAACATATCGTTGACTATATTCTTGAAATCAGGATCTCAGTTATTACCTAAGAACATTTTTGAAGCCAACCCATGCAGCCTTTTCTTTCTCATTTATTGTTGTCAAATTATAATTTGTGGCTCAACAAAAATACCTTCCTTAAGTTTGGCTTCTGATAAACTAGGAAACTTTGAACATAAATACTTGAAGCAGTTACAGTTTTTGTCGAGAGTTTTAACAAATTGCTTCATTAGCCCCAACTTAATGTGTAACGGAGGCAGAAGAACTTTTTTCGGATCGACCAATCTTTCTTGTACAATATTTTTTGAACCAGGTACTAAATTAATTATACGTGACCATTCTTCCTTTTGCCAATGTTCACTTCGTGCTCTACTGTCCCATTCGCATAAGAAACAGGGCATTTTAGTATTGCCAGACTGTTGGCCTAAGAGCATACCTAAGATTTTAAAATTTCCACATAACATCCAGTTGTGGTCTGCATATTTCACTTTTTCAAGTAGGAGTTTCAAATCTTCATATCTTTCTTTTAAATGAACAGAGTGTGCAACCGAGACTGATGCGTATATATTACCATTATGCAACAATACACTCTTTAAACCCCTTTTAGATTAGTCTATGAATAACCTCCAGTCATTTGGTTGATAAATGGATGCTTCTAACTTGCTAACCAATCCTGGAACATCATGGCAGTAAACAAGGGATCCATCTTGATCAAAGTATTCTAAAAATTCAGTTTCACGTTTTCTATACCATGAGAATGTCGTTCCTGGAAGAAGTAAATTCTTTTCACTCAGTCTAGATCCCAAAAGTTCAGCAGACTCTTTTGAAAGTCCTAAGTAACGAATTAAATCGTTTAGTTCATTCTGAGTAAAAAGCTGGGCTGAGTACTTTGTAATGAAAAGTGTTCATTCAGAATCAGACGACAAAAGAGTATAATTCTCTGGTACAGCAGGTACAGGTACATCTGGCCCATGCGCTACTGGCCTTATTGCTGATGGAAGGTTTGGATAAAATATTTTTTTCTTATTTTTAGTATTAAAGCCACTTACGTCACACAAGCAAAAGTAACAATCTCCTGCATGATTGCTGGGTTCCCGTCACACCATTGGTATGCCGAAAGGTAAGGATTTCTTTTTATTTTGAGTCCACTTTCGTAACGATTCAACACATGTATGACAAGCTCTGTGTGGCGCCCATGTTTTGTCTTGGTCTCCAAGCTTTACACCAAAGTACGCATGATAACTTTTTTCACGAATTCCGTAATATTTCTTTGTCTTTTTTAACTGTATATGAACCACAAATGTAACAAAACACACCGGAGCTGTTTTTACAATGTCTTGAGGACATGACGAATTTTTAATAACTTTATCACGCTATTATATACTGTAAGCACACGTTCAACCACACTTAACTTACTACTGACTGCTGTGTATGTGCTTTTCGAATATTATGTGTATATTCTGGTTCTAACTAGAAACGTCTAGATTAAAAGGCAGTAAGTCCTTAACAATTTTATTTTAAAAAGATATGTATTAATTACTAATAATGTCGTTATGTATGTTCGGAGTAAATAGTGCGTGATACACGAAAACTAATAATATTGCAGAGTTCAGAACGACTTACTTACTCTAAAAATGTAAAAAAATTGTAGACCCCTAAAACCACGCAGGCCTGTGAATTAGAAATAGTGAAAATAAGATAGAATTTGACATATACAGAAAATATATAAGTACTTTAAGATATATCTCTAAGGACTCTCACCATTGTGCTCAACAAAAAATGGCGAGTTTTAAGTTTGTAGTTCTTCGCCTATTAGGCTTCCACTCAATAAGGAGAGGTTTGAAAACGAAAAGGCACTTATTGGGATATAGCTGTGAGTAATATTCTGTAAGTTGATAAAATAATTAGGAAACGTAAATTCAAAGAGTCACCTCGAAATTCCTCGACCGTTTAAAATGGAAGAGAACATCCGAAATTTGTATCAATCCCGTACGCTCTTTGATTCATCCATGGTATTGGTAAAATATTTAAAGATATATGACAGTGGTTCATTCATCAGGAAATAAACAACAACTCTTAGACAATCCAAAAGACAAAATTAAAACTAATGAAAAGTCGGAGATTTACGAAATTAGCTCTAAGAACTGTAATCAAGAGTATGTTGGATAAACTAGACGATCAATTCAAACTAGATTCAAGGAGCATATGGCTTATCTCAAATATGGTAGAACGGATTAGACCAGTGTTGCCCAACATGCGTTTTGGAACAACCATAAAATATACCGGGTGTAACAGGATCATGGTACACCCCCTTTTTCCCTTAGTTTTGAAGATGATTGATTGAAATTTGGGATATCCTGTATATATATATAATAAGCGGCACTTTTTGACATACGAGTGATTTTTTTCCATTTCCGGTTTCGCCGAAAGTGACACTAACTTTCGATTTTTAAATGAAACACCCTGTATATTATTGCATTTTTTGAATTCTGCATAATTTTCTGAATCCAACGATACTAAATAAGTGACGTTTCAAACGTTAACATTTTTTATAATATAATTTTTAGTTTTCCATTTAAGTGTGCCATGACGGTTCCGATTTATTCTAAATGACCCGTGTAATGCTAGAAAAATCGAAATCCCGTCAAAAATACTAAATTACGTGATTTATGAGCAAATAAAGTTCAACAAAATGGTTTTTGGGGGAAAACTAAATTTTTTCTAATGGAACCATATTGGTACCGTGGTACCATTTATTAGTACTATTAATAAGGAATTTATTCATATGTCATATTAAAATGTGCGATAAATACAAACAGAATTACAGCTAAAAGAAAATAAGAATAAATATAGTTTAAAAAAACTAAAAAAAAAACACGCTTTTAAAGCACATCAAACTAAAAAGTGAAAAATAATTATTAATATAAACTGAAAACAATAATGAACGAAAAATACTAGTATTATTGTGAGGAAAGCGTGGGTTGCTCGATATACGAAAAATATGGCCCAAAGCGCCCCACGCTTTTTTCACAATAATACAAGTATTTTTTGTTCATTATTGTTTTCAGTTTATATTAATAATTATTTTTCACATTTTAGTTTGATGTGCTTTAAAAGCGTGTTTTTTAGTTTTTTAAACTATATTTATTTTTCACTTTTTAGTTTGATGTGCTATGAAAGCGTGTTTTGTAGTTTTTTTAAACTATATTTATATTGCTTATTGATGCTGATATTATAACATATTACGATCCAACAGATATTTCTGAAAAAAAAAAAATTTCTTTATTTCAGCCATGGGATTTGAACTCACGCCCGAGGAGTCCGTCGTTTCGCGTCGACTAAGACTTTCCCGCTCTGCCAACGACCGAACTGACAATCACGGAATATACTTACAATATTAAGCCTCTTGCTCTCACGCAGAGGATACGTGAGGAAAGGACTGGCGATCCTGATCAGGATAATGATATAAACTTATCAAATTATTGTATTGTTACCGGTTCTTCGTAAGTGTACAAAGTTTCAATTAAATCTGTCCGTTAAAAGTGGGCAAAATCGAGTCCAAAGAGTCGGTTACAAACAAGCTCACAAACAAACATACAGGTGAAGCTAATAAAAGCGTGTTAAAATACAATTTTGTTCTAATCACCTTGTTATACATAAGGTGGCTTTGGAACACAAAACATTACATCATTTGTTCAAAATGCCAAGTTGGTTGGCGAAACGCACGTCGAGTGTAGTATATGGTGTTTTGTGGAAAACCACGTTAGTGTTAACGGTATTTTGTTTAATTTTATAAAATTATAAATTTAGCAATCGGGGAATTACTGGAAATTTGCTAAAAAAAAAAAACGAAGTAAAAACATATCAAAGCCAGTAAAAATTAATTAGGTACCATAGTTTTCTTTGAAAACGTCTAGAGATAATAAAATACTGATAATTGAACTTTTAACCTAGCCGGCAACATTCCATAATCTATTTCTCACACACGTGATGCTGTTAGATATTTTTTCGAAGAAATATTTACTAAACCGCAATATCTTTATTTTAATGGCCGGCGGCATGCCAGCCCAAGATTTATAAACTTTATAAATCTTGATGCCAGCCGCACTATCTGGCAAGTACAAAAAATCGGTACTAAATCGGCATGCTTGAAGCAAGTGGTTTTAAAGTGTGCACAGCTGCTAATGTAATAAATAAGAAGCAATATTTATGATTTATTTTATTTTTCAATCGCATATTATTTCACTTTTTACATGTGTGGTATTTCAGTTCCATTTCCCCAATTTGAAAGTAAACCAAAATTTTGCAAGGCACTGTTTTCAAAAAATGAAAATAAATGAAAAAATGTTGATAATTTTTGTAAATTTAAATTTAAATTTTGACCACCATAACATTCTAACCAACCCTGATCAAAAATAGGTGTATAAAACTAGAGTGCTAAACAGCACCGTTTCAGAGATCCAGACGGTTAACTTCGAAATTTTTTACACGTATTAGTAGTAGGTATTAGGGATTAAATCTTGCATTACCTGCCTCTGAAGGCATTCAGGATGAGATTCCTGCAAATGTTAAAAGTTCAATTCAACACCTTCCTGATTTCTCAAAAGGATTTGTCAGAAAAACTTGCAGGAATCAAATCTACTCAAACATTGTCACGAAAGTAAATAGAAATCCAGATTCCACAAAGGATAGAAAAATTATAAAACGGTTGCGTGAAAAAAATTGTTTTTATTTAAAGGTTACTTTAGATAAAGAAGACTATTAGGAAAAGGTAGACAACTTGATTAGTAATAGTCCTTATAAAAAACTTTTCTACCAAAAATGATTACTGAAGTAAGAAATGTATACTTAAATCCTGTAACAACCTTATTACTCCAGTTTTAAATAGGAAGTTACATGTATCTATTCCAATTGTGTATCTATAGACTGTATTGCTTATCTAAAATACAACAACCAGGAAAGTTGGTGCGTCGCCAACTTACCATTTACCAAAATAGTTAACAACAGAGTTCGGTAGATTACTTATTGCAGCACTTAATTTATCTGTGATTAAGTACAATGATTTCATTAATAAGGTGAAAAATATCCAGTTGCAAAAAAGTGAAATTTTGATCTCTGACGTTAGTTCATTGTTTCCAAAGTGATTCAATACCACAGACCTTGAACTACCTTGAGGATTTACTCGAATCAAACAATCTCAGTCAAGATGTAGTAACAGAATATATTCAACTCACTAAACTTTGCTTGAAACAATAATTGGTTTTGATTCAATGATAATTTAGCAATGGGTAACTCTTTGTCATATTTGTACCATTTATTGCCAGTCTATTCATGAACAGGTTCCAAGCAGAAGCAAAAGAAGAATTTGAATATTTCCCCAGGGTTCGAATTAGGTGTGTGAATGATGCATTTGCAGTGTTTGATACAACAGTCATTGATATAGACAACTTTTTTCTAAATTAAACAATCTTTTCCCGTTAAATTCAGATATGAAATTGCAAACTGTGGACAACTGTTATTTTTAGATATCTATGTACTTTAAGATATATTCCTAAAAACTCTTACCATTGTGCTCAACGCAAAATGGCGAGTTTTAAATTTTCTAGTTCATCGTCTATTAGGCTTCCCCTCAATAATAAAAAAAAAGAATTGATTAAGGGTATAGCTGTCAGTAACGGATATTCTGTTGAGTGATAAAATCATTTGGACACGTACATTTAAAGAGACACTTTGAAATTCTTCGACCTTTCAAAATAAAAGAGAAAATCGAAATATGTATCGATTTCATACAATCCTCGATTCACCCGTGGTACTGGAAAGATTTAAAAGATATAAGTATGACAGTGGTTCATTTATCGGGAAATAAACTACAACAAATTTTAGGCAATCCGAAAGACAAAATTAAAACAAACGAAAAGTCGGGCATTTACGAAATTAGGTTTAAGGACTGTAATCAAAAGTATGTCGGACAAACTAGACGATCAATTCAAACTAGATTCAAGGAGCATATGGCTTATCTCAAATATGGTAGAACAGATAAGACCAGTGTTGCCCAACATGCGTTTTGGAACAACCATAAAACAGATATTAGCAATTTAAGGTTAATTAGGAATGTAACGAAGACAGTCGGATGTATTTGAAAGCTTGTAAATCACAAAGTGTAAAAATAGTATGGCTAGTGACAGAGGGCCAATCCCAACTAATCCGCTTTATTAATTGGTGTCACGATTCACCGACCTGTGATAATAGTTTAGGTATAAATAGATACATTGTTAGCATAAGGTTAGTTTTAATCCACAGATGATGCCAACTTGGTTGGCAAAACGCGTCGAGTGCAATATTTGGTGTATAGTGCCGAACGATATTTTCTTTATACCGTACATACACAGGTAGAGCTGAACACACCGATATGACAGTCATCTTAAATTTAAAAAGACTTGTAAATCATCTTCTCAAAGACGGCCACACAAAAGTTCCTACCGCGCCACCGCACCGTTCCTAGCACAATTATTCTGTAGCTATCTCTTTGTTTTTTGGTGGCAAATAGTAGGATACCGATTTTTTGTATAAACCTTTGAATCGATTTGAATCGTTGTCTAAAAAGATCGATTCAATAAAAAATCGAAACGATAAAAGTCGATCCCTAGAAAATTGATTCTTTAATAGGTGATCAGTTGAAGTTTAATTCAACAATGTTTTCCGGTTTGATTTTATAAACTAAGTATTTTAGATGGTCCCCACAGAAAATCTAATGGATTGAGGTCCGGTGACCCTGATGGCTATTCGATGGGTCCACGCCTACCAATCCACCTGTTCAGAAATATTTGGTCAACATACCTTCGGACGTCTGCTACATGGGGAGGTGCACCATCCTGTTAATATCACAGGCTTTCATTAACATTCCCAGGATTAATTCTACTGGGAATAAATGTAATAACGTTGGGATGAGATCCCCTATTAAAAATTGGAGATATGCCGATCCGTTTACAGTTCCATCGAAAAAATGATTCTATTTCTTACAATTCCCGCCCACATATGGATACCGTGTGTTTCTACTACATCCATCGAGGGTTTTCCCTTGCCCTGTATCTACAATTCTGACGATTTACTTCGCTATTTAATTTGAAAGTGCATTCTTCGGAGAAAATAATATTTTTTATCAGAAAAGGATCACCATTGCACATATTCATCAAATTGTATCCTCCGATCTGCATCATCATCAATTAGTTTTTGCACACGCTGAATCTTAAAGGGATGTCATTTTTCTAATTTTAATACTGTACTGACGTTTTGGTAACATCATAATCGCGACTAACCTGGCGAACACTGGTATGTGGATTTTCTTCAACAGCCAGTAAAATATTTAATTTTGGATCCTCGTCAACACCTGGGCGACCTGTTTTGGGTAAATCTTCCACCGTACCAGTCTCTTTTCAATTTTACTCACTGTCGATTGAGTTATGGGTCGTTCTGGATATATAGTATTAAATAAATTACATACTTCTTGTTGAGTTCGCATCCTATCATCACACCCAATCGTACTTAATATCAATTCTCTGCTTTATCAATACACTTATGTTATAAATTAAAATAAATCGAGAACAATTATTGAGAAACCACCATTGGGATAAAGTATTATTAAGTGATTCACTGTCAAAGACGATAATAAAACAAAAAAACAAACAAAAACTAGCCTACTTAAAAAATTAATAAAAAACGTGGAAAAATATACAGGGCGTTCAATTGAAAAATATATCGATGACGTCATAATGAAAACAGTGATGACGTCATAACCAAAACAAAATAAAGGATAAGGTGCGTAAATGAGATTAAAAATCGACGTTCCCAAGGATTTTTTCTAAATATTTTTGGTTTATGAAATAAGGAATTTCTTCCATACTTTACGGACACATTGTATACATCAGTCGATGGAGAATTTTTTTGCCACTGTCCATTGTTTAAATTAGCATAACTGATTTGTTTCCTAAAGATCAATAGTTTTCGGAAAAATTCCAAAAATCGTATAAATATAAGTTTGAGGGTGGTTTTGGGATAGTGTTTGAAGGAATTTACTTTCACCCTTACCCGAGTATTATTTTTAGTCCTCTAATAAATATTTCTTAAGTGGAGGCCAAACTTTAACACAAATGATAATTCACACCATACCATCCCTACCTGCTATAAACGCAATACAATAAATTATTTTTCTATTCCCTACATAGAAAATACTATTTTGCTCCCTCATTTCAGGAAGCAAAGTAGTACTTTTCCTCCCTCGGGAGGAAAATACTTTGCTTCCCTAGGGAGGAAAATACTTTGGCTCCCTCTGGAAGCAAACAAGTAAAAACTTCAAATAGCTGTAATAGTAGTGTATAGACTTCTTTTATTGATACACAAATTTCCTGAAAATGAATGCTTTTCTTTGAAACAGATTTTTTATTACTTATTTTTATTTATAAAAATTGAAAACAGTTTAAATCGAGGTTTAAATTAACATCAGTAACTAAATATTGTTAACATTTATGGTACAATTAGTTAAATTACTAATGGAGATTGCCCCTGAAGAAATATTGGCTCTGCTGGTGGAGATCAGTTCCTGTTTGTTGTTTTCCAAAGTCTTGGTCGCTGATGAAGTACTTGTAGAAACAAAATTTTCAAAAACAAGACAACGTTTTTTGGTACTTGAAGTAGTACTTTCTCCCGTAATTATTTGGCTGGCTACCTCACATTTTTTAGAAATACAATCATCTAAGTACCCTTCTGCTACTGCGTTTGTTCGGCATCCCCCATGTCTTTTTAGAGTGAGAATGTCACTTCCAGCATTGACTAATAACGTAGCTGAAGTACGGCGGAAACTGTGTCCAGTATAGCCTTTCGAATCATTCAAATTTAAAAATATTGCTATTCTGTATGGAATTTTGGCAATTGTGTTTTTGCCAATTACCTGATTTGTACATTTCCCTTTAGCATAAGTTGCAAAAAATCTAGAATGACATATTTTAGGGGACCTACAGTCCAGATATTTTCTATAGATATCCAAGACAGATACTCCGTTTAAAATCTCATTTGTTATTGTAAATGTCCTTTTGATATTAGTTTTTGAGTCAGGTATTTGCACCACCAAAATGTCGTCTTTATCACTGATATCCTCAAGTACCATTTTAACTAATTCATCGCTACGGCATGCCCCAGCAATTCCAAATATAAGCACAACCTGAAAAAGGAAAATGCACTTATGATAACTGCCTAAAATGTCACTTAATTGCCATATATATACTTTCTAATAAAAAATGCTGCGTTACGTTTTTATTTATTATTCAACAATAACGATCAATCTTACCTTCATATGTAAGTAAGTTTCATCTGCAATAAACTTGTTGATATCCTTCCTTGAAAAAGTATTGGCTTTCTTGGCTTTATATCCAGCAGATTTCCTTTTAAAAAAAGCTACTAATTTAGGAAACTTAATGTCGATATTGTCTTTAATTTGGAGTGTAGATCGCAACATGCTGTATTTGCTCCATAATGTTGAAGGCTTCAAATCGGCGCATTTTTTGGAAAAGTAAAATAGGACCACTTCTTTACATATTTTTCTTATTTGCCTAGTCTCCATCCAACAATTAAATAGCTGGTACTCTTTTTCATATTTTTCACGATACTTTAACGGTAATAGATTTAACGAAACCACGTTTGCTTCTTCCAGAATATCTTGAGGAACTTCATCTTCACATTCGGAATACATTATTACAAACTTTTTGGAAGTTTGTTTATTTTGAAAACAAGAAGCAACCTTAGCAACGTTCCATGTACTTTGATTTTTAACAATATTTACTTATCTAAACACCTATTATGACATTTTGACATATTTGGTTTTTTGATTGTCATGCATAAGAAAATATAATAAAATATATGTAAAACCAATGTAAAACACTGTAAATGGTCGTAGAAAAAATCATATGTATTACACAGGAGCAAAGTGCCATTTCCTCCCTTGGATATTGATCAAACTATCCGCGGGAGGAAATTATGCACTTTTCTCCCTTATCATACAAATAGCTATTATTATCGCTAATGCAACATAAACCACACGTGTACCGTGCCCATCTTGCCTCATGACCCGGCGACACTGATGATTTAATTAATTTGCAGTTTAATTGAGACCTAACCATTAGTTTTAGTTTTTCTTCAATATCTTAATTGCAAGTAGAGATGACACCACTAAACCCTGTATTGCTGAATTTGTATTGAAGATATCTAAATCCGTGAAAATATACAGTGTGTTAATTTTAAATAAAAAACGTTGATGTCACTTCTGCTATTAACCAGAAACTAAATTCTTAATATCAACCAACCAAATTTTCACAGATATAGAATAAAAAAAATAACCACGGTGAAAATGACTTGTGTCCATACTTTTAACTAACACTGTACAGTGGAACTATCTATGAATCACTGTTAAACTGTAACTAGCTAGACAATCGATCGTTTTCCGCATTTCAAGGAAACAATAATTGTTTATGTGACAATTTACAATCTGTCAATTAAAATAAGTAGTTCTTCGTGGAAGCTAAAAATGACAGTTTAAATTGAAATTATTGGAAACGGAGGCATCAAGCTGGCCCTGGGTGTAGTAGTGTCAACTTTATCTTAACGAGTATATTTTTTTCCCCGAATAAGGATCCTCTACCGACCACATTAATAATTATTGTAACAATTAAACAAAAGTCAAGTCCTAAGGGTTTAGTAATTGGAATCGGACCTAGCTTGAGCTTCCTAAGAAGTTTTAAACAGATATTTGTTCTATTGTAGGTAGACCACTTTGACCCAAAAAAAGAACTAGTACTCTGTCTTGGTATCTGCCTACTATCTGACAGCTTTGGAAATATTGAAACTGGGGTTTCGAAAAATACTTAAACTTTACACTATTTTACGGATAAACTAAATACATTTTATTTATCTTACAATTTTCGTCGTTGAGGATTTCATTGCCAACTCTTTTAAAACACTTTGTTTTTGCCCCATACTTGAGCATAAATTGACTAAAGAGTTTGCCCTAGAAATTAAAATACAAAATAACAGCCGCCAAACTTATGATGACTATGAGGCATTTTACAATGTACAGGGTGGTCTTTTAATATAAAATTTAAAAAAAAATCTGTTGAATATTAAAACAACATAATTGTTTATTTTTTTGGGGTTTTAATTAATTTAATTTGTTTGTAGCATTTATACGATTTTTTAGAAAATGTTTCTCAGGTTATTAAAGGTGGATGTGCAGACTTTGGTGTGTATTATTACTGATTTCGAAAACTAAAAAAAAAAACATAAAAAGTGCCCTTATAAAGCTGGCCGAGGTGGCTGGAGTACAGCCACGGTCTTGCGCTGGCATCACACGTGCCGATTTAGAAGTGATTTACGCTGCAGTCTTATTTGAAAGGTTAATGCGTGAGGTTGTACCAATAAATTATACATAATGTCAAACGCGCCAAAGGGTAAAAAACGACCGTATGCGGACACAGTGAATAAATTTATCGGTGAATTTCCGGATTTATTCTATGACGGATGCAAAATAATTTGTAAAGTTTGCAATCAAGACTTAATGTGCTGGCACAAAACAGATTGTCGTCGTCATATCAATACCGTGCAACACCAAAATAAAAAAATGGCATGCCTTTGACAACTCAGTTTATGTTTGATTTATTGCTAATGTTAATAGCCTGTAATATTCCGCTACACATACTGGATAAACAACCATTTCAGGAGTTTTGTAATAAATATAATCCACAGGTGAACTTACCAAGTCGTACATCGTTACGTAGATATATTCCAGCTGTTCGTGAAGACATTGTAAATAGGATTAAATGTGGATTAAAAAATACACGGCTCTGGTTATGTATTGACGAGACGACAAATTATAAAAAAAAATCTATTTTAAATATTATAGTACGTGTACTGGACCCACTTAAACCAACATTTCCACTTTTACTAGCTAGTAAAAGTCTAACTGCGTGTACTGGCGAAATAATTACGCGTGTGGTTTTGGAGACATTCGAAAAATTTTAACTTTCAACAAGTCAAGTATTGATGTTTGTGACCGATGGTGCCGCAACAATGCGCGTGGTAGGCCGTTCTCTTCAAAGAGACAATTGTAGGTTTTTACATGTTACGTGTAAAGTGCATGCGTTACATCTTGTGGCAGAAACGATTCGAAAATGTTTTCCAGAGGTAGATGCATTAATAGCAAATACAAAAAAAGTATTTCTCAAATCTCCTAAACGGCTTCGAGCATTTCACAGACAGTGTCCTGGTATCCCTGAACCACCAGAGCCGATTCTTACACGTTGGGGAACGTGGTTGAAAGCGGCTTTTTATTATGCTGAATATTTTCAACAAATAAAAGCTGTGATACTACAGGTCAACCCTAACGAGGCTGCAGCTATTAGGGAAAGCCAGACAAGCTTTCAAGACGTTTCCCTTGAAACAGATTTAAAAACTATTAATAACAATTATAGAGGACTACACGACGCAATAGAAAAATTGCAAAATAGTTGGTTGTCGTTAGTGGAATCGCTGCAAATAGTGGACGACGTAAATACACAGCTACAGGCTATAAATGACGCAAAAAATAATCGCGTTAGTGAAAAATTCGAGAGTGTATTACAGAAAGATCCTGATTTTAGCAAATTAAGACAAATTTGTGATGGTGCAGATTGTTTTACTTATGCCTGTACTACATCCGTAGATGTCGAACGGTCATTTTCAAAATACAAACATATTTTTCCACCAAAGTGAACATCGCTGACGGAGACAGCTGTAGAAACATACCTGATGCTATTATACTATAGATCTTCCCCACTTTGTGATGACGACAACCAAACTACTTCATAAATCTGCTTAAAAGGGTGAGTTTTATACAAATTTTTATAAAATGTAACATTATTGTTAAAATTTATTTCCATTTATTGTACTTATTCAAGTATTATGGTATGATGTAAACATATGAGTCATATGACGGCTCTGTCAGCCAGGTGACCTCGGCCAGCTTTAGACTCATGAATGTCCAAGAATAAGCGAAAAAAAAAAACGAATAACAACGGTTCTACTTCTGCCAATAAATGATGTAACGCTTGGATAATGAGTAGTGACAATAACTTTTTTTAGTAATTTATGGACAGGTGAATAACATTAACAACATCGGGAAAGCATAAGAGAAAAAAAATCAGTTTTGGGTTTTTTCGAATTCAGCGTAAAAGTGTTTATAAACGATATTTACGACTTCTGGGAAACTTTTGTTCTGTATATTTTTTATTCTTTAGAAAGCAATAACATATCCATTGGCATGACATTAAAAAAGATCGAAACTGACCCATCGTTTCAGATAGATCTTTTACTATACCTACTTACTTTAAAGTAGGTAATATTTATACATTTTATATTATTAACATCACATTTACAAATATATTCTGTGGATAAACTATGTAATAGTACAGTTTATTTCAAATTTATTTGCAACATAAAAAACGTCGAGATCTTTGATCCATTTACCGCCGTCAAAGAATCCGACAGTTTTTATATTGCAAATAAGTTTGAAATAAACTATACATGTATAATATATGATCTACACGAATCAAAAACTAAATTTTTTTTATCGAACAATTTTTTTTCAATTATAAATCACAGAAAAACATAACAATATGCTCCTGGAAAAATGTATGCGAATGCCTTTTTTTTTATAGTGTATTCATAAATATAGTATAATGTCATTATGCCTGCCATTAACACTGGCCATAAATCCAGCTGGTGGTTCAAACAGGTTCGTATTGAAAAAATAAAATTTCAAAGAAACCATCATTTACTTTATTACAACGGATTATACAAAGTATATTTCATTTACATTTTTAAAATAAAATTATAATTCAGTTGTCAGTTTCACTATCGCTATCGTCACCTAAATTAGTAATAAATCGTTCCGTAATGCTTTCAACATGAATATATCAATCTACAAATTTTTTAACGTGTAAAACACAATATTACATCACCTTACACGAGCTTTCTCCACTTCACTATCAATTATTTCTAAGCCTGACCAAGCGATGGTAGATTCAGGGTCGGGCGCAATACCAATGCCATCGCGCGCTTTTTTACGATGACACGACACACTTCAGTTATCTATCGGTCGATGCATAGAGTACTAATAAATAATAAATAATGTTGAGCGTAAAGAGTAGAAAACGATCGTACGCTGATAAAGTCAATAAATTTATCGGTGAATTTCTGGATTTATTCTATGATGGATGTAAAATAATTTGTAAAGTTTGTGATCAAGACTTAATGTGCTGGAATAAATACGGCTGCAAAATTCATGTCAATAGTAACCGGCATAAAAATAAAAAAAATGACGTGTCTTTTTTGGAACCTCAGTTTATATTTGATTTACTGTTAATGCTGATTGCCTGTGATGTTCCCCTGCGCATATTGGATAAACCAGCATTTCGGGAGTTCTGGAATAAATACAATCCCCAGGTGAATTTACCAAGTCGTTCATCGTTACCTAGATATGTACCAAGTGTTCGTGAAGACATTGTAAATAGGATTAAATGTGCATTATAAAATACACGGCTGTGGTTATGTGTTGACGAGACGACAGATTGTAAAAAAAATTCTATTTTAAATGTTATAGTACATGTACTCGACCCTGTTAAACCAACATTTCTACTTTTACTAGCTAGCAAAAGACTAACTGGAGACTTTCGAAAAATTTTAACTGTCAACAAGTCAAGTGTTGATGTTTGTGACCGACGGTGCTACGACAATGCGTTTGGTGGGCCGTTTTATTGAAAGAGACGATTGTAGGTTTTTACATGTTACGTGTAAAGTGCATGCGTTCCATCTTGTAGCAGAAACGATTCGAAAATGTTTTCCAGAGGTAGATGCATTAATAGCAAATACAAAAAAAGTATTTCTCAAATCTCCTAAACGGCTTCGAGCATTTCACACACTGTGTCCTGGTATTCCGGAACCACCAAAGCCGATTCTTACATGTTGGGGAACGTGGTTGAAGACAGCTTTTTATTATGCTGAATATGTTCAACAAATAAAAGCTGTGATACTACCATAGACATATAATAAAGACATATAAATTATTATATGTCTATGGGTTTAACACATTGGTTATGCGTTCAAGACACCTCGACAAAGTTATTCTGCCACACTTAATCTCAGTTTCATCTGTTAGAAGTATTTTTAAGTAAATTTTCCAAAGTTCGCACAGTTTGTTTTTCATCCATCTTATAAACTTTACACCAAATCACTTGTTTTTCCTACAATGGGATTGTTGACAATTTTCTATTCAGTTGATTTTAAAAATATAATTTCATTGCAGGTGTTTACTGGAAACAATAAGCCACTTTACTATATCTATGAATACATTATATCATTAGTTGAGTTATTTCATATATTAATAAGAAATTTTAATGCAATAATTTCCAGATATTTCCAAATTTCCAGTAAATTAAATTCTCCACGTTGAAATGCAATTACAAAGATTCAATCAGCGAATTTAATCAGACTTGTAGTTTTATCTAATTAGGTTGAAGTGTAGGCCTCAAAGTAATACAATGCAGGCAATAAGGGATAAATTGTGAACTAAAATCCAGCTAGATTACACTCCATTTTAAGTAATGCTTTATTAATAGGTTAATTTTTTTTATTGTCGGCAACTAATTTAAATTCCATTGTTAAATTAAAAGATACTCAATGATATTAACAGAATATTACTAATGCTTCCGAGGCAGAGTAGTCGCAGCACAATCTATTTAAACGTTTGAACCTAGACAGTTTGACTACCATGTTAGATTTTACAGAATACGTAATCTTTGATACGTACATATTTTGTCGTATGAAACATTTGTGCTTAGAGCTTTGAGCCTACGGTTTCCAAAATTCATTCAAGTTTATTCAAATTACGTGAAAGGCATTAGCATATAAGTAACTGATTGCTGAAAAATTTTAAATAAAAGTATTCAGGGTGTTCCACCTGAAAAGAATTGAGTTGACAGTTCAAACATGTAGAAATTTGAATCAATGTGGAGAACACCCTATAAAATTGGGTTCCACTCTGAGAGGCCTGAAAGTTCGTATATAGTGTTGATTAACACTCAAAGTGAAACGATGGTCAAATTTATGAAAATGCGTTTTTTGCAGATGCTACTCTTGATCATTGCAGTTTTTTCCAGAAAAAGTTGAATAACATTGTAACACCGCAGTATAAATTAAGGTTAGGAATCGAATACAAATAATTCGAGTATTCGAATACGAATTTTTCTAATGGGAAATTATTCGAATATTCGAATACTCTAATATATTCGAATATTCGAATACTCGAATATTTGATTACTCGAATATATTCGAGTATTCGATTATTCGAATATATTTGAGTAAATTTGAATATCAAAATATATTATTAAATTAAGTACGAATAGGTATGCAGTATGCATCCAACCAAAGTAGGTAGATAGTAGGTATAGGTAGGTACCTATTCTAAAATCCAAATATATAAATAGACCACATTAGTGGCACGTTTTACTCCCAGTCAAACTATTCCATCTCTTTCTCGCCTCGACCTTATTCTTACTGTACTAAGGCAGGGGTTAAAATTAAATTTTAAATTTTAGAAAACCTGTAAATATTTAACTATTGACTTTTCATGTATTTGTTTTACCTTCACAATCTGCGTCTTTTTTAAAAACATTCTAATTTTAGAGCACTTTTATTTTTTTTCGAAAAGGAAAAATAGTTATGACACAAAAGTATAATAAATTAGCTCTGTTTTCGTTTTATTTAAGCTTCAATAGCTAAATGTGAACAATAGCGCCTCAATCCTAAAATAACATATTAACTAAATAATTCTGACCCTTAAAGCACATGTACAGGAGACATACCCTATTGTGGGTATGGAAAGCAAATCAAATTGCCTGCTTAGTGGATTACGTCACAACTATTATTGTGGTCTATCCAACCAAATACTCAAATAGAGTATTCACTATTCACTAGTATTCAGTGCTATACCTATTAATAATGAATATTCGCGGATCCGGATTATTCGGATACCTATTCGAATAATTCGGATTATTCGAATAGGTATTCGAATTATTCGAATATCCGAATATTCGAATAATTCGATATCCGAATAATTCGAATACCTATTCTAATAATTCGAATAGTCCGAATATTCCAATATCCGAATATTTTTTCGAACGAATATTCGAATACTAAAATCTGAAAAATTCCCAACCTTAGTATAAATCCAAAAATAATATATGACTGGATAGAGAATTAAGAGTCAAATACAAATATATAAAAATATACAGGGTGTTCCACTTA
This sequence comes from Rhamnusium bicolor, assembly GCA_029963845.1. Lineage (NCBI taxonomy): Eukaryota > Metazoa > Arthropoda > Insecta > Coleoptera > Cerambycidae > Rhamnusium > Rhamnusium bicolor. The sequence goes on along the minus strand of JANEYF010005208.1, from coordinate 64,901 downwards.
AAAAACCGAGTATTAGCTTGCCACCACTAGGTGAAACACCCTGTAGATTTAAAAACAATTTTAGAATATGCTACTCTTGACCTCACACAATTTTTATCTCAGATATTTTTTCAAATTTCAAACAGTTAAGGAGATATTGACCGTCCTCACCCCATATAACAAATTTTAGGACATGTTAAGCCTAAAAAGTAAAACGGTAAAGATTGGCCATTTTCGTATCAGATTAGTAAGACTCTGTAAATACAATTTTGAACTGAATTTAATTTCAAATTAGATCAAAGAGTGTAAGAAATAAACAGAATCAACAACAGAAATATCTGGTACACTTAAAAATATATTGCAACCAGATGTCAAGGAGTGAATTAAAATTTGATAAGTACTGGTAAACACTATTTTCCGAGGTAACTGCTGTGGAATACGTGCAAAAAAGACATCTCTTTAACGTGACTACGTGACATAACACCGAACAACCTAAGATATTTTTACTTAAAGTACAGAATTAGGATGAAATTTGGTGTGCAGGCAGAGAATTTTACTAAAAACGACTATTCTCATTCTTAACTTATATCATATCAAATATGCAAATATCTAGATAGATGTAATAGATCAGAGATTAGGATTTAAATTAAATTCAAAGTTTAATAACCTGGAGTTCATTTAAATTTATTTAGGTCCAACGAAAATACATGACAGTTTTTAAAATTATACAACATTACAGTCGTGAGATAAATATTTATTTGACAAAGTCAAGTAAGTATATTATACCCGGACAAAAATTGTTACTAAGCATCCGAGGAAAAAGTGCACTTAAATCCGGTTCGAAATACCTGCGGAACTGAAATATCGATGAAAGTTTGTGTGTCTTCCAGCAGTCTGACTTCACAGCCACACAAAAAAAAAATTTTTTTCGGGTATGGGGATCAGACCATGTTTACTATATGTTTTCGGGGTCGCTGAATCCGAATCCGGGGTCCGTTTAACCCCATCATGTCAGGGCTTTGCCATAACTTCAAAAACTCAATAATTTAGGCTTTTCAGCACTATTAAACGCATATAACCCTGTGACTCAAACTTTAAACACAAAACCTAAACTGTTAACCCCGAAAACCCATAACCCCACCACCCTATAACCTAGGAGGAGTTAATACTACAAGAAAACAATTCGAAATGGTTCCGCAAACCCATGACTGTCATGCGAATCAATTCATTTTTTGCTACGTATGTTCTAAATTCGAGGTAAATTCTTTGCGAAAAAAGTTGTAATAGTAAGAATTCGAACAAAATTGTATGTATGAGTGCTATATTGGTAATAACTCCAATTTTAGTTGAACAAAATGAGTGTAAAACTAAATTTGATCATGTAACTGGAGACAAGGGAATTGACGTACAGTTTGCTGAAGAAAATGATTCCGACAGCGATGAACACGATGATAGCGAAAAGTCGCAATATCAGAGGTTGAGCATAATTATTTCTGTTACATGCTTATTGGGCTTCAGGTTACATTGTTATGGGTTTATGGGGTGGTGGGGTTATGGGTTTTCGGGATTAACAGCTTGGGTTTTGTGTTTAAAGTTTGAGTCACAGGGTTATATGCGTTTAATAGTGCTGAAAAGCCTAAATCATTGGGTTTTTGAGGTTATGGTAAAGCCCTGACGTGATGGGGTTAAACGGGCCCCGGATTCGGATTCAGCGACCCCGAAAACATATAGTAAACATGGTCTAATCCCCAGACCCGAATTTTGTTTGTGTGGCTGTTCTATTCGATTAAAAATAGATAGATAGATAGTTTAATCATGTTCTTACACAATAGTGTTTACACATACGTCAATCTAAAGAAAATTTGTAAAATACCATGTTATATTTAAATATATGTACCTAAACGCATACAGTACTTACATAATAGTGCTTTAGAATACAATTATTATCGTAAAACCAACAGTAAATTTAGTGTAAAAATAAATTAAAATAAGATAAAATAAAAATAAAGTAGCATCTTTATCATCAATTACAAGAAATTACAATAGCGAAAAGATTTAAGAAAGAAGGAATAGTTGTAAAAACATTCAGGCATTCCTAATTTTTGTGAGAAAGAAATTAAAATATTCGTCAAATGAATAAAAACTTGCATTTATTAAAATATCTTTTACTTGATTTTTAAAGTGTCTCAAACAAACATGTTTATCGAAATGTGTTATTGTCACGTCATCAGCATAACTAACAGATTGTGAGTTACTATTTAGGTTAAACATCATGTCATTGACGTATATAGTAAAAAGTTTCGGCCCGAAAACGGGACCCTGTGGTACTCCATGATTTATTTAGACAAAGTCTGAAGTTGTGTTTCCCCATTTTAGTCGTGTTTTCCTGTTTGTTAAATACGTCGTAAATAAATCTAAGGGGCCGCCCTGACCCCATAGTATTTAAGCTTTTGAATTATAATGATTTACCGTATCAAATGCGCGAGAAAGATCATAGAATTTCGCTTCACAGTATTGCTGATTCTCGAGGGCATCTAATATTGCATTGTAAGCTTTACGTAAAGCAGTGACCGTTGAATATTGATCTTATAAGCTTGAGAAGGATAGGATTGAGCAATGAATTCCACAACTTCGCTGTTTGTGGCCGTTAGACACACTGTTTGTTTTATTTTCATTTTTATATTTCGCGGTTTCGCGTTACAAAAAAAAGGTTGCATAACCTACGTAATGGCACATAAGATGTTTTGGCAGTAAGATAGCTTTTTCATTGTTCTGGAAGCATCCTATAAAAACGGGAGCAAATCTTTATAAAATTTTGGGGAACTCAAGTTGAAGTACCCGGACAAACCAAGAAGTTTTTGTGTATCAATAGAAAGGGTGAAGAATGATGTGGATATGAATCTCTCCATGTGCAGTTAAAGAAATCCATAAAGTAAATGCAACTCTCGTTTCCGATTACATTTAGAAATTGTATCCCTCTACTGAGCTGGTCCTTCACAGTATCATTTAGTGTGTCTTTATCAACTGGCCAATTTGATTTAGAATTGTATCAAAAACAGTGGCAGAAAGGTGCGAGGGGTCGTTTTTACTTCTCGGATTGGGCATGAAAACAAGACTAGATCAGAAGAAAAACTTATTTATTGCTTTTGAATACCTGTATTACACCTTTTCAATAACATCTTTAATCCGTTGTAAAAATATTCATTTGGTTTCTCCACAAAATGGCCCTCAACAGCTGCTATAAGTTCATCATTGTCCCTGAATTTTATCCCTTAAGTGTTTTTTGGGATTCCGAAACAAAAAGTAGTCACTGGGTGCTAAACATGGACTATACGGTGGTACAATTTCTTCCAAGCCACAATCAGCAACAGCAACTCTTGCAAGTGTTGACTTTAAAAAAAAAATTCTTTATGTATTACTGGGTGTTGTAATTTCAATGTTATACAGTATATGAATACATAGAGGCCCTATTTGTGTTTCAATATAAAACAATTAAAACATATATCTATTAATCTTTATTAATACTAAAATATTTACAGATAAAAAGATGTTAAACATTTGTTTTTAAAGTATAAAACAACACTTGAAAAGTTACAAATTTACAAACATTATCCTATATAAATACACAATACAACATTAAACAATATTTGAAATGACTGGAGAACAAATTGTTTTCCCCAGCATGTTTTACAATTAATTATAAAAACTAGATAAATAAACAACAATTATTAATTACACTAATTTCTTAGTATAAATCATATAATGTTGGTAAAATTTATATATTTGATAGTTATCGCAGATGTAATACCACTTAAAATCAAATTAAAAATATTTCAAATATAACAATAATAAATAAAATGTTGTAAAACGAAAATCAGTTAGTGGTGATAATTACTTAATATCATACATCGAAATTAAAGTATACCGACAACATTTATTCTTAAATATTCTAATGCATCTTAGGACAGTTATTAATGTGAAAGTGGTACCCCACAAGGTAGTGTCCTCGGTCCACCTATATTCTTTTCATACATCAACGATTTGTCTGGCCATATTAGTTAGTGAAAATTGTTCTAGTACGAATTATTAAATCTATGTAAACTTGGCAAGGATTTACTTTTTTCATGTACACACAAGGTTTATGGCTGTCAGAACCCTTTCAATAAAGAAGGGATATACTAGCCAGGAAAACAATTGCCGCAAATAATTTATGATTTCTGCGACATATAACCTAATCCTGCCTAAACCTTACATATTATTAATAAACTACTATAAGAAAGTTGGGATAATACAAAATTTTAACATATGCCACAAGTGCTACGAAATATTTTTTGTATCGCTAGGTAGACAAAACAATTCAAAAAAAAAAACTACAAAAATACATAGGTTTCTTGCAATTGCTGGAGGAATATTGGTGTTTTTAGAATCTAGTCGTTAGGATATTAATATATTTCTTATTGTGAACACCAAACAACGTTTGTTCTTAATTACAATATGCTGCCGAAAAAGTTAACTCTCGAAGAAAGAAATATGGTCGTTGGAGTAATTCGTGTTGGGTATGGAGTAGCTCAGGGTCATTTTCGTCAATTCATGAAATCTATCCTTACAGTGGTAGTTCGATCATGATACGGGGAGACATATGCTTCAATGGGCCATTTGACTTACTTACTGTTGAGCGAACGATGACAGCTCAAGTGTATGTTGACAAGTATTCCTCAATTTCGCGATGCCATCAGTGAATTTTTTTCTATGATAATGCCCGTCCTCATCCTGCAAGAAACATTACCAATGCACTGCAAAACTTGGAATTCCGACACAACCACTCACACTGAGGGCACCAAACCTTAATCCTATTGAACACACATAATTGATAACAGTTCTATTAAACAGAACATTTACCAACAAAAGGATTCCTAATTCGTTTAAATTATTCTAACCCTATGGGGAATTTTCATTTTATAATATGTTCTGTATTTATTATTGTTGGCGTCTTCGAAAAAGTAAGACTGATGGACATTAAACTATGTCAACTGTCTTACTTCTTAATCTTTTAGCTATAATTCAGTTTTTAACTAATTGATCACAGATAGAAATAAAGAAAATTACAAACAGAATAAATAAAACCAGTTTTTTTAAACGCGGTATATCGGAACATTTTTATGGTATATCATATGACTCAATACCTAATTACAATTATTTTAAATGCCTCACTATTTAATGCTATCAACTAATAGCATATCCATCTTGGAAATCACAGTATTTGTGCGTCATATTCTTAATTTCTTTAATTGAAAAATGTGTATTACATGCCGGTCTTCATAATTACTATTTAATATTTGAACCTTTTCGGTACGGCATTTCTAGAGATAGGTTTATGGGTGGTCCTTTATTAAGCCGTAGTTGTTTTTACTACATCACTCGACAGGAAACGTCGCGCGTCGTCATGTAGTCGTACAAAAATTCAAAACTGAGATTTTAGTAGATCTTGACTTGAGGTTTTATACTACGAGGCGTTTGGCATGATTTCTAAAAATGTTAGATTGTCTATGGAAAAAATCTATTTCGTGATGAGTCTAAGGCAACACAACTTTACGTGCACCTACCAAAGAAATCTTTGGCGTGCAAAGACTATACTATTCTTTAGAATGTACAAACACAAAATAAATTACAACTTCGTGAAATCGAAAAAAATTACAAATATTTTTCATATAATAAACACAGGAAATATGACAACACATAGTCCAGTCACATTAGAGGTTTCACCTCGGAATGAGAGATAATAAGCTGTAAACTTGTATAAACCTTTATTTTGGCGTTCTAAACGTTGTCTCAAAAGTCTCATAAAATCTCATGTCCGCGTCTTAAGATATTCAAGGTCAAAGGTCACAAAAATCGGTTTTTTGCAAATATCTCGCTTCCTATGATTTTAATGCCATTTGCATTTATTACAAAAATTGTAGAGAATAAAATTCTCTACAACTTTTGTCCCAAACATATTTTTATATACTCAACCGTTTTTGAGATAGAGGGCGGAGAGCGCCGCGCTTACCTATTCACAGCATAATGCAAGGTCAACCGTAAGTCCCGGTAAATAATACGCCGTATAAATTCTATAAATCATTAAAAAATATATAATTATGAATAATTTGCATTGTTTATTAATTAATACATTATATTTAATGATATTTTTCATTTATCGAATATATATTTGTTTAATATTACTTACCTTTCCGTGTAATCAAAAAATTGTTGAGTGGAATACTTTAAGTAAGTATATTTTAATTATTTTCTAATATATACATATGTTAATTATATTTTAAGTAGAAAAAGAATATAGAGTAAATACATTTTAATTATATCTTTATTTAGAAATACTTTTTCATATATGTATTTATTACAGTTGAAGTTCAAATGTGGGGAAGTTTTTCAAAAAGTTTTATAATTAGAAGGACTTGAGTCTTAATTTTCTTCTTCTTCTTCATCATCGTCTTCCAGTCGCTCGAAAATTTCCAATTCAATATCATCATTATCGTTGTCAAGGATATTTGTCTGTAGATCATCGAGAATTTCGGGGTCAAATGTACTATCTTCATCGAGATCGCTTTGAGACGGTGAAGCATTAAGGCACGCTTGCCCATTACACTGGCCACAAGCTAAAGAACATTGCAACCCCGATATCCTGCATCCGCAGCGTGAACCACAACCATTCTTGCACTTGATTACACGGAAAGGTAAGTAATATTAAACAAATATATATTCGATAAATGAAAAATATTATTAAATATAATGTATTAATTAATAAACAATGCAAATTATTCATAATTATATATTTTTTAATGATTTATAGACTTTATACGGCGTATTATTTACCGGGACTTACGGTCGACCTTGCATTATGCTGTGAATAGGTAAGCGCGTCGCACTCTTCGCCTTCTATCTCAAAAACGGTTGAGTATATAAAAAAATGTTTGGAACAAAAGTTGTAGAGAATTTTATTCTCTACAATTTTTATAATGAACGCAAATGGCATTAAAACCATAGGAAGCGAGATATTTGCAAAAAACCGATATTTATGACTTTTGATCTTGAATATCTTAAGACGCGGACACGAGATTTTATGAGACTTTTGAGACAACTTTTAGAACGCCAAAATAAAGGTTTGTACAAGTTTACAGCTTATTATCTCTCATTCCGAGGTTGACCCTCTTTTTTGGCTGAAGTGACTGGATTAACATGTTTGACCAAAGAATAGGGGAATTTCTTAATATAATCTGGACCTCCAATTGGTATTGCTCGACCTTGAGAAGATGTCCCTGTATAGGAGGCCGCCATACTGTGGGCAATCTAGTTACATTTCAATTTCTTATCGGTGAAAATAAGTGATTTCGTGTTCGATTTGTCAATTGTCATCTCTGGACGATTTGTTTATGTGGTGATGTGACTGAATTTATTAATTATTGTACTTTTTGCCTGATTTGTCAGTTTTATTAGATTTGTTCCGTATTTATTAGTTTTTGAGTGGCATTTTGTGGTTACTGATTAGTGTAGAACTTCTCTGTGCGATTAATTAAAAATACATTGCTTGGTTCCTGGTTGCGAAAGTTCCTCCAAAAAGAAAAAGGTGGAACGGTTATTCGTAAGTCTAGTAGTATTCAAACACTAATAGGTTTTCTTTAAATGCTGGATAGTTTTGTAATTTTTTTATAATAAAACATTTTTAAATCGACTTGTTTTTCTCTTCTTAAATGTGGAATATTTTTTTTCTTCAAATACCTAGTGTTTAAATAATTTGTATACACGACTATGATAAAAACGCAACTTACCTGCTAGTTGCCAATAATCAGTAGATTAAAAGATTAGTCAGAGGGTGTTTTTTTGACAATTAATATGAGACAAGAATAATAATATAATTCCCTAACGTTTCGGAAAACGAATCTGTTTCCTTTTTCAAAGTTATTTATCTTTTATTAGAATATGTCAGGCGTAACACTTGACAAATATATTATTTGTTTATGTAATACCCATATATAGGTACTTACATTGAACTGTTCATACTTAAAAATTATACAATATTAATTTTGTTCGATTCTTCTTTTAACATCGTTAACCACATTGTACCAAAATCTACAGAGCAATGGGATAAACATTTTTCTTCATTCAATAACATTATTGCCGATTCCTTAATTTTTCCTTTTTTTTTGCTGTCCACCTCTTTCATTAAAATTTTTGCCGAATCCCAGTTTATTCTATGTCCATTTTCCCAAGCATGTTCGTAAATTTTCGATTTTTCATTTTCACCCTTTCTAATATAACTTTTATGCTCACCTAACCTTACATAAATAAATAAGTTTGAAAAAGGAAACAGATTCGTTTTCTGAAAAGTTAGGGGATTATATTATTATTTTTATGTCTCATTAGTTGTCAAAAAGAACTCTCTGACTAATCTTTTGACATAAAGTCACAAGCGCAGAGGTTTATTTTTCCAGTAACATGCTCGGTAACTAAGTATATTTTTTAAATATGTAACGAAGAATCCTTCCTGTGGTAGTAAGTCCCAAAAAAGATAAAGAAAAACAAAATATAACTTTTTAACATTTTTTTTTCAACAATTGTCTCAATTTAAACTAAATATAGTAACTTTATAGTGCATCAAAATTAAATTGTGCTAAAGTTCTGACTATGAAAACACAATTATTGTAAAAGCTTCATCCGTGACTGGTATATTTTCTTCTAGTTTCTTTCGTCACAAAATAATTGAGAAATGTTTCCGTATAGAATTATTATTTACCATAGTTTTTACATGCATTTTCTTTAGTTTGTATGATAATTTCTTCCACTGACGCTGAATTAAATCATTTGTGGTTCATTTTTTAAAATTTAATACAAAACTGATGACAGATGTCAAAACCAGAAAACACATCAAAGTACAAAAACAAATTACTACAAAATATTCTCAGTAGGATAATAATAATAATAATTGGATTATTCTCACTATAATAACAATATAATTGGAAAAAATTAAACACGATCAAAAATACTGCTAAATGATTGGAAAATAAAAACACAAATAATCACGGAAATAGGCTAACGTGTTTGGTAAACACGATTTAAATTTCCGCGGTTTCCATAATCTTCTATAATTGGTTAATATGTAGCCAATAAAAATTTCCCCCAGTATGACAACCTATATGTACGCATTTTATTTACATTGTATCAAAGATCCAGATTATACTAATAAATTCGTGATCATAAAGTAGTGAAATCAAGTTTTTTAAAACCGACTCTGCCTAGCAACGACATAATTCTTCTCTGTTTAGTTAATCCTTCAAGAACGCCCCAAAAAAAGAACATAAATACGTGTAAAAACACACGTAGTTATTTGTGGTAAAACTAAGATTCTAACGACCCATATTATAATGTTGGGTTATTATCAGCAACAACCCAAAATTGGATAATTTGACCCCCTGTTATGAACTTCATTAGCAACTGCTTGTATTCATGTTATTACTTTAGAAATTATATAATTTAACAAAATTGCCAGTTCTACTAAATATAGCGTATCTGTTGATGAAGCCTTATTGAAAATTATTACGTAAAAAAATATATCCAAATTGTATACAGCTTACAAATAGCGATTAAAAATACAGCAGACAATCTACGCCTACGATCAATTTTGGCATGAAATTTTATCCACAAAAAAATTAATATCACACAATAGGAAGCATGGAAATGGTTCGGTGATTTGTAAAGATGTAATGTTAGTATTGTCAATACAACTTCTAAAGTTTCCCTCGCTGATGTCTCAGGAACCAAAAAGGATAGACATATGATATGATAGATATGGAATTCCATGATATAACGAATGTTTAACAAATATTTGCAAACAACAAATTATACGTATTTATAACAGGTGATTGTAAAAGAGAACTGAATTTTAACCACAGAGAACATAAAATAAGAGACGTATTCTTTTGAAAAATGTTGACTTTTTGAGATGTTTTCGGGGAGTAGAAAGTGTAATTAGCTGCAGGGCTGTAGTTTATTAATTTAATAACAATAACAATTTATGTATTTGATAATTTCTACTAGGCGCACCAGGAAAATTAACTCGGTGACAAATTTGGTTGCTTTTTTCTCTTGTTAAATGAATTAAAAGAGGTCATTTTTTCCATGTACCAATGAAATATGTCAAAAAGTTCAGTTTTCGGAAAATAAAGTGGTCTGGGCTAATACATATGATGACGTCATTGGATGGTAAGCATCTAATTGCTAGTGAACACAAAGCAGGCAAAGCACGTTGTCAAATGTATAGTCAGCGAAACCTATATTGTGACGGAACGTGCGGAGCAAGACGCGACATGTGGGAGGGAAATGTATGACACATGGTATCTTCCATCTGTTACACCGCTTACATTAAAGCGAGAACGACAACTGTTGTTTTTGCTGGCACGCGACCGAGGCGGAGTTTCACTTACATTCTGTAATACTTACATATAGAGCCGCACTTTTTGTTACCGAATCATTCTAGCAGTGCTAGAAGTATAATATGTATTATAAGATAAATAATAATTATTTAATATGTTTATTAGTTGGCGTGTTTTTGAAAATATTTTAAGAAGGTTATCGTTAAGTGTTGTGTAATAGTGTAATATGAGTTATAATTATTTTATATCTGTTAATTTGCTGGTGTGTTTTTGAAAATAATTTAAGAAGGTTATCGTGTTGCAGTGAGTTGTGTAATAGTGTAATATAAGTAATAATTTAAGAAGGTATTTGATGTAAAAATGTTTCGACCCTGAAAGGTCACAGCGTCTGCATCTTATTGTGTTTGTGAAAATGAAAGTGATAGTAATTACAGTGATAAAGAAAATCAAAGTTCATTAGTGTTTTCAGTAAGAAAAAAATCGGTTACATTTGAACGAGCATGCGAAACAAATTTTCCTTAATGTTTACAATAATCTTTTGAAGCGACGAGTTAATGACCTTAATTTGTATGATTTTGATGTACTGGGTGAAACAGCATCTCTGTCTAACGTTCCCCGTCCCACATTACACAAACTGGTAAAAGAAGGTGCCCTCCCAAGTAAGCAAAGATCCGACGCCGGTCAATCGTAAACTCTGGACCCATCGTTAGCAAAACTTTTAAAAACTTTAGTTTACAACGCGTATCAGAAAAAATGAAATCTCAACTATTGACGTGGTAGACAGAAAATTAAAAGAAATAGATTTTCATCTAAAATATACCACAAGAACTTTAGGAACTTGGCTGAGAAAAATTGGATTTAAATATCAAACTATTATTAAACGCATGGCGATTATGGAAAGTAGACGAATAGTCTACAGAAGAACATGGACGGAGAAATATTTGAGGAATGGTTTGAAAATACACTAATTCCAAAATTAAAACCGACTAGCATTATAGTTCTTGACAATGCGAAGTACCATTCGAGACAACTGTATAAAATTCCTAACAAGAGTTCTACTAAGCTGGAGTTACAATTTTTTTTAATATAACATTATCTCTATTCTGAGGAAAATTATAATAAAGCACAACTGTTGAAAGTCGTGCGAATGAAAAATTATGAGAAGTATATTATAGATATTGTAGCGGAGAGATATGGCCACAAAGTGTTGAGAGAGGAAAGGAAATAATTTTCCGAAATTCGATAAAAAAAGTTGTAGAGTTAATTAAAATGAAGTGTCGAAAATTAACAAGGAAGATTGGGAAAAAAGAATTAGGAAAGTAATTTAATTACAATTGAGGATGATTATTTAAATGTTGTCAAATTTCATATAAATAGGGGAAATAATTTTATTATAAATTTGAACGAGGATAGTAGTTCATCTCAAAATGAAGAGGGTGAGGAGGACGAGGATTCGGAGGAAGAAGCAATGTGAGGTGATGCAAAGTGAACTGATGTGAAGTGAAGAAGTGAATTTTGTGATATCAGCTGCATTATTTAATTCCGTTTTTTGTGCTTTTGTGTATCAGTGCTTGAGAAACATTCTATTTCAGGATGTTATTATTTATTAATGTTATTATTTTTGTTTCATTTTGGCAAAAATATGTCTTTCTGTTTTTATTATAGTAATAACTTTACTATTAGAATTTATTTTTAGTTCATTTATTGAGAAAAATATTTGTTTCTGTTACTATTTTGAGAGTATATTTTTTGTTTTTAAAACTTCCTTGTTACTTTTTAAATAATCTCTTTATTCTATACTAATATTACATACCCATCTTTTCCTGGCAATAAATGCTCATAACTCCTCACGGTTCTTGTTGGGTAGTAACAATTTGTCAATACGTTAAATTCAATACTTTTATTTCAAGTTAACACTTTTTTATACAATTGTTAAATTGTTAAATACAGTTAAATCCGGCTCTGCGTTCCGTAGCATCTTACCCCAGCCGTCCCGTCAAAACATAGGTTTCGTTGACTATAATTTAAATATTATCCAGCTAGAAATTATTAACAGATTTGAAAATTGCTAATTTTTACTAGGACTGTATTAGAATACACGATTTAATTTAAAAAATCCGACAAGTGCAAGGGGCCTATTATATGTTGATACAAATTTTCTACGCCTCTGAGAATCATTGCCGAGTAAATCTGAACAATAAAAGAGAGTACATCTTTAGTACGGTTTCGAATAAGATAAGATTTTCGGCAACAGGTTCCCATCAATTACATGGAACAAGCCATTAGCTAATGCAAACGGGAATTTACTAGTGATGGGATAATTCGATTTTAAAATAACCTGTAACTTGATTATTGAAATTTTTTATAATTCGATTATTTTGTTCGTTAATTCGAATTAAAAATAATCGGAAAATAACTGGAAATACAAGCCATAAATATGAAATACGAATACCAAATTCTGATTACAGAACGAATGAATATGAGTCAACATAATCGAATCGTCGAATCGGTCGATTTTCGAATTGAACGATTCTATTGAATACGTCCTTTATATCACTTCAATTGACACGAGTTATATTATAGCGCGGTGCGCCAAACCGCTTTAAAGTTAATTTGAATTCATAATAATTCATAATTCATATGATTATTATAGTCGCTAGAATCTAGTTATTTTGGCCTAGTCAGATACACCGAATTAAAATTAATTCGAATTATCATCCGATTATTAATATAATCGAATCGGTAGAATCCGATTATTGATATCATCCGATTATGCCCATCACTAGAATTTACTGATAGTTACCGAGCAAGATGATTACAGATTTAACTAATCCTTTCTTCAAATTAGTTGTTTATTTCATATTATTAGATCACAATTTAAGTTTCAGGAATTTATACATTTTTAGACAGACAAATAAATCAAAAATATATGTTGGATATAATCGATTTCTTCATTTTATCATAGTAGGCGTATTTTAATTAAAAACTATGTAACAAATGAATTATTGAGTGTTCGTTGACGACGTCAATTAAGTTTTTTTCATGATCGCATATATAGTAATTGGTCAAATACCTTAAAATAACCAATAATAATACAGCTCTGATCTGAGGAAAATATTAGATAATTTGTATCTAGCTGTGTTTATCCGGGAGCAATGCCCTGTAATATTCTTAATTATTTCTTTATCTGTGTTAATAAAACACCAAATCAATATTTATTCAATCTTCAGTAAAAGCGTTTATTTTAGGGGATAAGTAAATAGGAAAACCATTCAAGTACCAAATTCTCCAAATCACTAAGTAGAAAACATGAGTTCAATTAGCATTAATCGTCTAGCTGCAGGTATTCGAGTTTTTTGAAGGACTGTATATCAATACAAGCGCTAGAACTGCCGTTTCAGTGAGGGATGAGTTTTATGCTGACACCGTCAGTGGAAACCACTGCCCCAAACGTCAACCTTGAAATGTTGTCCGTCGCGTCTCATAAGAAGGACCTACTCATATTAAGTAGATGATGGTTCCTTAACCCAGTCCTGTATTGAGATGTGATTTGCATCTGTGTCCTCAATACTGTACTATACTTCGTAACATTTCGAGCAGGAACCTCAACAATTTCCTGAGTTATAATGCTGAAACATGGTTTCAGCAGGATGGATGGAGCCACAGACTAGCTATAACTTCGAGGAGCAAGAATCTATATTCCCTCAGACAGCACTTAAGGCTTTAAGTGTCTTTACCTGTACTACAAACAGTAAAGCAACTGGCAAGGAACAACAAGATTACCTTTATGTGGGTGCCAGGGTATAAAGGAATAGAAGGGAATGATTTTGCTGATGACCTTGCAGACCAGAACCGTTTTGTGGAATATGTAAATGCCACACGACAGACACGGTCAGAAAATGGGAAAAGGAACATAAATCCTGCTACTTGAGGTTAACTCTGGGTCAAAAAAGGCGAAGACGCTATTCGCAAAAAAGGGCTAGAGAGCTACTCGAACTCAGCGAACCAGAATTAAGGATACTAACAGACTTTCTCACAGGTCATTGTCCACTGTGATACCATCTCAAAAAAATGGGCAAAGCTGAAAGCGACATGCTGCTTCTGTACAGATGAAGTGGAAACCGCGTAACATATACTTTGCTCATGCAAAATCCTAATCCGCCAACAGCATTTGGAGCAGGTATCCACAACACCTGCCAAAGTGGAACCATGGAAGTTTTAGGATGGGTACATAGGTACACATAGCTATAAGGGTTATCACAAAAGATCTTTTTAGGTCGCAGTGAAGGGGGGTTACTTATGACTGTAGGGTTGTCAAAAATGTTCCGTGGGACAGTGGCGTACGCGAAATTAACTAATACGAGAAACAATAAATTGTTACTATTTATAACAATGTATGTAAAATTTACCCTCTTAACTAGCTTGATGTACTAGCTTGCTTATCACAAACTGGAGAAGATGTGTAGCCATTTTGCAGCATCAGATATGTTTCTATGGTTGTCTCCATGAGTGATGTTCGCTTTGGTGGAAATATATTGTTATATTTTGAAAACGACCGTTCGACATCTACTGATACGCATGAGTAAAATAGTCTTTGAACGCACTTAACGGATCTGGGGCTGCACCATCACATATTTGTCTTAATTTGGTAACACCGGTGTCTTTATTTAACACACTTGCGAACTTTTTTGAACGTGCTCATTTGTTGCGTCACCTATATCGTGTAGCAGTAGATTTACTTCGTCCACTATTTAGTGACTCCGCTAACGACAACGCACTGTTTTTTAATTTTTTTATGCTTTCATGTAATGGTTTATAGTTCTTCGCAATATTTTTTAAAGCTGTTTCAATGGAAATATCTTCGAATTTTGTCTGGCTTTCCTTAATAGCTGCAGCCTCATCTGGATTGAATTGTAATATCACAGCTTTTATTTGTTGGAAATATTCAGCATAAGAAAAAGCTGCCTGCAACCATGTTCTCCAACGTGTAAGAATCGGCTGTGGTGGTTCAGGAATACCGGGACACTTGCTATGAAACGCACGGAGACGGTTAGGAGATTTAAGAAACACTTTTTTGTACTTGCTATTAATGCATCCACCTCTGGAAAACCTTTTCGAATAGTTTCTGCCACAAGATGTAAAGCATGCACTTTACACGTAACATGTATAAACGTACAACCTTATTCTTGCAAATAACGGCCTACTGAACGCATTGTCACAGCGCCATCAGTCACAAACATCAACACTTGACTTTTTGACAGTTCAAATTTTTCTAACGGCTCCAGCACCACCCTGGTGATTGTTTCGCTAGTACACTAACTTAGTCTTTTGCTAGCTAGTAACAGTGGAACTGTCAGTTTAAGAGGGTCCAGTACTCGTACTATAACATTTAAAACAGAATTTTTTTTACAATCTGTTGTCTCATCAACAGGTAACCACAGTCGTGTATTTTTTAATTCACATTTCATCTTATTTACCATGTCTACGTGTATAGTTGGTAGATAGTTACATAACGTTGTGCGACTTGGTAACTTCACCTGGGCATTGTATTTATTCCAGAACTCTCGAAATGGTTGTTTATCGAGTATATGCAGCGGAACATCACAGGCAATCAGCATTAATAGTAAATCAAACATAAACTGTGTTGTCGAAGGCACGCCATTTTTTTATTTTTATGGTGTACACTATTTACGTGAAGTCCACAATCACGCTTATCCCAGCACATCAAATCTTTCTCGCACACTTTACAAATTATTTTAGCACCATCATAGAATAAATCCGGGAACTCACCTATGAATTTATTCACTTTGTCAGCAAATGGTCGTTTTCAACCCCTGCGTACGTCTGCCATGCTTTATTATTAAATTAATATCAACAATACAGTACAACAAATAAAACAAAAACACAAAAACAATATGCAATACGCCCAAGTGACTTAACGTGTACACAACTCGAAAGCTAATAATAGACTGGACTGGAGAAAGAGTTTCGCGGTCAAGGTGAATGCCGGCGACAGTAAGTACATCTGTACTCAACGACCATGATACACAATTTGCAGCTTTACTTATGAGCCTTAATAATTCACTCGCAATATAACTATAGCTATAACTTATAATTTACTTGAAGTCTAAAAGTTGGATCAAACTTGAAAAACACCATGTGTGCTGCTCCATAGTAATAAAACTTCAATAATAAATTGTCAGGGTCAGGATACTGATGAGTCCAGGACTGGTAGCTACTACTACCTCATATGGTTGATAGAAGGACATACGTAGACAAATAAAAGCAAAAGTATAAAACGAATTTTGAAGTATATGCCGCTTGATACAATGTATTATTCAGAATAACTGAAGCTTGCCATCGCATTAGTATACGTGGTCACGTCACAACTAATATTTGTCCTACATTCGTGACTGTTAAATTTGAGCGTTTTGGTCTGTACATACGTTTGTGCATGGAAAATGAATATTCCACATCCACCGAGGTGAATCGTGCAAATTCCAAATAGTTCTCATGTACAGGAACTGACAAACCGCGTAGATAATTTTCACGAATTTTACGTACATTGTTTTGTATCTCAGGTTCCCGCGTAAAACATTTTTTAATTTATTGTTTATAGCCCGACTTTTGCTGTCTGATAGCCTTTTAACCACATAAAATTCTTAGTACAACATTAACAGCTTTATTACACTGAAAGTCAGTTGTTTCTTTCATTGTCACCCACAAAAATTTATTTCGTACGTCCTCTATACAGGTGACCAACTGTTCGAAAATCTATGACTATAACGATGACATAACGGCATTCTTTCATAATTTCGATTATATTTACAATTAAAGTTGTGTATATTTTGTTTGAGATTGATTGATTGATTGAGATTTGATTAATATCTCGTTTATTTTGAGCATGTTGTGAAATTCTGTACATGTGTAATCAAACTATAGATTTTAATACACTGAACTGATTCTGCGGTTGGCTCCTTGTGAAACATTATTAAATATTTTAGATATATGAAGGAAAATTGCTTTTTTAATGTTTCAAAAATATTTTATTAGAAACTCTACACGTGTTTCGGCTTTTTTAGGCCTTTGTCAAGAGTACAGGGAATACTGAACAGTAAAATTTGTGTCCATTGCTTATATAACTACATCTGGTACCTACTATAAAACTATTGTAAAGTATGTTTTTATAAGTGGAATATTACTTTATTTTTTAAATCTAAATTATTTTATTTAAAATATGGTGGCCGGTAAAAATTTGTTGTTCATTCGTTAAGTTTTTATTATTTTTAACAGCTTTACTTATTTCTAATTGTTCTAATAGATCAAGTTTCTTTCCTTTCTTTTCCGAATGGAGTAATTTGACATTATTTAAATCGATAAAATGATTGTTTTCTATACAATGTGTTGACATGCCCGTACTATATACATTGTTTACAATAGATTTCCTGTTCATCGATTCGCTTTTTTTACATTTCGTCCAGTTTGTCCAATGTATATAGCATCACAGTCACTACATTTTAACTCATATACTCCTGTTTTTTGTAGTTTTTCAGTTTTATCCTTATTATTAATTAACATTTTACCTAAATTATTTTTATTTACTGAAATTGTTCTACATCCTAGTTTATTCAGTTTATTACTAACTCTATTGCTGATCTTAGGCCTATAATTAATGCATTTATATCTCTTATTGCATTCCTGAGAAGAAGCGGCATAAAACTCTTTACGTAATGTTTTCTTTTGTTTGTTTTTTATATCTATAAAGAAAACCTAATAGATAAACTATTAAAAAACAAACAAAAGAAAACATTACGTAAAGAGTTTTATGCCGCTTCTTCTCAGGAATGCAATAAGAGATATAAATGCATTCATTATAGGCCTAAGATCAGCAATAGAGTTAGTAATAAACTGAATAAACTAGGATGTAGAACAATTTCAGTAAATAAAAATAATTTAGGTAAAATGTTAATTAATAATAAGGATAAAACTGAAAAACTACAAAAAACAGGAGTATATGAGTTAAAATGTAGTGACTGTGATGCTATATACATTGGACAAACTGGACGAAATGTAAAAAAGCGAATCGATGAACACAGGAAATCTATTGTAAACAATGTATATAGTACGGGCATGTCAACACATTGTATAGAAAACAATCATTTTATCGATTTAAATAATGTCAAATTACTCCATTCGGAAAAGAAAGGAAAGAAACTTGATCTATTAGAACAATTAGAAATAAGTAAAGCTGTTAAAAATAATAAAAACTTAACGAATGAACAACAAATTTTTACCGGCCACCATATTTTAAATAAAATAATTTAGATTTAAAAAATAAAGTAATATTCCACTTATAAAAACATACTTTACAATAGTTTTATAGTAGGTACCAGATGTAGTTATATAAGCAATGGACACAAATTTTACTGTTCAGTATTCCCTGTACTCTTGACAAAGGCCTAAAAAGCCGAAACACGTGTAGAGTTTCTAATAAAATATTTTTGAAACATTAAAAAGCAATTTTCCTTCATATATCTAAAATATAGATTTTAATGTTTCAACATAATAGTAATAGTAATAATTGTGACTTGTTCTTTGCTCAAAAGTGGTCCATAGAAGAAACTTATGCTACAGTACTATTAGTCCTACTCCCAGATAATGCATACAATATTCCACCAAAATTCCAATATTGTTTGATGGAATATCATTCTTATTAAAATGGTAAAATTATTTGTTTGCAGTTGTATCGAGTTTTTTTTTCTAATTGGAAATTTACAGGTACAAAACTCATTTTGTACCTCAGTTAAAACCAGAATAGAATATAGAAATCAGAACGTTTACTGTCTTTGATTTACAACCAAAATATAGGTTTTAAAAACAGTATAGTTCTGATTAAATAAGAACGGTTGGTCACCTTATCTATAACCCAAAACATGTTTACATACACTTGGTAGATATGTTTTACGCAATGTATGGCTAGTAGGTAAACTATACATACACAGAACATGACACACAAATCATAAAAAAAAATCCTCTTACAGTTTCAGATTGCTACGATTACTAAACTACTACTAGTGACACCAGCATCACAAGCGGACAATCTGCCAAGATTCATATAATTGTATACGGGAAAGTCCTTTATTCCCGCACAGTAGCGCAACTCCGTACTCCTATCCTGGTTCCAATGGTTGCATTTTGCTATAGGTATAGTTTGCGAAACAGATATTGTGACGGGACGTCCGGGGTAAGACGCTACGGAATGCAGCGCCGGATTTAACTGTATTGTTCCCTCGTTTACTTTTTCAATGTAGGTTTTTGTACGCAGTTTAGCTAGCAACAATTTAACAATTGTACAAAAAAGTATTAACTTGAAATAAAATTATTGAATTTAACGTATTGACTACACATACAGCAGTTACAGTATTCAAGTTTACTTAATATAAATTGTTACTATCCAGCCTGAACCGCGAGGAGGTATGAATATTTCTTGCCAAGAAAGGATGGGTATGGAATATTAGTAAAGAATTAAGAGAGTATTTAAAAAATAACAAGAAAGCTTTAAAAACAAAATAAAAACAAAAATTATACTCTCAAAATTGTAACAACACTGTACACCAGCATACTCAGGCTATCTTATTACCCGGTAATATGGAAATTCGCACAATTACAATGATACCCAAACTAGGCAAACCAGTAAAGGGAAATTACCTCGCATCGCCCGATTAGTCTACTTCCTATCCCATCATAAATGTTTGAAAAACTGCTAATGGGTAGAATTAAAATCGATTTAGAACTATCAACCATAATTCCTGACTACCAGTTTGGTTTTAGAGAACATCATTCAACCATATAACAAACACACAGAATAGTCAACCAAATTAATAAAAGCCCTGAAGAAAAAACGTTATGTACATCAGTATTTCTAGATGTTGCACAGGCATTTGATAAAGTCTGGCACATCGGACTCTTATATAAAATCAAAAGCATTTTTCCAAGCCCGTACTACCTACTACTTAAATCATACATGTCTGAAAGGTACTTCCCGATTAAGTATAACTCCGCATACTCCAGTTACCATCAAGTAAACTCAGGAGTACCTCAGAGGGGCGTATTGGCTCCGCTATTGTTCCTAATTTATACCGCAGGGCGCAGATGCACCAACTACAAATGACGTAACCATCGCAACATTCGCGGATGATACAGGGGTGTTATCAATAAATAACGACCCAATAGTGGCATCACAGCAACTACAACATCACTTAAATATCCTGCAAACCTGGTTTAGCAAATGGAAAATAAATATCAATGAAACGAAATCTGTACAAGTAACATTTACCACAAGACGCACAACATGTCCACCAGTATTATTGAACAATACCCAAATTCCAATTCAAACTGAAGTGAAGTACCTAGGACTACAATTAGACCAAAAACTCACTTGGCAAAAACATATTAAAATGAAACGCCAACAACTAAACAACTAAACGTAAAATTTAGACAAATGTCATCGCTATTGGGACGAAAATTCAAATTATCGCTAGAAAACAAGATTCTCTTATACAAATGCATAAAAAAACCCATTTGGACGTATGGTATTCGACTGTGGAGATACACAAAACCATCTAATACGAAAATTATACAAACAATCCAAGATTCTACGCTCCATAACCAACGCACCCTGGTACGTATCTAACCACACCATACATAATGACCTGCAAATACCATTTGTCACTGATGAGATCAAGAGACTTACAACCCACTATATAGAAACTTTAGAAGGGCATGAAAATAACCTGGTTGAAGAAATGAAAAACCCACCAAACGTAACACGAAGGCTCACAAGACAGTGGCCCACAGACCTACAGCCGATGAATGAGATTAATTAGCTCCTGTCAAATATAATCCGGAAGTGGTACTTACAAGAGAATGGTCATTGGACGATCTCTCTTCCCCTGTCATTCATGATCATAACATTTACTTATTACTTCAGTATTGTAAGTAGATTGTAAATAAGCAGTTAAATAAAAAAAATTAATAATGCAGTTGATATCACAAAACTCACTTCTTCACTTCATATCACCTCACTTTACCTCCCCTCACATTACTTCTTCCTTTGAATCCTCGTCCTTCTTATTCCACTATTTATATGAAATTTGACAATTTTTAAATAATCACCCTCAATTGTAATTACTTTCCTAATTCTTTTTCCCAATCTTTCTTATTAATTTTCGACACTTCATTTTGAATGAACTACGAATTTTTTATCGAATTTCGGAAAAATATTTCCTTTTCTGACGTTTTTCTTCAATTTACACCAAATTAATTCAATCGGGTTGAAAATACAGAAATATGGCAGTAATCTCAACACTTTGTGACCATATCTCTCCGCTACATTATCTAATATACTTCTCATAATTTTCTCATATTCCATTAAAAAAAATTGTAACTTCAGCTTAGTAGAACTCGTGTTAGGAATTTTATACAGTTGTCTCTAAATGGTACTTCGCATTGTCAAAAACAATAATGCTATTCGGTTTTAATTTTGGAATTAGTGTATTTTCAAACCATTCCTCAAATATTTCTCCCTCCATGTTCTTGTAGTAATCCACGTTACAGTTTCAATGCATTATCAACCCATCCATCAACTGATCCACAGTGTAATATAATCAACCGAGTCCCTTTATTAGGGGGCAATGAGATTGGTTGACATTTCCTAGATCCATCAGTCCATCCTTTTTTTACGGTGTCATGAGTATCATACCAAGTTTCATCTAGATAATAATTGGTATATTTTCCCTCCTGCGTTCTTTTATCTCTTCTAGATATAAATTTCGCCAATCCACATTCGTCTACTTTCCATAATCGCCATGCGTTTATTAATAGTTTGATATTTAAATCGAATTTTTTCTCAGCCAAGTTCCTAAAGTTCTTTTGGTATATTTTAGATGAGAATCTATTTCTTTCAATTTTCTGTGTACCACGTCAATAGCTGGAATTTCATTTTTCTGGTACACGTCGTAAACTAAAGTTCTTAAAAGTTTTGCTAACGATTGGTCCAGAGTTTTCAATTGATCGGCGTCGGATCTTTGTTTTCTTGGAAGGGCACCTTCTTTCATCCGTTTGTGTATTGTGGGACGGGGAACGTTAGTCAAAGATGCTGTTTCACCTAGTACATCCAAATCATACAAATTAGAGTCATTAACTCATCGCTTTAAAAGATTACTGTAAACGTTGAGGCAAATTTGTTTCGCTTGCTCTTTCAAATGTAACCGATTTTTCCTTACTGAAAAACTAATGAACTTTGATATTCACTGTAATCACTATCACTTTCATTTTCACAAACACAATAAGATACAGACGTAGAGGCCTCCCACGGTAGAAACATTTTTGCATCAAATACCTTCTTAAATTATTTTCAAAAACACATCAGCAAATAAACAGATATTAAATTAGTATTATTTATCTTATAATATTATACTTACAACATATCAGTACTGCTAGAATGATTCAGTAACAAAATTAAGTCCGGCCCTGTAGTATCACAGAATGTAAGTGAAACTCCGCCTCGGTCGCGTGCCAACAAAAACAACAATCATCGTTCTCGCTTTATTGTGAGCGGTGTAAAAGACAGAAGATGTCATGTGTTATCCATTTCCCGTCCACATGTCGCGTCACAATATAGGTTTCGCTGACGATGTATAAATACACACACAGATGATTTTTTATGTGGCGTGTTTATTAATATCTATATTTGTTTTATAAGTGCCGGCTCTGAAAAATGGAATACAAAACCGGAAGCTGATAATTATAATTTATTTAGTGACAAGTGTGCATTCTTCATTAATTTATTACCTAGTTAATTTGTCTTGATAATAATATGATACATGTAATACATGTATATCTACCAGTAGGTATAATGACACGCGAGTTTAGTTATAAAAAAATGTGCCTGCTTTGCTTTATATCCAGCTCCGTGCCTAAACAGCCATTATAAAGGCAACGTGTGAAATTATGCAGCCAATAAATTGCAAAAATGTGCCTATGCATGCATGTGAACCAGAAATAAAAACCTATTTAAAAGCAATTAAACCAAATGATTTATGAATTAATATGGACTGGAACCTCACATAAGTAAAATGTATTGATAAAGTAAACATTGACGATGAGGTTTGTGAGTTGGGCACATGCAGAAGCAGAAAAAACTTGCATATTGGCTAGTGCTACCGGTTTCTAGCGTACACTAGCATTAAATTCTAATTGCACAATTGAAACGCCGCACTATGGAGCGAGAACGACAATATGATTTCAACAATACCAAATATGAAAACCTGAATTACGATCTGAAATATTTATTTTCTAATAGGCAATAGACTAAACTTAATATTTTATACAGTCTATTTCTTTAAACGTTGATTGTATTAAGTTAGAGAATTTGGAATCGTGAGGTTCGTTAAGGTTGACAACGAGGTTAATAAATTATGATTTTGGCCCATTTTCAATAAACAAATTCGTACTTAAAAAATTATTAAATTAATAAGTTTTATACAGGGTGATTTATTAAGAATGGGAAAAAACAGGAGATTATTAGAGACCAAAATATGACCATTGAGCCTAACATGCCTCATACAAATGTTATTGGTTCAAAGTTGCAATTTTATTCGGAAATTTCTCAATAATCTTGAAAGTTTTCATAGTATCAACTTGAAAACTCGAAAACATATAGAGATATCGGAATTAAACAAGGGTCAATTGTTTATGTAAAGAAGGACGCTCTTTTAGATTTTTGATTCATTTTTCCCATAAATCGGTTGTTGCACTAAGTCAAAATTTTAGTAGAATCTATCAGTGGCGGTTCGTGGGTCAAGAGATAGGGAGGTCAATTAGAAAAGTTTACTGTATTACCTACCTTTTAAAGTGATTTAAATTCCAAGTCGATCCTCCGGTCTTTTTGAGATGCAAAGTGGTCAATTACTTTTTTCATTAAAGTCTTTTATCTTCTTTATTAATGCCCTTTCTATGGTAAGCATAGCTAAAGAAGATAACCTCTCCTGACCCATGGTATTTCTTAAAAATGTCTTTATTCTTTGTAAGGTGGAAAAACAACGTTCACTTTCGACGGTAGTCATAGGGAGAGTACACAAGATATTTAACAGTTTGACACTTTCAGAAAAAGTATTGCACAAATTATTGTTAATAAAAAGCTGTAACAAAGCAACTGCACCTTCATTATTGGAAAAATCCTCTCGGCTATATAATACTTCTAATTCAGTTTTAAGTTTCAAATGATTCTAATATCAACTGTACCAAGAAGTGTTGCTAGACTACAACAGTTATTCATATGACTTGATGCAAGCGAATGTTTCTGTACTTTTATTTTCAAATGTTTCAAGTCAGTTACACCTATTTTGGACCATATAGGATCAGGATCATCACCAAATAACAGGCATGGGAAACAAAAAAATGCATTTTTTACCTCGCATCCGCAAATCCACTCGGATAAATCGTACATTGAATTTCGAAAATACCTATTAACTTCTTTTTTCTTATCAAGAGATGTTTGCTTTATCGTCATATTAGGTTTTGGACGGCCACCACCTTTGAATTTCACTCGGTCTTCATAACCCAACTTGTGTCCATCTTTCAGTTTTAATATATTTTGTACAACACTCATATTTAATAGTAAACACCAAAAACACTGTTTTACTTAATTTCACGACAAGTAGAGAATTACTAATAAAATGTTCACAAATAAAAACATTAAAAACAATACGACAGAATTTACCGACCAACGCGTACCTAGTCAGCATTAAGACTGCTCTACTCACAGAGAACCTATGTAGTCTGTGGCTCTACTGAACTTGCGTTAGGGAAGTACTTACAAAAAATGTTCGTTTTTCATTTTTACGTCACATCGTTGCAAAATTTGAAAAAATTGAGAAAATTCAATTTAAAAAGTTCTTAATTGAATACTAATTTTTGGCCACCCTGTACATTTTTAGGATATGAAAATGATTCAAAAATATTAATTATATGTCTCGTAACTGGTATTCACATAAGTTTTTCTTAAAACCCATAATTGTGACTGTGGTGATTTTTTTTATATCCATCTGCAGATGGCATTATTTCAACAAAATAATTCGTTACATCAGAGTGGTTGGGAGATGAACCAATAATATGTGCAACTTTAACTACCGAAAATGGGTCTTCCTTTTTAGTTGACACGATAGACACATTTGGACATCCACATACATCTGTATATATAACAGGACTTGCAACAAACTTAATTAAAACTCTAAACACTGACTATACCTGTACAGTAAGCAGTTTTGTGACGGATAATGCTGCCAATATGAATGCTATGAGAAAAAAAATTAAAGAGTCAACAGAACCAAATGTTATTACTTACGGTTGTGCTTCACACATTTTAAACTTGTTATGTTAGTGAAATTAAGGAACACGTTACGTTTGTTGTGAAATACTTCCGAAACAATCATTTTGCCTCTGCCACATACGCAAAACACGGAGGAAAAAAAACTTACTTTACCTTCTGACGTAAGATGGAACTCACTTGCCGACTGCTTAGAGGGTTTCGTTAAATCATGGCCCACACTTTTTAAAATTAGCGAGGAACATAAAAAAAAATTGACAGCATAGTAAGACAGAAAATATCAAACATTTATTTAAAAAGAACTGCTGAAGATTACTTATCACTACTAAACCTATATCTGTTGCACTTGATAGGCTTCAAAGAAACGATGCAATTTTATCAGACGTCGTAGAACAATTTAAAATTCTTGAGTCGTATTTTGACGAAACTGAAATTAACTTAAGGCAAATGCAAACATTTAGATACCGATACGGTCAGTGTATCACCTCATACCATTTGCTAGCCTTCATTCTAGACCCTACGAAAACAAAGCATAAATTAACAGAAACTGAAAAGAATCGTGCTTTAGAAACCGCTATTGAATTATATCCCGAAAGTGGTTTACTACCACTGATTTATTAAATTTCTGGCAAAATCTGAGCCTTTTGCCGATATTATGTTTTACCAAGAAATTCTTAAAAACACAAAACCCTTGGACTGGTGGAAATCCCAAAAAAATATTGATGTTATTGACAAATTATTCCCGATTATCAAGCAACTATTTTCTGCTGCAGCTAGTTCAGCCTCGGTTGAGAGAATATTTTCGACATTTGGTTTGATTCATTCTAAGGTTCGAAATCGTTTAGGGACCGAAAAAGCAGCTATATTAGTTTTTTTGTATAAACTTTACAATAATTAACCTAATTTAAAATTTTTGTTTTGGAGTAAAGCATGTTTTATTTTCATTTAGAGTTGGTTCTGTTTAATTAGTTTACTTTCGGTTTCTGCTTTTAAGTAGGCACCTAATTTATAATGTACATTTAAGAAGGTAACTTTTGTTTTATGTATATGTGTAACCTAACTGTTCTTTTTTTCTTTTTATTTGAATTTTTTTTTCAGTTTAATTTGTATCCAGCTTTTAAATAAACTATACTTTTTATTTGAATTTTCTGAAGTTTGATTTACTGGCTTTACACAACTTGATTTAAATCATGATTTAAATTTAAAAAATCAGTTGATTTAAATCAAATTGATTTAAATCGTCGCAACCCTGGGAGTTTGTGCTTTTGATTGAGCAAATGAGTTTATTCTGAAAATGTGCGTCACCTTTGGAAACCTTTTAACTGATTGTGAGGAAAAAATCTCAAAAATTTATTTAAAAATAAAGATTATATTGTGGTTGTATCTTCTTAAGTGCGGCACACTGTAGACAGACACCAGCATGTGTTTATTTTTAGCTTTAATTCTAAAACTAACCTTCTCGAAAATTGATGAAATAATATTCTTCCTAAAAAATTGAAATTTTATTTCAACACATCAAAGACAACAGTGCGGTTTAAAAAATTACAATAATACCCCGTTTTCTTGGGAAGTCTACAAGTAGTTTATTTATGTTATATTAACAACCTGTTGAAAAACGTGACTTGCACGGGTTTGATGATTGATGTTTGTATTTTATTTTTGATCCCAATTACTGGAAATACATTTGTAAAGATGTTTCAGAAAATTTACCAGCAGATTCTTTTGATGAATCACTTATTTGTTGCCATACAAAATTGTACCATTTTTATACTTCCAATTAATGATAACGATAACTGACTTTATGACTAGCGAGCGGACAAAATTTCAAACGTTTTCAGTATTGATAATAATAATAATAATAATAAACTTCTTTGATGCAGTAAGTATACAAATATATAATGCATACGGTAACTCACGCAAAGGGCGAAATTTAGTTGGTATGCCCATCCTGCTATATTTTTACACTTAATGAGGTGAAATAAAACTAAGTTATGCAAGGTGGGGCAATAGTGCGTCCGACTTCAATATCTCGAGTTCCATGATAGCTAGAAACTTGATTTAAAAACATATGTAAACTAGACAAAAAAAATCTATAACCGGAAATTGTTTTCGAATATACAGGGTGAGCCAAGACGATTCTACAAGGTTTGTATTTTTTTATTTTCTTTTAGCTGTAATTTTGTTTGTATTTATCGCACATTTTAATACGACATAATATATGAATAAATTCCTTATTAATAGTACTAATAAATTGAGTTTTGCCCAAAAACCATTTTGATAAACTTTATTTACTTATGTAATTTAGTATTTTTGACGGGATTTCGATTTTTCTAGCATTACACGGGTCAATTAGTATAAATCGGAACTGTCATGGCACACTTAAATGGAAAACTAAAAATTATATTTTAAAAAATATTGACATTTGAAATGTCACTTATTTGGTATCGTTGGATTCAGATAATTATGCAGAATTCAAAAATGCAATAATATACAGGGTGTTCCATTTAAAAATTGAAAGTTAGTGTCACTTCCAGCGAAACCGGAAGTGAAATAAAATCACTTGTATGTCAAAAAGTGCTACTTATTATGTATATAAGATATCTCAAATTTCAGTCAACTATCTTCAAAAATAAAGGAGAAAAGGGGGTGTACCATGTTCCTGTTACATCCGGTATATTCAAAAACAATTTCCGGTTATATACTTTTTTATCTAGTTTACTTATGTTTTTAAATCAAGCTTCTAGGTATCATAAAACCCTAGAAATCGAAGTCTGACGCACTATTGCCCCACCCTGTATCATGCATATGGTAACTCATGCAAAGAGCGAAATTTAGTTGGTATGTCCATCCTGCTATATTTTTACGCTTAATGAGGTGAAATATAACTAAATTATATATAAAAAATTAATGTGAAATAAAAATAATACAAAAAATTCCACTTGTGTCCATATACCGGGTGACCCAGGAGTAGAGTGGTCCACAACTTTTGACTTTTATGAAAATTAACCTTACCCCCTAAAATGGCACCTTTTTATGATAATTTTGTCAAACGTTGGACTAATTCAGATAATGGGAACTGGTGCCAGCGGGACTTTGTAATGTTGAAATTGTTGAAAGTTTTTTGATCTTTCCGAACATTTACAAAAAATAAAAATTGAACAATATCATGATGTATTAGATGTGGTTAATTCAAAAATAAACCATTTAGCATCTGCCGTTGCTGCTAATTTAATACTTATA
The DNA here is from genome assembly GCA_029963845.1 of Rhamnusium bicolor. Taxonomy (NCBI): domain Eukaryota; kingdom Metazoa; phylum Arthropoda; class Insecta; order Coleoptera; family Cerambycidae; genus Rhamnusium; species Rhamnusium bicolor. Next base: position 35,870 of record JANEYF010005208.1, on the reverse strand, counting down.
TTCAGGGCGTTGGGTAAGGGGTAATATATTGTTTATATTAATAAATCGCTGTTTCCCCTATTTTACAGTCAATGTTTCTTTTTTAAAATTGGGGTACTGTTTTCTATAATTTGTTATTATTTGAAGAACAAATTGTTTTTGTTCTTCATTTTTGTTAATGTATTATTGTAATCTGTCATTAACATTTTTCGTTTTTTTTTTTAATGGCTTTCGGTCAAGGACCATACAGCTAGCCGCAAAGTACTTAATTGTTAAGTACACAATAAAATTTAATGTAAACCCTGACTAATGTCGTGAATACCTATGACTAACCTAATCACAAGACAAAAAAAAAGAGAATGAAATTAAAGATTATAAACGAAAATGATATAATAGGGTCACACGCTTCTCCTCCTGGAGTCTACTAGGACATTTTAAATTAGGCAATACAAAGTGGACCACAGTAGGAAAAAACAAAAATAACCTACAATTTAACTTTAGTGTCTTCTAGAAAATCTATTATATAGTTATGTTTTCCTTGATCCTATACATAAGCTTAGAATATTAAAAGGTGCCAACATATTGCAGTTCTCTGCAATATTGCTATTTATCTACTAGAAGAATTTTGAAATTTCGCACAACCAAAGAAGATGTGGTCGAGGTCCGCTATTGTATTACATGTATCAGAGTTTGGTGAGGTGTTGGTGTAGATACCAATTTTGAATAAGTGCGTTGGATAGCATGCATGACCAAATTTTAGGCGTATAATAGCTGTCACATATTTCTTCGAAACTTGAAAGTCTTCATACCAAAATTTATTAGAGATGTCGGTGTGTATCAACGTGTACCTGGTAGGGTTGATAAAACAATATTCATTCCATTGGTAGTTCCATTTCCATTTTAATACATTTATTGAATTTTATAATTTGACAATACATATTCTTGAGACTAAGGTGTATTTTATTTACTTCATTTGACAATCAGATGTGCTTTTTGGAGCGAGCGATACACTTCGCGTACGTGGTAAACGCCCGTCCAGGCCGCTGTTATGACCAAGCTATCTTAAATATAATAATTGTGTGTCTTACCGCCCTTTCCAAAAATAATAAGACGTCAGTCGTGCTAAATACTGCTGTTAAAAAAAGTTGACTGAAAGTGCTCAAATCTTTTAATACCTAGGTGATTTATATGATATAACACAGGAAAAAAACTATAAAAAACCTGTTCTAAAAACATGGAGGTTGAGACTTTGTTGTTGGTATTAGGTTTGTTCGTAGAGACAATTAGTGATAGTTTTCTCACTGTAGAGATGCGATTATTATGAGAGCTCTACAATAACAAACGTTCTGATTGAACAAACACATCTCTACAACAATTACCGTATGCTTCTGACAGTTTCAAATGGTTGGAAACTGTTCTACGAACAAGCCTATTATAATTTACTTTGGGTGATTAGGCTGAGTATAGGGTGAGGTAGGTATGTGATAGGTGAGTTATGTTCTTGTGGTCTGTCTGTGTGTCTGTTGGGTTATCTCGGTTCGTCGTAAAGTGGTGGTATCTCATTTAAGTATTTGTGCGTATGTTGTGTGTTGTCAATCTTCACGCCTGAGTTAAGTTTCTAGTCAAGTTGGAAGTTTGCGTGTTAGATTTTAAAAATTTCTGTGGTAGTTCCAATTTGTTGTTAGCATAGTATGTAAGTCTGTTAAACCAGGTTTGTGTTCTAGTGTGAATCCGGAGAAAACGCCTTCTTTAGCCACTGCATCGATGTGCCTATTTTGTTTTAATCCTATGTGGGCTTTGATCCAGACAAAAATAACTTTTTTTCCAGATAAATTCATTAGGTGTATTACGTGTTTTATTTTAGTGATATACAGGTTGGTTTTGTAATTAGTAGAAGTGTATTTTCTATTGCCGTGAGTACAGATAGAGTCGGATAGAATAATTGATATTGGGGATTGCCTCGTAAAATATTGTTTATACATACATTCTGCGATCTTGGAATTATCTTTGATAAAAAGTTGTCCTTCTCAAATCATATTATTCATACAACAGCTAAAACTTATAAAACTCTTGGCTTTATAATTAGAAACACCATACATTATAAGAATATTGATGTAATAAAACTGCTGTACACAACTGTTGTCAGATCTAACTCGGAACGAAAATTTAAAGAAAGTTCAGTGTAGTTTTTTAAAATATTTAAGTTATAAAGTAGATGGAATATATCCCGCTAGTGGTCATTCCCAAGATTAACTTCTCAATAGATTCCTCTTGCAATCTTTGGAGGTTAGACGATCCAAGGCATATTTAATATTTCTTCATAAGCTGTTACATAATTATGTCGATTGTCAACAAATTTTAAGCACACTTAATTCTCATGTTCCCAAGCCAGCATCAAGACAAATACATAGATACTTTTTATCTGCCAACTGCTAGAACCAATATAAAAAAGTACTCTCCTTTACGCAATATGTGCAATAATTACAATGACCTACATGCGCCTGCTAACATTTTCAGCTGCAACTTAGCCGCCTTAAAAAAAATAAAGTCTCGTGAAAAATATGAAAAAGAGTACCAGCTATTTAATTGTTGGATGGAGACTAGGCAAATAAGAAAAATATGTGAAAAAGTGGTCCTATTTTACTTTTCCAAAAAATGCGCCGATTTGAAGCGTTCAACATTATGGAGCCAATACAGCATGTTGCGATCTACACTCCAAATTAAAGACAATATCGATATTAAGTTTCCTAAATTAGTAGCTTTTTTAAAAAGGAAATCTGCTGGATATAAAGCCAAGAAAGCCAATACTTTTTCAAGGAAGGATATCAACAAGTTTATTGCAGAAGCTCCAGATGAAACTTACTTCCATATGAAGGTAAGATTGATCGCTATTGTTGAATAATAAATAAAAACGTAACGCAGCATTTTTTATTAGAAAGTATATATATGACAATTAAATGACATTTTAGGCAGTTATCATAAGTGCATTTTCCTTTTTCAGGTTGTGCTTATATTTGGAATTGCTGGGGCATGCGGTAGCGATGAATTAGTTAAAATGGTACTTGAGGATATCAGTGATAAAAACGATATTTTGGTGGTATCTGTCTTGGATATGTATAGAAAATATCTGGACTGTCGGTCCCCTGAAACATGTCATTCTAGATTTTTTGTAACTTATGCTAAAGGGAAATGTACAAACCAGGTAATTGGCAAAAACACAATTGCCAGAATTCCATACAGAATAGCAATATTTTTAAATTTAGATGATTCGAAAGGCTATACTGGACACAGTTTCCGCCGTACTTCAGCTACGTTATTAGTCAATGCTGGAAGTGACATTCTCACTCTAAAAAGACATGGGGGATGGCGAACAAACGCAGTAGCAGTAGGGTACTTAGATGATTGTATTTCTAAAAAATGTGAGGTAGCCAGCCAAATAATTACGGGAGAAAGTACTACTTCAAGTACCAAAAAACGTTGTCTTGTTTTTGAAAATTTTGTTTCTACAAGTACTTCATCAGCGACCAAGACTTTGGAAAACAACAAACAGGAACTGATCTCCACCAGCAGAGCCAATATTTCTTCAGGGGCAATCTCCATTAGTAATTTAACTAATTGTACCATAAATTTTAACAATATTTAGTTACTGATGTTAATTCACACCTCGATTTAAACTGTTTTCAATTTTTATAAATAAAAATTAGTAATAAAAAAAATCTGTTTCAAAGAAAAGCATTCATTTTCAGGAAGTTTGTGTATCAATAAAAGAAGTCTATACACTACTATTACAGCTATTTGAAGTTTTTACTTGTTTGCTTCCAGAGGGAGCCAAAGTATTTTCTTCCCTAGGGAAGCAAAGTATTTTCCTCCCGAGGGAGGAAAAGTACTACTTTGCTCCCTGAAATGAGGAAGCAAAATAGTATTTTCTATGTAGGGAGTAGAAAAATATTTTAATTTTTAATTTATTTTCTATTTTTATATTTTTTGTATTGTTTTTAATTGTATTTCTTTGTATTGTTTTTAGTTGTAGGCCTACTCTGTTGTTGGGTCTTTAACCTGTTGTGTAGTGTAAATAAATAAATAAACAAATAAAATAAAAATGACGCCTCATATATTGCTATTGCCTCTGTAGTAAAAAGTTATAAAAATGTTATGCCTCTCTCAACTGTATCATTTACAAGTTTCAATTTATTAACAATTGCAATAGCCGATTTACAACTTACATTTTCTGTCCATAATTCCGAAGTTAGTTTTAACAAGTCTGTATTTATTTCAGAACGTTTAAAGAAATCGTTTGCAGTTAATGAAACAAAGTCATAAATTGATTTATAAATAATTTGTCCGACTTCATAGTGCTTTAATGAAACCCGCTTATTGTCTTTTTCATTTGATCCCTCTTTCGCTAAAGCTGCAACTATTTTATTTTTTAACTCGCTAGATAAGTCCTTATCGAAAAATGATAACGCAATGCATTCGGCCTTAAAAACCAAGTGGTTTACCATTTTTTTTATTGTAACCTTTGATATTGCTACCTGTATTTCTTGATATTTCAATATTTCAGTCGTTACAATAAAAACACAGATATCAGAAATATTACTCACTTCGCGAGGAGTTAATTTAAATTCTTCCCTAAATAAGAATATTTTTAAGCAATAAATTGCTTTTGCCATTCATAAATGCTCTTGGGGCAAATACAAGAATTTGTTCTTGAACTGGTTGCAAAATATTTAATTCTTCTAAATTATCCGAGAGTTAATACTATGTGTCATATAGTGGGCAGGTAAAGAAGCGGACTTTTCTGATCCTAATGTAAATGTGGCTTCTTTGAGAATCATCAGTATTTTAAATATGCTCCAGTCTGTAGACGTGAAACGGTTGTTTTCAGACTACAAATGGATTTTTAATGACAGGCGCCAGAATCTAACTCCAGATTATTTAGAACAATTATTAATAACATACTTTTATTCCAGTGCCACAAAATAATTGTTATAGTGCGATAGTGTTTTTTGCTAAATGTTCATATAATTCTAGACATTACAAAAATCGCCCGTCAAAAGTATAAGGTAAGATACTGTCTATTTTGTCATTTTTACACATCAGAATATTGATGTGTTCGCACATGAGCTGATTTCGCTCCTGATATTCGCGAAATGACTATCTGCGTTGCGACCTCTAGTGATAAACTAACGAGTTAATGAATTGCATCTACCAGTGTTTGATTCTGAGATGCTCCTTGTTACGTTGCGTGTGCCAACTGTGCACTGACGAAGGCAATAACCAAAAACCGGTCTGCGAATGGCATACACGACGGATTCAAGAAGAATTTCCATTTACATATTTGGTAAAAATCTTTTACTAGTGAGCAATCGAATTTAAAGTGTGTGTGGCTACTTTATTTAATTTTAAATTAAATAAAGTGAGACTGGTACCTTGTATTTTAGGTGATACTTTGAGTGTTTATTACTTACTATTTGTAAATTAATCTCACCTCACTGTTGGATTCCTTTGCTATTTCTAATTTTTATTATATCTTTAGTAGTTAGTATATTAATTTTAATTTAGTAATTACAATTTTCTCATGAATATCGGACATATTATTTGCACAAGTTTCATGGAAGGCACTTTTAAAATTATAAAAACAGTATTACATGAATTTTAAGTATGTTCGATAGAGAATGTTATTTAGACATTGGCATGCATTGGACAATTGTAAGTAACAACGTCAAAGGAAACATCAACTGTTTAATACAATTAATAATTAATAATAATATGTACGTAACTTAATTATTAATCATCACCGAGTGTTACAATATACCCTCGTATAAGGATCTTATGTGCTGGCACATAAGTTCCTTTAAATTATATACAGGATGCAGGATGATTCAAAATACTCCAAACATGGTCTAGGGTAGATTCTTCGCATCATAATAAGAATAAAGGTTTCTATACACAGGACTAATAATATCAGTCGCAAGAAGGTGAAACCACAGAACTTGGGCTACCTTAAGGATTTACTCTAATGAAACAATCTGTCAAGATGTAGTAAAAGAATATCTTCAACTTACTAAACTTTGCACGAAACAAAATTGCTTTCGATTCAACTATAATTTCTTCGAACAACATGAAGGAACATCAATGAGTAACTCTTTATCATCATTCGTTGCGTTGCCATTTTATAAACAGATTCGAGACAGAAGCAAAAGAATAATTCGAGTATATCCCCAGGGTTTGGTTTAGGTATCTGGATATTTTTGCAACGTTTGATATAAAAGTCGCTGGCATTGATTTGTTTCTAATTTAAACAGTCGTTTCGCGTCAGTTAAATTCACATATAAAATTGAAAACTCTGGACAACCACCATTTTTAGATGTTTTAATAATTAGAAATAGTGAAAATAAGTTGGAACTTGACGTAATATACAGAAAAGACAACCAGTACTCTAAAATATATCCCTAAGGACTCTCACCATTGTACTCAACACAAAATAACAAGTTATCATTTTCTAGGTCATCTCTTATTAAGCATCCCCCTCAATAAGGAAAGGTTTGAAAACGAAAAGGCATTGATTAAGGACCTAGCTGCGAGTAATGAATATTCTGTAAGTTTAATTGATAAAATAATTAGGCGTACAGTTAAAGAGATACCTCGAAATTCTTAGACCTTTCAAAATTAAAGAGAAAATCCGAAATTTGCATCGATTCCATTCGATCCTCGAATCGCCCGTGGTATTGGTATGATTTTTAAAGATATCGGTATGACAGTGGTTTATTCATCGGGAAGTAAACTACGACAACTTTTAGGAAATTCAAAACACAAAATTGACACAAACGAATAGTGGGGGATTTACGAAATTAGCTGTAAGGACTGTAATAAAAAGTATGTTAGTCAAACTAGACGATCAATTCAAACTAGATTCAAAGTGCATATGGCACCACACTGCAGCTATTCACAAACATTTAAAGGACACTTTTTCAAATGGTTGGATAGGAAGAGGAAGTCCCCATAGTTGGCCTGCCAGAAGCCCTGATTTTACCAAATGGATTTCTTTTTGTGGGGTATGTTAAGGAGCAACAAAACTCCTACAACTACAAAAGAAAATATGAAAGACAGCATAAGGAAAGTTTTTTAGAATATTAATGTTAATATTTTAAGAAATGTCAGTAGATAATTTTTTCTAGAATTAAACCTTGTCATTTTTGTCATTTGACACACGTCACTAGTGAAAATTATTAATAAAAGTATTTTGGCAGAAATCTCGTTAATCTTTTAATTCAAATTTTTCTTTTTTCTTCATTATCTTAGGTAGTGTTAATTCTTGGGATTGATGAAGATGTCGACGAGAACAACTGACATTTCTTCAGTTTGAACAAATTAAAAAGTAGCGGCTGATGAAATTTTGGTCAGATATCAGTATTGGAGCATGGAATCTAAGTGATACATTAAGGCATAACTGTCAAAACTAAATGAAGAAGTTTTGCAGGCAAATAATTGGGTTTGAAATTTGCGAAATGGAGTGGGTGTCCCGCAGGTTCTTTTTTTAGACAATTCGTAAAATATTTGCAAAACTTTTTTTTTTCAGATTCAGGTATGTCGCCAGATTTAAAAATTCATAAAAAATGTTGTTTTTTTATAAAGTTGCAGGGAACATTTCCACTGATTGAGACTCCTAATACAAAAACAAAGGTATGAGGAGAATTTCAAAAGAAAATAGCTGCATTTCTGAATTAAAGATAAAGATGCAGTTTACTTGTTAAACGACTGTTACTCAAAGATCAGTATCTGTCATTGATAGTTCTTCTTCTTCTTTTTAAAAGCATGCAGCTACGTTTAACAAAATCATTATTAATGATTTTTTTAATATCAAAATTCAAATATCTCAAAAAATTTTTGGGATAACATGGCACATGTTGGTCTTTTATAAATCAGAAAAATGGGGAAAATCGAATTATTTTAAAACATGCATTATTCAAAATCCGGATTCTGCGAAAAAAATTAGTTAACGGAGGTCTATACCTTTTTGACACATTTACAAATAAACAAGTTATTTCAAAAAAGGACATTTTCGCGTAATGACCCTGCATTGCATATGTCATTTATTTTGTATATCCATCACCAGTCTATATGGATATTCTGAGAATATGCATAGAATGTAAAAATATTATGTCGACATTTTCCTGACTAAAGCCCACGTCCAAATAAGTGAAATAAATACATTAGTAATATTGTACCCAGAAGTTGCAAACTAGGAATTCTTATTTGATTGACATCTTACTAGGGACTAGGAATATTGAAATATTTTTTTTACAACACATTTACATACATGGTGATTCATTAAGAATGGGAAATCTCCAAAATATGACAATTGAGCCCAACATGCCTCATACAAATGGTTCTGGTTCAAGAGATACAGGGTGTACAAAGTTAAACTTATATTTTGAAATTTTTCAATAATTTTGAAAGTTTTCATAATGTCAACTTCAAAATTGGCAGCTTTACAAACATAACGACATGACACATAAGAATTTGCAACTAATTACAACATTGCCCACAGAGGGCGCTAGTTATACTCTACTGCTTTGAGAAATCGAGGCATTTCCTTGTCTGTAAAATTATGGGCAAAACGAATCAAAACTCTGAAAGAGCATCCCGTTTTACATAAAAAAGTGACTCAATATCTCTGTCCATTTTCAAGATATTTGCTCTTAAGTTTCAATACATTTCATTTTTATGCAATTTTTAATCTTTAAAATAACTTTATTTGTAGATAGTAAAAATAAAAATTATGAATCTGTATGTCTATGCTATTGCTATTTAGTAGTTATAATTTATCCGGCACACTTTGTATTTTAAGGGTTAAAAATTGCATAAAAATGAATTGCACTAACACTTTTAAGAGCAAATATCTCGAACACGGATATAAATATCGAAATTAAACAGGAGTCACTTTTTATGTAAAGAAGGACACTCTTTCAGATTTTCGTATCACTTTGCTCATAATTCTACAGGCAACAAAAATGTAGACTATAACCAATGGTCTCTGTGAGTAACGTTACAATTAATTGCAAGTTCTTATTTGTCATACCAAAAAAAAAGCAACACTATCAATTTTCAAGTTGATACTACGAAAACTTTCAAAATTATTTAGCAATTTCAAAATAAAATTCTAATTTTGAACATCCTGTATCTCTTAAAGGTTCTATCGTCATATTTTGGTCTCTAGTATCCCCAGTTTCGAGATTACTCATTCTTAATGAATCATCCTGTATCTTCCAAATTTTAAACACACATACACAAATAAACCTTTTTTGGTATTTGAATCCAGGGTGGTGCGAAACACAAAGATATAGAAATATTTTATTAAATTGTCTTTCCTAATATTTTCCTTTAACCCCGAGGCCTTCCCTATTTTGACTTCTCTTGTCATGGCTCTATTCCAATACAGCAAATTGAATTTTGAAAATTATACCTCCTCAGCATGGAAATAATAAATCTCGATGAAGCAACGCCGGCCCTGGAGACTTGCTGTACTGTCTCAACTCAAGTCTCAGATATATAAATGATTAGAGGGTGGCTCTTATCATTCTGTGTTGAAAATTCTCCGCGGCAAAATGGTGAGTACCAAACTCAATTTTTTTTTACTTGATCTTGCTAATCTCTACCATCCGCTGATTCATCGAAGTGACCCATGTTTTATAAGTGATGTGTATATTAGTTTATAACCGTTTTTATTCAGTTTGCGCTTGTTTGTATTTTTGCAATGCAGTTAACATTTGGTTTATTTTCCAAAGTGATCGCAACTCTTTTGTTTGTGTAGTAATTTTTTGTGTTATTTATTGATATATTTTTCAGTTTTTGAACAGTGAAAAGTGTTTTTTTTAACAGTTGGGTAAGATCTATTGTGATTGTCAATTGTCAGTCAGCCTAGTAAAATTGGACAGAGAATAATTTTTTAAATTAATGTACTTTGTGACAGTTCGTTTACTAAACACGTGTTTGTTATAAATTGTTTATATGTTGAGAAGAGAGGTTAATAAAAAATCATGTCTTTATTTATGAAACATTTTTTATAATAACTGTTAGTGAATGTTTACTAATTATTGGTTCGGTAAGATTTAATATGACGGTAATCTTTTTGGATAAAAAAGTTTTTTTTTTAAATTAAAATATTTTTAATTTGTTTTACCACACGTGCTTATGAAAATCTTCATTCATAATAGTAAGTATACTAAATAAGGGGAGCCAACCAAAATAGTAAGGAAACGATTTTTTTGAAGCATTATTTTAAATTAAAAATATTCTACGGTTTTAAAAACTACATGTATGTCCTTATTTTAAAAATACTTATTCATTTTTAATATCTTTTTCACTCAGATATTACATTTTCGATATTAATTTGAGTGACATAAATGATTGCCATCGTTTAGATTGAATAAAAAGGCAGTTTTCTTTTAATTAAAATATTCTTATAAATTGTAATACCGGGTGTAACAGGATCATTAGTTTTGAAATAATTGATTGAAATTTGGGTTATTATATATACATAATAAGCGGCACTTTTTGACATAAAAGTGATTTTTTTTCCACTTCCGGTTTCGCCGAAAGTGACAATAACTTTCGATTTTTAAATAGAACACCCTGTATATTACTGCATTTTTGAAATCTGCATAATTTTCTGAATCCAACGATACCAAATAAGTGACATTTCAAACGTCAATATTTGTTATAATATAAATTTTAGTTTTCCATTTAAGTGTGCCATGACGGTTCCGATTTATTCTAAATGACCCGTGTATTGCTAGAAAAATCGAAATCCTGTCAAAAATACTAAATTACGTGATTTATGAGCAATAACTGTGTTCAAAATGTCGCAAATTTATACCAGAGATGATAAAGTGGTCATGTTAATTATTTATGGGGAATGTAGAAAAAATGCCGTAGCGGCTAGACACTTTTATGCCGAGCGATATCCTGATAGACAATGGTCAGCGAGAAATTATTTTAATCGTCTTGAAAATCAATTCCGAAATGAGCCCAACGATGATCCCGAAGAAAATTTCATTCTTGACGAATGAACGGAAATTAATGTTTTGGCTCGAGTAGAAGTTGATAAGACTGTTTCTTTAAGGCAAATTGGGTTTGAATTGGAAATCAGTCACCAAATAGTAAGCCGAAATTTGCAGAATTACCACTATACATCTTTAAATACCAATTGCTCCAGCACTTGTACGAAATGATTACGAACGTAGGATTGAATCAAGCAATTGGATTTTGCAGAATAACGTGCAGCCAAACAATGATTTTTTGGGAATGATTTTATTTTTGGACGAGTCTAAGTTTACAAATTAGGGATTATTTAACCGACAAAATACAAAATATTAGCCACAAGAAAATCAAAATTTACTACGGGAGGGTAATTTTCAAGTGCGGTTAGGTTTCAATGTTTTAGTTGGAATAATCGGTAGTAGTATCATTGGTCCAATAATATTTAAAGGACCTCTGACTGGATACTTGGAATTTCTGCAAAATGAAATTGAGGATAGTTTAGCTGAATTACCTTTCCATTTACGACAGGGAATGTATTTCCAACAAAATGGCGCTCCTCCCCATAATAATTCAAGGATAGTAATTTATTACATTCAACGGAGATTCGGAGAAAACGTAATTTCGACGAATGATCCTGTGTGGTGGCCTCTAAGGTCACCTGATTTAACACCCCTTGATTTCTTTGTTTGGGGTCATTTCAACAATATTGTCTACGCAACTGCCGTTATAACTCGTGAAGACCTGGAGCTACGAGTAAAACTCGCAATTAATAGTATAACGGCCCAGCAATTTGTTTGTATTTATCGCACATTTTAATACGACATATGAATAAATTCCTCATTAATAGTACTAATAAATGGTACCACGGTACCAATATGGTTCTATTTGAAAAAAATTGAGTTTTTCCCCAAAATCCATTTTGATGAACTTTATTTGCTCATAAATCACATAAGTATTTCTGACAGGATTTCGATTTTTCTAGCATTACACGGGTCATTTAGAATAAATCGGAACCGTCATGGCACACTTAAATGGAAAACTAAAAATTATATTATAAAAAATATTGACGTTTGAAATGTCACTTATTTGGTATCGTTGGATTCAGAAAATTATGCAGAATTCAAAAATGCAATAATATACAGGGTGTTTCATTTAAAAATCGAATATTAATGTCACTTCCGGCGAAATCGGAAGTGGAAAAAAATCACTTGTATGTCAAAAAGTGACGCTTATTATGTATATAAGAAATCCCAAATTTCAATCAATTATCTTCAAAACTAAAGGAGAAAAGGGGGTGTACCATGATCCTGTTACACCCGGTATACATATACGTCTTAAAAATCTGTGTTTGCTTTATATTTAGGCAAGGGGATAGTTAGTTAACATGAAAAATTTTTGACAAAATTTTTTAAATTATTTTTTTTGTCATTTAGCAAGTTTGGTAAAGCAACTAGTGTTCTGGTCCTATGTGTGAAAATTGATTTAACTGTAAGAGGTCATCTTAGTGATTATGAAAGAGATATATGTACGTATATAGATTTTTCTCAGACTGATGTATCGTAATTTTCCTATCACTGATAATTTTTTATTCGTTCACAAATCTTATTACCAAAGATTAAATTTCGAAATAGTGATGAACTGAAACTTTGACATTGCTTTTAATAACTGTAATAAGGTCATTAATAAATAATGCCACCAATATGATATAAAATTGTATTGTGGTCAACAAAACATTCGAGAAAAAAAGTAAATTTTTTTTTTTGACTAATTTCAAGTCAATATTTAAATAACATTTTTGATAATTTGAATTTGAAGATTCGATATTCATAATATTGTATCATATATGTATTTTTATATATTAAATATATCTTGGATAACGTATCAAAAAGCACTAGATCCATTTTAATGCTACTAAAAATTTTAAAATATTAGGTACCTAATTTTAAAATAATCCACAACCCACAATATTAACCAAAACAATTATTTTGAAATGTGTTTATTTCCATTTTTTGAATAGACGTGGATAAAGACGTATGCATACACAGACAGACAGAAATGGCCAAAAAGGATTCAGAGAGAATTAAAATGTATATCAATAAGATATAGGGTCACCCCCCTGGTAATAGCAAAACGTAAACAAAATGTTTACAAAATTGCTAGCAACAGTACGAACAGGGCCGGTTTTACACAAGCAAAGCGAGTTCAGTTGCACCAGACCCTGTGGAAGAGGAACCCGCGTTTCTAAAGCATTTTTATGAAATTGACACAAGAAATTTTAAATAAATTTGATTCCCCAAAATTCCAGGAAACCCGACGCGACGATCACCAAATGAACTACTAGTTATGACTTTTGATATTTCCGGCGATGTATGTTCGGAATCCTGTGCAACAATGTCACTTGGCCTCGCGCCTGCCCTGCTCACAATATAAATATATCGTTTGTGGTGTCCTGATGGGGACCGACTGTTAATAACCTTTGGGGATTACGCCAATTTCGTGACGCTGGCGCCGCTTCAAAATATGAAAGGTATTTTTTTCTTGTCGTTTTTTGAAAAAAGCATTTACAGGACAGGGGATAAACTACCAATATATTAAAATCGGTTGAAGTTACACAGATAAAAAACAACTTTCAATTAAAAAGTCAATTTTTGATCTTTTTTATTAATAAATAAATATCACTAGACAAATCATTATTTTTTGAAACATCCATTTTCTTTACACAAAATATTTTTCATATAATCATTTATAATTTTAAACATTTAATTGAATATATCCGCATACCTATTTCGGATAAATTAAAATTCTGTTTCAAGCAAGTCAACCATATATGCAAAAAAGTGCCGAACAGACGAATTCAGTTGTCTTATAAGTTGCTGTTTTAACATCTCTAAAATGACAAAAGTACAGGATTCTCTAGCTCTAAAGTTGAAGGAGCAACCAGTAATCTGCGGATTGCGGATGAAATCCGAATCTTGGCTACATGAAGAGATGCTGATCTTTGCATTTGTAATAATTTTATTAATAAATTTTAAATGATCGTAATCTGAATTACATGTTGCATTTGAAAATAAGTACCTTTTACGATGAATTGGTATACATACATATATTTTTCTTAGAGAATAGAGTTATTTTACGTATATGCGAAACAAAGATTTATTTAAACTATATGTATTTTATTTCATTTAAAATATTTTTTTTATCTGTGTACCTAAAAATTATACAGGGTGAGTCAGTTTTTTGTAGACAAGCTTTAACAGGAGATAGAACACATGTTTTTAAAAAGAAAAGTTCCTATAAACATATATCGTAGAACGCTTCGTTTCCGAGATACAGGGTGTTGAATATAATTTTTTTTCTCGAATTTTCATTATAACTTATAAACGAATGCTTAGATTTTTTCCATGTTTGGGGGATAATGCCTATTAATTAAGGGGCATAAAACAAGCGATAAGAATGTTCAAAAACTTGCACAGTGGCGGAGTGGAGGGGGTGCTCAACCACTTTTTTAAACAGAACTTCTACACCAATGACTATTTTTTAAAAAAACTGTTATTTTCATTATCTACATACAGTTTAACAAAAATAATGTCCTTCTTCTATTTCGAAATTCCTGTGCGTTTCCGAGTTATTTTGATTTTTAGTGTTTGATGTGGTACTAAATTAAGTAATTTATTCAGGGTGAGTCAGTTTTTTGTAGACAAACTTTAACAGGAGATAGAACACATGTTTTTAAAAAGAAAAGTTCCTATAAACATATGTTGTAGAACGCTTCGTTTCCGAGATACAGGGTGTTGAATATAATTTTTTTTTTTCGAATTTTTTGAGTATGTATTTGTATGTATTGTATTTGAGTATGGCTTGATATAACAAATATTTATTTTGACTACATTGGAAAGAGATAAAGAATAAGAGATTTCGGCTTTTTTAGAATCCTTAACAAACCATATTTAGGTAGGTTTCGTTGAAAGAATTAAATATTTAGCCGATAATTGATAATAAATAAATTACTTAATTTAGTACCACATCATACACTAAAAATCAAAATAACTCGGAAACGCACAGGAATTTCGAAATAGAAGAAGGACATTATTTTTGTTAAACTGTATGTAGATAATGAAAATAACAGTTTTTTTAAAAAAATAGTCATTGGTGTAGAAGTTCTGTTTAAAAAAAGGGGGTTGAGCACCCCTTCCCCTCCGCCACTGTGCAAGTTTTGGAACATTTTTATCGCTTGTTTTATGCCCCTTAATTAATAGGCATTATCCCCCAAACATGGAAAAAATCTAAGCATTCGTTTATAAGTTATAATGAAAATTCGAGAAAAAAAAAATTCAACACCCTGTATCTCGGAAACGAAGCGTTCTACGACATATGTTTATAGGAACTTTTCTTTTTAAAAAACATGTGTTCTATCTCCTGTTAAAGTTTGTCTACAAAAAAACTGACTCACCCTGTATATGCAAAATTTTAATTAAAAGTAGGAATTTGTTTCAAATTTTAAATAGAACAAAATTACAGGGGCACATTGTTCAAATTGTCTTTCTCCATTATTCACACATGTTTTATTTCAAAATTCTTAGTAGTTTACAACTAAGTAGGTACCTACTGATGAATTGTAGGTATTTGAAAAATGTTAATCATGGGATCTTTGCCAACAGTTCATTGTAACGTTAACATCACACCACATTAGTCATCCTAAATGAAAAAAACGTGGTATCTTCACAAGATAACATATATTTTTTAGATAGTTTATAAAAAAATCTAGTTTCTTTGCTAGGGAGTGATCAATGATGATCACTGATCGAACACGATAAATACATTTATCAGTACTTTTATCAAATTCTAAGTTGTCGACATCGTTAACTGGCGTATCTCAAAAAAAGTGAAAATGACACGTGGCGACAAATATCTTTCACTTGCGTTAATCTTTGTTTACAAAACCTGACGTAACTATTTATACTGTCGTGCAAAGTTAAGGAACATTCTGGAACTTTAATTGTTACTTACAAAACTCAACACATTTTTTGTAAATTATTTTTTTTTGATTTATTTTATTTTGCTTCGGAATCTAGGTCCATTCAGCCAATGTAAATTATTTTGAAACACACAAATTATTTTATATTCATTTACTCTGTAAAACAACATTCTGGGTAAACAGTAGCACAGTGGTTATAGTCTAAGAGCCAGTGACATTTTTCGGTGATGATTTAGTTAAGGCCTATTTTTTGAGAGGATGTTGAGAGGGGCATAACTAAGTGTCCTCCGCGAGGATTAACCCGGATTCCAGTCATAAGGGGGTGGCAGAACACCCCCCAACGTGTAAAAAAAACTGCATCTTTTTTATAATTTAGTTAAGGCTGAAATTTTCTCCAGTAGTCCTCTGATAGCTCACAATCATCGATATAATATTTTCAGAACGATTGGCCAGTCATAAGGGGGGTGGCAGATCACCCCCAACATGTCGTGTGAACGATGAACTTTTTATTATTTAGTTAAGCTTCATCTTTTAGTATGTTATTGTGACAACTATTTCAAGTGTAAATGCCAATTTGCAGAACAAAATGGCGGCATTAACACCCTGGCAGAACGATTTGAATTTGTAAAATTTTTTTTACTTTCAGTCGCATATATCTTTGGAACTATGCAACATACGAGAAAGTTGTATTGTTATTTTTTGTGGGAAATTTAATTCTCTACAAAAAAGGTCTTTTGAGATTTTCGTGTATCTCCTTTAGTTTCTAAGATATACTGAAAATAAAAAAAATTTGCAAAAATTTTTTACGTTCAGACGCAAATATCTTTGGTACTATGCTAGATGCGAGAATACGACTCGAAACACCTTTTGTAGGAAATTTAATTCTCTACAAAAAATAGTCTCTTGACATTTTCGCGTATCTCCTTTAGTTTCTGAGATATACTGAAAATAAGGAATTTTCCTTATGAATAGAACATTCGTGAGGAAGGACATTCTGGTGCTCAAGATAGTTATTATCGCAGTTATTTCAAGTTTCAAGTGTAAATGCCAATTGACAGAACAAAATGGCGGTTTTAACACCCTGGCAGAACTGTTTGAATACCCTGTATGCACGCCTTGATTTCGTTACTCCAGCCAAACTTTTCAAATATGAAACATCCGTATGACGGACACCATCTCAATACTCTATATCTATACTATAGTATAATACTATATATAAGGTATATGTGAATTGTAAGTGGATAGGGGGAACTGTATTCATGGCTGTATCTACGTCATCAACGGCATACAATAGTCAAAGGGACTGTCTGTTGGGGATTATGTATCCCTAAAATTTTGACCTGTGTTCGAGACTGTTCGAGACGCACTACGGAGTACGCGTAAAGTTTATACGAAGTCAATTGAAATTGGTCATTGTTAAAACACAGGACTGTGCGCACTTAACTTGATATTTTGTCCTATGTATTTAGCAATGGTAACGAGAATCGAATGGTAGTTGAAATTGTGCAGGTAAATCCGACTGGCTAGAGAATTGATAATAAATTTTTTTATACTTACTTTTTTTTACTTTCCACTCATACTTTTTGTTTTATATTTACTATCATATGTTATTCAAATAAAAATTCAAAAAAAATTAATCACGAATTCGTTATTATTCAAAAAATTTGCTTAGTTGTACAACATTTATTTGAAATAATAAAAATAATTATGCGTTGAAATTACGATGTTTTTTGAGATATTTTTTATTTATTTCGTATATTTCCTTTTTTGGAATATTTTTGATATGATCAAAAAAAGATATTAATGATTCAACATACATTTACAATGTTTTTTATCTATCGAGATCGTGGAACTTCAATAACTTCGATTTTTTTTCAAAAAATTTTCATAATTTTTTTCATGGCAATCGGGTTTTTTTATTTATTATAGTAATATAATTACAATAATATTCATCATATTTTGGGGTTCTCAATAGGCACTGATTATATTTTTCTGAAATCAGTATCATTATGAAAATCAGATAACACAATTCACACAATTCAACGAAAACATTTTTTTTCAAGTTCGAGAACGCAACAATAGAAGCATCTGAAAAAAAAATCATTGAACTTTCTTTCAATGGGTACAGAAATATATAAAAAATCGGATGATTCAAAAATAATCGGAAAGAATTTGGCTAAGGTGACTTGTCCTTAACATTTCATCGCATGACTGCGTTGAAAAATGTATAATGGTATAGGGCTCAATTTCACTATTGCTAAAAATGACATTTTTCGACGTTTCAGAACTTGTAGGAATAAAAAAACATGGTTTTAGGGAAATATTAATTAGTACGTCTCCAACGGTTTGTCGGCAATGGAAAGAAAATTCTTTATTTTCAGTATATGTCAGAAACTAAAGGAGATACACGAAAATATCAAGAGACTATATTTATAGAGAATTAAATTTCCTGCAAAAAGTGTTTCAAGTCGTATTCTCGCATCTAGCATAGTTCCAAAGATATTTGCGTCTGAACGTAAAAAATTTTTGCAATTTTCTTTAATTTTCAGTATATCTCAGAAACTAAAGGAGATATACGAAAATGT
The DNA here is from genome assembly GCA_029963845.1 of Rhamnusium bicolor. Classification (NCBI taxonomy): domain Eukaryota; kingdom Metazoa; phylum Arthropoda; class Insecta; order Coleoptera; family Cerambycidae; genus Rhamnusium; species Rhamnusium bicolor. Next base: position 17,288 of record JANEYF010005208.1, on the reverse strand, counting down.
CAAAAGATCTTTTTTGTAGAGAATTAAATTTCCCACAAAAGACAATAATACAACTTTCTCGTATGTTGCATATTTCCAAAGATATATGCGGTTGAACGTACAAAATTTTTACATATTCAAATCGTTCTGCCAGGATGTTGTAGCCGCCATTTTGTTCTGCAAATTGGCATTTACACTTGAAATAGTTGTCACAACAACTTACTAAAAGATGAAGCTTAACTAAATAATAAAAAGTCCATCGCTCACACGACATGTTGGGGGTGATCTGCCACCCCCTTATGACTGGCCAATCGTTCTGCAAATATTATATCGATGATTGTGGGCTATCAGAGGACTACTGGAGAAAATTTCAGCCTTAACTAAATAATAAAAAGATGCAGTTTTTTTACACGTTGGGGGGCGTTCTGCCACCCCCCTTATGACTGGAATCCGGGTTAATCCTCGCGGATGACACTTAGTTATGCCCCTCTCAACATCCTCTCAAAAAATAGGCCGTAACTAAATCATCACCGAAAAATGTCACTGGCTCTCCTACTATTACACTTTGATTCGAAGGTTCAAGCCATATGTCCCGCAAGATGTACAAACTCATAGTCATAGGCACCGCCATAGGTGCCTATTAGGCAAAGCAAGTCCGCAGTAACTCATTTTCCTTCTTTATAAATGATAATAAACTGTGTCATATATACGTAATTTTCAATTCTATTAAAATTAGTGTATTCCTACTCTAGTTACACTGTAATTGTTGCAGTAATATTTTATTTAAACCGATAAATTGAGCGGGAAGTTCAAGTTCAAGGGCTGACCCCACAGCCGAATTTTTTACCGTAGTATCCATCAAAAGAGGTTACCCTGTTTGTCAAACAGTTAACTTTAACAAAGGATTCCTTAAAAATAATTTTAGTTGGAAAAGGGAACAATTTGTGACAATTTGGGTAAATCATTCTGAGAAAACTACAATAATATCGCCGGTTATATTGACATCTATTATTATTACACCAACAAAAAATATTATTCTTTCGGCTCGAGCAGATTTTAAGAAAACAATAATGTAATCGCTAATATTTATATTTCACATAATCGATTATTTATATATATATAAAAATACAATAACCTATAACACGAAGATAAAAACATTTATTTACAAACTAGTAAAAAAATGTATACTCATTTTCCAAACATAGTAGTTATTTACGTTAACGAAAATAACTTCATTCATACATAATTTGTTTTCAAAGTTGTTGAAACGTGCCTTATATAAATAATATTTTTAATATATACGACTTTATATTAAAGTAGGATACATGTCAAGAAAAAATCAAAAGACGTCCAAACATGATTGGTAGCTTTGATTATCTGAGAGCCCCACTTAAACCGTCAATATCTTTAAATTGTGAAGCAAAAAAAATATCAAATGAAATTCAAGTATTCATTTATGGAATAAAAATCATTAGTTAGTAAAAACACTCGTTCAGAAATACTATTAATATTTCAAATAGGACTAACAATGTAATTTGCATAAATGGGATGACAACACATAATTTTTTTCTCTATTTATAGTTAAATCATTGTTCTTAAAATATTTTGAAATTGATAATAAATTTAAGGTTGTTATTTATCACATTTATTACCTGTTGCAAATGTAACAATATCATCTGCAAATGCACAATTAAATGCTGTAATATATTGATCTATATTAATGTACAACTGGAATAATAAATGTCTAAGAATACTGCCTTGTGGTATATCCAAGTTAATATCAAGTTCGGTAGACTCTCTGCATCAAATATAAGATTTAAGAAGATTATTGCACTGACCGCGAAGCCCATGATACTCCAATTTATTTAGGAGAAGGTCATGGTCCACGCAATCAAATGCTTTTAAAAGATTCACAAATATTGCAAACACTTTGTGACCCATGCCAAAATTACGAAACGCATAATCTAAGGAATTTGATAAAGCTGTATATGTTGATTGGTCTTTTCTAAAACTATACTGACTAGTGAAAACAATTTTTTACTTAATAAATCAGAAATAGGTACAGGGTAAGTCTCATAAAAGGTTCTAGTTTTAGGTATAATTCTATTTTATGGCATCCTTTACATATACATTAAATCTAGACTCAAGTTTTAAATTTAACAAAAATTATATAAGGTCGACCATATGTGTCTTTTATGGAATACCCCATATATTTTTCGATAATTCGATAGAGGACATCGAGACGATGGATAAGTATATAAATGTAACCATATTGCTTCACAAATAAGGATAATATTACTATAAGAATGAACCAATTTTGAAATAATTCTATTTGTTTTTCAACTAAATATATTAACTCTTTTAACAATCTTTAAAAATAATTACAAAATTATAAATTTTAAACAAGTTACAATTACTGCCTCTTTTATTTTTTTACTTATGAGTGCTTCATGGTATCTATATTATCATTCTTATAGATATTTTCCTGTAATGCACCTCAGACAGCGGGTTTAGATCGGGTCTTCTTGGAAGCCAATAAATGACTCCGTTACCACCAAAGCATAATTCGTATTTGTTATTAAAAACATTTTACACATTTCTTAGATAATGGACTGGAGCTCCATCCTGCTGCCAGATTATATTTTCTTGATATAAGAGGGATATTATTCTTTGCAGAAAAATTTTCGTTAAGGTCGTGTCTTTTTAAAACTGCTGTACAAAATATGCGTCTGCTATTGAGATCATTTTGCTGAGGTTTATGGACGAGAAGAACATGATATGGTTTCAATTTATTTCTTTTTCGTTCAATACTAGTTTGTGAAATTTGGAAATGATCGAATTTCGATTTTTTCTTGGAAAAAAAGTAGAACATTAAGTTACAATTGACATAATAAATATGTTGATGTTACGTTATGGTTGTATTGCTCATCGGTTTCCATGGGGGCTTTAAGTCCCTCAGAGAATAAACGCTCGTTTTACTCCCTGTTTTGAGGCAGTAAAATGCTGTTTTATTCCCGTTCGTATAAAAAATATATTAAACTTGACAAGTAGCAGTTATTTCCACTTTGTTTTTTGCCATAAGTTGCATTGACTGTTTAAAATTTATAATTTTATAATTCTTTTTAAAGATTTTTAAAAGAAGTTAATATGTATTTAGTTGAAAAACAAATCTTCCTTATTTATGAAGAGAAATATGTTAGTTATATATTTGTGAAATCGCCTCGATAAGCTCTACCGAATTATCGAAAAATATATAGGGTGTATTTTGGACCATCTTGTTTATTTTGGTTACATTTATTTGAGATTCAGAATTTAAGTAATAAATGCCATAAGACAGAATCAAAATTAGAAAATATGTTTCGACTTAATGAAATAAGTGGAATGGGCGTATTATAAGACTTACCCTGTACATCATTTAAATATAGGAATATTATTTTTACCTATTTGGTTATTTTGATTTATGGTAATAATAGATTTTGTCAAATTAATGAAATATGAATTGAAAATGTTCATAATTTTTTTCTGTATTATTAGTAGTTATCAGTTATCACCAAGATATTTAATATTAAAAATTATTGAGTTATGCGAAGTCTTGGGTATAATATTTTAGTTATTGTGAAACTTTCTTATACTTATTGGTAAAAGTTCATTCCAAGTATACAAGGTGACGTCAACTACTGAATAATGATGTGTAATATGAAGTATCAACAATTATCAGTTGAAACTAGGACCCAATCAGTATTTACATAGGCAGGTATATTTATCTAGATACACAAAAATTACACCGAAAACTGGAATGAATTGATAATTTTTTACAAGGCGCCGTACAATGAGCCACATTTGCGTCATCAATTAGGTAAATACGATAAAAGTAGCTATGTGTAAGAAACCAACTTCAAAGGGAATATTCTAATAGGTGCTTTGGCCATAAAATTTGAAATCAAAATATCCAAATACGTCGAAAAGAAAAGTTAAAGGAAACTTTATATTTTTTTTCATCGTTTAGTAATGATAACTGATGTTGAATATGAAATTGGGTGTAAAACAAATCTGTGTGTGTGTGTGTTGTGTGTGTATGTATAAAAAGTCATTTTGTTTAACGAGATATTTCTAAATTATATTTAGAAATATAGTCGCGTACAATTATTACACCTACTCATCTGATGTACTCAAATAGGTGGAACCGGACAAAATTTAACTAGTTTATTTCTTTCGACTGAGACTAAAACTTTATTGTAAAGCTGGGTCCAGATTTGAGCATTTTTACCCGAACGAGCCGAGCGCGCACGAACAAATAATCCGAATAAAAGCTCATTGCATCCAACACGTTTCGTTCGTCGTATTATTTATGTTCTCATGTATTCCCATGTACATGTTCGTAGTTCTAGTTAAAAGTTGTGACCAATCAGAAATAAAGATTTTTAAAAAAGGCGGTTTCTGATTGGATAAGAGCAACAACTCTGTTATAATAACAAGAGGATACATCATAGGCCTGATTTTTAACAAATTGTCAGTAATATTACAATTATTTATCATTCACATCCTATTTTTTAATGTTTTAATATGTTGTAGACCGTAAAATTCTTTAAAGATCTAAATATTAACCGTAGTATCTACGGAGAGATGCACGTGAACGTATCATTGAGGTTAACTTAGTGATATATCTCTGCGGAAATCGTAATATTTATAAATTGCGCAAGTTTTGTGAGAGTAACTTTAGCATCAAGAGATAAGGGCCATTTGGGTCATTTCATCAGAGAAAATTAAGGAAGAATTTGTCATTTTCCTAATCCGTGCACTCCTGGCTGCCATTTATATGTTAAACGCTGGACATTTTAAATTAATTTTATTCAATGACATTTAGAATATAACTAACTATATGTATTATAAGCCGTACTACATAGGCTCGTTCAGAAAGTAAAAAATAATTATAATTAGAAACAAATGAAATAAATTTTGACTTAAGGGTATATGTACCGAGTGTATCACTTGAGATTTCCAAATAAAAACTTTATTATCTAGACGCAGAAAAAAGTCATATACGAAAGTTGTTGTATATCAATCAAACTACAAAGTACAAACTAAGTAATTTAAAAATTTATACAGGATACTCAAATTTTCCTTGGTGGAACACCTATATATTATTATAATTTTGGAATCTTTGAGAAAAATGTTTTTCAAAAATATAAACATGTTGAGGTGTTATCTCAAAAAAATAGACTTAAATCTGTAAGATGTGTTCCATAAAAAATACAATCTTATTTGACCAGGGACACTCCAAACACACTGTATGCTATTTCAATATATCAATTTGTACTCCAATCGATATACAACAAACATTTTTGATTTTCTTTTCGTATATTTAATAATAAATATAACCTGTTACTTTAGCTGGTATATCAAGGGTAGAGTTGGAATGTTGAGCACTCTGTATTTCATGAGACATTGAGATTACACCTCAACATGTTAATATTTTTGAAAGGCATTATTTTCAAAGATTCCAAAAATATAATAGGGTGGTCAATTAAAAAAAATAATTATATTTCACTAGAGAAAATTTTAGCACCCTGTATAAATTTCGAATACTTTAGTTTGTAGTCCAATTGATACACAACTTCCGTATTAGACTTTTTTCTGTATCTAAGATGATAAAGTTTTGATTTGAACTTACAGGCCTAGGTGGCACACTTGGTATGTTTATTTTCATACATCTTTTTATCACTTTATAGACAAAGTATAGGGTTGTTGATTTGACGACCATAAATTTATTTTCAGACTAAAATTACAATTTTTTGGTTCTGTTACAGTCCTTAAAACTTGAAACACCCTGTATAGACGCAAAAAATTGTTACTTATTTTTAAATTTGATTGCTTTTATCTTGGTTATTAATTATTACTTTCAGTGTATTTTATTGAATTTCGTTTGTTTAAAATTTTATTTTTCACCGAAATTGTAACTATTCTTAAAAAAAATCACTAAAATTTGATTGACTTAGGTTAAATAGTTATGCAGATTTTCTAATTTATACCAAAAAATGTATTCATTTTTAGCGATACTTTCTTTACACAAAAGTACCATTTATTGGAAACCACTTATTAGTTTAATGTAAAATTTTGTATTTATATGAAAGAATATCACTAATATCAGTTTTACATGTGACAACTTTTTAAAAAAATCTTGTCCAAAATCTTCGTAATTATTTATAAAAAATTTTCACGATTCTTCAGGCATCTTTGTAACATAGTGAAAGAGACCTTTTTAGAACATTAAACAATTATTTCGGAAAAAAAAATAAAAAATATAAACAGTTAATTAATTACAGTCTTCTAAACAAACAAATAAATAAAGAAAGAAATCAAAAAGTTGATTGAAAATGACGTTACTTTGTGAAAATCCATTTTTGAAATTAAATAATTACAAAACACTGTTTTTTTCTTGTCTAATTTTTTACTTTTATTTTTAGTTACTTAAAAATGTTTGCATAGGATGAAACTAGTTGTAAAGTTTAAAATAAAAATTGAAGTGAAAATTAGACATGAAAAAAAACAGTGTTTTTGTAATTATTTAATTTCAAAGAAAGAACTATTTATATCATCTATTGCTCTTGAAAACTAAGGCAGGGAATCGAATACGAATAATTCTAGTATTCGAATATTCGAGTATGCGAATACGAATTATTCTAATGGGAAATTATTCGAATATTCAAATAGGTACTCGAATATTCGAATATATTCGAGTATTCGATTATTCGATTATATCTGAGTAAATTTGAATATTAAAATATATTATTAAATTATGTACGAATAGGTATGCAGTTTGCATCCAACCAAAGTAGGTAGATAGTAGGTATAGGTAGGTACCTATTCTAAAATCCAAATATATAAATAGACCACATTAGTGGCACGTTTTACTCCCAGTCAAACTATTCCATCTCTTTCTCACCTCGACCTTATTCTTACCGTACTAAGGCAGGGGTTAAAATTAAATTTTAAATTTTAGAAAACCTGTAAATATTTAACTATTGGCTTTTCATGTATTTGTTTTACCTTCACAATCTGCGTCTATTTTAAAAACATTCTAATTTTAGAGCACTTTTATTTTCTTCGAAAAGGAAAAATAGTTATGACACAGAAGTATAATAAACTAGCTCTATTTTCGTTTCATTTAAGCTTCAATAATTAAATGTGAACAATAGCGCCTTAATCCTAAAATAAAATACTAACTAAATAATTCTGACCCTTAAAGCACATGTACAGGAGACATACCCTATTGTGGGTATGGAAAGCAAATCAAATCGCTTGCTTAGTGGTTTACGTCACGACTATTATTGTGGTCTATCCAACCAAATACTCAAATAGAGTATTCACTATTCACTAGTATTCAGTGCTATACCTATTAATAATGAATATTCGAGGATCCGGATTATTCGGATACCTATTCGAATAAATCGGATTATTCGAGTATTCGAATATTCGAATAATTCGAATTATTCGAATAGTTCGAATATTCGAATATTTTTTCGAACGAATATTCGAATACTAAAATCTGGAAAATTCCCAGCCTTATTGAAAACCCAATTAATATTTGACATTTCCGATGTAAATGATGTACTCTTTTGACCCTATTATCTACAGGCTGCTGAATTATTGACATGAAGTCTTGGAACACCCTGTAAAAAACTTACTTAAAGTTCTAATAGATTGGTTTATTCTAGGAAACTGTATGTACACAGTAGTCAATGTTTCCCACTCTAATACAACACACTTTAATAAATATTCATTTAATAATTTTACAAAATGAAAGATATATTTTACTCACAAATTTGTGTTAGAAGCGATAAAAAACCGATTTTAATAATAAGCGTGTATTAATTATAACATAGTAATAGTGACCACGTCATAATTAAAATTATTACTAAATGCCAAATTAAACTTATTTCTGCGAATTGTGTTCAATGCATATTTTCCCTTAAATTCAATGCAATATATCGACATTTTTTATGTAAAATTGACGCTATATAAGACTTTTATATAACGTCATATTCACAAAAAAAATATCGAAAAAATAAAAAAAAATCCGTGAGGGGCGCCACCTCTGACGACTGAATTTATACCTGAAACATTAATGGTCAGTTGACATTTTCTAAACATACTTCAAATTTAGCTCGTTTATGAGGCATATAACGAGATTTTTTTATTATTACATTACTGAACGAGCTGCCGAAGTTTATTAGAATATTTTTGAAACACCCTGTACATCTATTGCTTCCGTTCTTACAATCCGGATCTAATTAAATTGTATTCAATTAATAATTGATTATTTATGTTCTAAACAGGGTGTCCCTAAATGGGACACAGCCTTAACAGTAGATTCCGGAATTTAACATTCGATTAAGAAAATCATGTTTTTGCGAGTGAATAATTCCAACAGTCACGCTGTTTCTAGACACTCTATATTACATAACAATAAATTATAGTCATAATAATAAATAATGATTCGATCGGTAGGTATACACAATCAAACAATATTAGTATTAGTAAAATAAAAATTCTTACCTTGTAATGAATCATTACTAATGATTTAGCCCACATCCTATCTCGTTCTGGACCTACCTATTAAACAAGTGAAAATTAATATAAAAGATTATTCAGTTTATTCAAAACTACCTTTTCCTAGAGCAGTGCATCTTCGTTTTACCATAATCGCCAGTTAGATACGTCACATTACACAACACTAAAGTATTTAAAACATAACGCAACATATTTTAATTATAAACTCCCAATTTTGATAAACATGTAAAAATTTATAAAAATATTTTACAGACCCGTGACCTAGCAGACCTGCCGAATAACTAAACTAAAAGATTCCGATACACTACAATAGGTACTGATAATTTTTTGCATTTCCTACCGTTATATTTACGTAAGACATTGTTTTTGTGTATAAAAACACGTTTTTATTTATGTATGCAGAAACACAAAGAGAATTTGGCTGAAATAAAACTTACTTATATTTTAATTAGATATTTACTATACGGTTTAAAAAATTCAACATTTAGCGACTGTTAGACTATTTTAATTATTTTTTTTTAAACAAGATTACCAAAAATGATTAAAATTTTATTACGATTTATAATAATTAATAGCAACTCTCTATTGCTTCACACACCCTCCAATTTTTTGATACATGCTTTGCATTTGGAGGTCGATGTTTTCTTAAAGTACTATCTTAACCTCTTGTAAACGTTGAAGATTCTTTGTTGTAATCAGTAATTAACCTAGCAGTCTGTTAACATGCCCCATATATATTCAATTGATGAAAGGTCAGGTGATCTTGCAAGCTATACAGAAACGTTCACATCAGCATCGATGTCCCATACCAGCGAACCATTTATTTGCCATAAACCTGGTTATGCTAAAACAATCCCTTAGGCCCGCAATTCTCAAGAGCAGTTTTTCACGTTCAGTGGTTCCTCGAACAGCCCCGGTATCTCTACGACATTTTGCTTCTGTTCTTCATCTCACGCATTCCAACATCGCATCACTGATGACGCATTTCGATCAACGCTATTCTCAATTTCCTAAATAGAAACACCGACTTCTTGTAACCATACAATTCCACCTCTCTCAAGCTGACCTAATTGTTGAAAATTCGCACGTCTTCAAACTCGAGGCATGTCAGTGAATTTTGCAAGATTAAAATTAAAACAAGTGAAAAATTCAATTCAGGTTTAATATAAAATACTATTTATTAGTAAGCACCTAAAAAAAATCTTTTTTTAAGTGTATTTGCGGTTTGTCGGTTTTTCAAAACCAGTTTTTTTTGGATAAATTTGTAAAATTCGAAAACTGGTATTTAAATTTAAAAAACCGGTTTTAGATATTAGAATTAATATGTAAAAATCAATTAATTATTTAATGAAACACGTTGAAATCGCCTCTGGCACACGCATACTGTAGTAAAAGTTTACTGTATTTAATCTTCATGAGGTAGGCGTAAATAATGAACAGAAAATCCACAAACTCATTTTATTATGCTTAGAGGTCTGACGGAGGTGTCGATATCGGTTCCCAGTGATGACTTTTATGCAGATATAATATATTGTAAAGACTTATTGAAACATTCCCAAACAGCAGAAAGGCAGAGATTCATGCAACACAACACTGACGTAGTTTTCCACGAAACACCAAAACACTATATACTGCATTCGAAGCGTGTTTCGATAACCAAGTTGGCATCATCTGGAGATGATTAAAACCTATGCTAACAATCTACCTTATTTATACCTAAACTATTGTCACGATTCGGTGAACCGTGACCCGAGCAGTGACCCACTAACAAATAAAGCGGGCTATTTGGGATAGGCCCTCTGTCACTATTCATACTATTTTTACACTCTATGATTTCCAAGCTTTCAAATACATCCAGCTGTCTAGTATTTGTTACATTCCTAATTAATCTTAAGTTACTAATATCTATTTTATGGTTGTTCTCAAACGCATGCTGGGCTATATTAGACTTATCTGTTCTACCATATTTGAGATGGGCCATATGCTCTTTGATTCTAGTTTGAACTGATCGTCTAGTCTGCCCAACATATTTTTGATTACAATCCTTACAGCTAATTTCGTAAATCCCGACTTTTCGTATGTTTCAATTTTGTGTTTTGGATTACCCACAAGATGTTGTAGTTTGTTTCCCGATGAATGAACCACTGTCATACCTACATCTTTAAAAATCTTACCAATACCACGGGTGAATCGAGGATCGAATGGAATCGATACAAATTTCGGATTTTCTCTTTCATTTTGAAAGCTCGAGGAATTTCGAAGCGACTCTTTAAACTTTCGTTTCCTGATTATGTTATCAAACACACTTACAGAATATCCATTACTCGCAGCTATATCCTTAATCAATGCCTTTTCTTTTTCAAACCTCTCCTTATTGAGGGGGAAGCTTAATAGACGATGGACTAGAAAATTAAAACTCGCCATGTTGTGTTGAGCACAACGGTGAGAGTCGATCTTCACATCAAAGGTTCCAACACACTCCAGGTTTATACAATACGATAAAGTGAATTTTATTTCCTTTTAAAATGTTAATAGGTAAACTAGTTTTATCAGAAAATGTATGACAAAAACAAAAAAGTTGCATTTTTACCTTACTAGCCAAATTTAGGGATGACGTCACACTATATTTTTCCTTATAACTCGTAAATAAATATTAAATGAACTGAAAAATTGTACGGATTTTGGTTATTTTAGTTTATTTATTTCGCTTTGTATAGATAGATTAGGTATATTTTTAATAATAAAATTAACACCACAGAAATTAGACAACCTCCGAATCTATAGCCGTTACACAAGCGAGGGTTACACTCATGAAAACGCGTGGACAAAACCATTCCCACCGACATTGCCAGTGCCGTGTGGTTAAAGTTATTTTATTTTGTAATATTTTTGTAGTTCCATGAATATTAAATAAACTAAACAATTTTAATAGAAGTATAAATATTTTTTTACTGTTTTACTGTTTTAATAATATTGTTTTAATAATTATATATCTATTGATCTTTTTTTTGTAAAAAATTCGAAAACCAAACCGGTTTTCGAATTTTTTCGAAATACTGCAATTCGAAAACCGGTTTGTTAAGTCGGTTTCTGTATAAACCCTAAGTGTACTCAACTGGCAACAATGTAAAACTAATTTGCAGTTATTTGACTTTTCAGCACAAGTAAAACTATCATTGAGTTTTATTCATGCCAACAAAATTCATATTTTCCAGAGCCTACCGTATTTTAAAAATATCTGGAATATAATATAACCAGTAAATATTTTTTGAGAGGGTGATAGACACATATGCTTCAGATACAATTTATGTATGTTCATTTGAACAACTCTAGATGATTATTACCACTTAACAAGCCGACAAATCTGCAGAAAAGCACAACTGAAACCAGTGAAGTTTGTTAATTCTAACATTAATGATCCATTATTATTTCCGTTCTAATAAATAAGAAAATTAAAAAAAAAAAACGTCAATCAACCGAACGGGAAGTAAAGAAAATAAACTTGAGCAGGAACTCGCGTGGATGCTATCTAGTCCCAGAAAGAGAGACAATTTCCCTATGTTAAGTTGACAATTAAAAATCATTTCTTTTGATTACACAACTTTGAGCACTGCTCATGGCTAAACTATACAAGATAAATATATACCGTCGTGGACTTTTTTTTTGAGAATATTCTCTACAAGTTTGGTCCTATAACATTTTGACTAATCGGTTTTTAAAATGTTTTTTAATTTTTCAGAAAATTAAATTTTTTGGGTTTATTTTCCAAAGGGTAATATACAGTATATCCGTAAAGTATGGAATAAATTCAAAAATATTTAGAAAAAATCCTCGGACACGTCGATTTTTAATTTCAATTGCGCATCTTATCTTTTTTTTTGTTATAACGTCATCACTGCTTCCGCCATGACGTCATATGGCGCTTATTCATAGATTCCTCCAAATACAGTTTAATACTACATAATGGAAATTTAAAACCATCTAAACCAATTGCTCATTTAGTAACAGTGAACGAGGATTATGACAGTATGACCACCATTTTAAATAAAATTAATTTCAACAATTAGAATATGTGGGGATTTAAAAGTAATAGCCATTTCAGTAGGGCTTCAAGGAGGCTTTACAAAATATTGCTTTGTTTGTGAGACAGTCGTGCAGCAAAAGAACATTATGTGAAAAGAATTTGGTCGAAAAGGAAATAATTTGAACCAGGAACTAGTGATGTTAATTATATACCCCATGTTCTGTAATGATGTACGATCGTAGTCATTTTTTCTTGTGTTTGAATTGGCTGCGCGCAACTACAACAGGTGGTTCAAATTGAGCCAATCATGGAAGACTGGAAAACCCCTACGACAGAGAGGAAAAAAGATGGTCGGTGTGCTGGGTAGAAGAAAAACAGGCTCCCAGTTTTGTTGGCCCAATATATAGATGTGTGTCGCACCAAATAATTTTAAGTAATAAGTTAATTACTCAGACCAAGAGTGACTGTGCATTCGGTGGTTGAAAGTGTTTTCTCAAGAAATCCAGGTCCAGGCTTCGGCATCAAAAAAGAAAGACAACCATTTGTTGTAGCCGTTAATTGTCAAGTTAATCAAAGTATTCACCCCATGTAGACCCTAAAAATGTTCTTTTGCCAATTCTTTATATTAAACTTGGGCTAATGAAAAATTTTGTGAAGGCTATGAATAAAGAGGCTGAAGGATTTAAGAGAACTTTTTCTCCAATTAAGTGACGCCAAACTTAAAGAAGGCATTTTTATTGGTCTTCAAATTAGAAAATTGCTTAACGATGCAGATTTTAAAGAAACACTCAACAGACAGGAAATCAGAGTTTGGAACTCATTTGTAAGCGTAGCCAGAGAAATTTTAGGGAACAAGGAGGATGAGAACTACAAGCAACTTGTAAGCGAACTTTTAGATACATACGTACCAAACGCTTGACTGCCGTAATTCACTTTCTGCATTCTCTTAAATTTTCTTCCTGAAAATTTGGGTGGGGTAATTGTTGGACGTAGGGATTTAGAAACACAAATCCTTTTTAACATTAATTTAAGTTTTATTAATCTTTAAAACTCATACAGGAAATTATCGACCGTTCTGTTCTGCAGATCGAAAACTAATGACAAATTATTTGTTTAACCTTCCTTTTTTATTTTAATCGGTCTATTCATTTTTATAGAGAAATATTTATGAAACAATATTTGCCCAAATACGATTCAGACGTGGCCGATGACATTATTGCCCATACATCAGTATTTATGAACTCTGACAACTTCATCCCAGCGTCGTATCCTCACATAAGCAACAAGCAAGGAGAAAGATTTTATCAAGATATCAAGACAATGGAAATTCGTTATTAAGGATGATGGGATCCAGCCATGCTGGGCGATTACAGTTGGTTCTTAAAGCGAGACGATTTGACCCTCTATAAAAGAAATAAATATAGTTTAAAAAAACTAAAAAACACGCTTTTAAAGCACATCAAACTAAAAAGTGAAAAATAATTATTAATATAAACTGAAAACAATAATGAACGAAAAATACTAGTATTATTGTGAAAAAAGCGTGGGTTGCTCGATATACGAAAAATATGGCACAAAGCGCCCCACGCTTTTTTCACAATAATACTAGTATTTTTCGTTCATTATTGTTTTCAGTTTATATTAATAATTATTTTTCACTTTTTAGTTTGATGTGCTTTAAAAGCGTGTTTTTTAGTTTTTTTAAACTATATTTATTTTTCACTTTTTTAGTTTGATGTGCTATGAAAGCGTGTTTTTTTAGTTGTTTTAAACTATATTTATATTGCTTATTGATGCTGATATTATAACATATTACGATCCAACAGATATTTCTGAAAAAAAAAAAAATTTTATTTCAGCCGTGGGATTTGAACTCACGCCCGACGAGTCTGTCGTTTCGCATCGACTGCCTTAATCCGCTCGACCACCGCGACCTAGCTGACAATCGTGGAATGTACTTACATATTAAGCCTTTCCTCTCACACAGAGAATACGTGAGGAAAGGACTAGCTATCCTAATCAGGATAATGATATAAACTTATCAAATTATTGTATTGTTACCGGTTCTTCGTAAGTGTACAAAGTTTCAATTAAATCTGTCCGTTTAAAGTGGGTCAAAATCGAGTCCAAAGAGTCGGTTATAAACAAACAAACAAACAAGCAAGCAAACATACAGGTGAAGCTAATAAAAGCGTGTTAAAAATGAACTGAGCATATGTTTTTCAAAAATTATTCTCTACCTTTGTAGATATATCTATGTAAGCCTAATATATGTCATACACATTATTGATATACAGGCTGTCCCAACCAAAAGTAGGCACCCTGAATAACTTTGGAGATAAAATTCTTTTTGAAAAATTGGTGAAACACGTCGACCTTGTTTCTAAGGGGGGACATATTTTAATGTAATACTTGTATACCTATCATCATCCCTCTACCCAACATGGCCACCCCCTCAAAAAATTGAAATGGAAAAAGGGGTCGAGTGATACATCTTTTGAAAGGTCTTTCAATTCCTTACATAATTGTGTATTTTCCTTACATAACTGTGTATTTTTTTTAACTTTTATCGATTCGTTCTCAAGGAAAATAATTTTATTTTTGATGATTACACAATCGAAATCGTTTAAAAAATCTAAAATACACGGCACTGGATATTGGAATTTTATAAAAAAAAACTACATATTTTAATGCTCTCAAATCAACACGAGTTTTTTTCGACAAAAAACACTTTCCTTGTCCATTTAGTTTTAGAATAATACTTAAGACTCCTTGAACATTAATTTGTTCACAACCAATTTTAAATCGAGATACATTTTACCAGAGTGAGTTCTCAAAATGGTTTATACCCTTCAGAAGAGAATAGAAATTGTCAGCATTTATTTTAAAAACGATAATTGTGCTAGAGCTACGGAGCGCATATTCAATAGAAGGGTTGGTTCTCAGTATGTTTTACAATTATTGACAAAATTTATGGAAACAGGTTCTGTAGGAAACAAAAAGCATGAACCTCAGCGACCGATTTGGAATGAAACAGTCGAAGTGGCAGTTCTGGGTCATATGCAGATGGATAATACTTAATCGATCAGGAAAGTAGCTGAGGCTTCCGGTGTATCACGAAGCAGTGTTCATCGAATTGTAAAGGCCCACAAATTTCATCCATATAAATTTAAATTGGTACACGAATTAAACGAAGATGATCCCGATCGTCGGCTTGAATTCTGTGAGATTTTTAGTGAAAAATCAAACGGTAATGCCAATCTACTGTACAATACGTGTTTTTCTGATGAATCGACATTTCAATTAAATGGGGAGCTAAACAGGCACAATTGTAGGTATTGGAGTGAAACCAATCCACATTTGTTCATGGAAACTCATACCCAAGGGCCTCAGAAGTTAAATGTTTGGGCTGGCATCTTAGGGGATCACATTGTCGGGCCGTTTATTATTCCTGACAATTTAAATGACCAAAGGGACCTTGATCTGTTAGAAAATAACATCGACCCAATGATTACCCAAATCCTCGAAGAAGACGATAATCTTTTAGAGGGCGAACTGTTTATTTAATAGGATGGGGCACCCCCAATTTTGCTATAGCAGTCCGTCAATTTTTGGATTATCGGTTTCCTGAGCGATGGATTGGAAGAAGAGGTCCTGTATAGGCCCGATAGGTCACCCGATTTAACTCCCCTTGGATTTCTCTCTGTGGGGACATTTGAGATCGAAGGTATTTGCAACAAAACCCGCATCTCTAGAAGAGTTACGTGAAAGAATTTTTCGAGAATGCCGTTAATTCCAGATGTGTTCAGAAATGTTCGTACAGAATTTCAAGACAGATTATACTACTGTATGGAAGTCGGTGGGGGTCATTTTGAACAATACATACGCAAATTTAAACTGCTTCTTTTGTTTTCATTTCCCGAAACTAAAATAATGAAACAATTATTTCTCAGGAACGAATCGATAAAAGTTTAAAAAAATACACAGTTATGTAGAGAATTAAAAATCCTTTCAAAAGATGTATCACTCGACCCCCTTTACCATTTGAATTTTTTGAGGGGGTGGCCATGTAGGGTAGAGGGATGATGATAGGTATACAAGTATTACATTAAAATATGTCCCTCTTGGAAACAAGGTCGACGAGTTTCACCAATTTTTCAAAAAAATTGTATCTCCAAAGTTATTGAGGGTGCCTACTTTTGGTTGGGACACTCTGTATAGCAAAATTAACAATGTTATTCCTGCCCATAATGTTTTATTAATGTAATAAGAAAATGTTACGTGTTACGACTTTTTACTTGTCATTCTGTAATCAGAGGGCTTTATTCCAGTATAATTGCTATTCAGGTATATGTTACAAAAAAATATATATATTTTTTGTTCGCCAGTGTTATTAATTATTAAGTATGCACCTAATCGTTTCCGAGAGAAAAACCTGGGGCGTGGGCGTCGAGTTTCGATCATCCTGTATATAAGTACATCTATTTTATAACATAATCAAATCATTTCGTTATAATAAAGAAGCCACCAAGTATTAATAGACTAATATTACGAAATTATAAGTAATTAAAGATAAACATGTTATCTATTTAATTTATGAGCAAATTGTCAATATCTTTTTAAACACCATAATATATGTATATGTAAGTGCAATTTTATACAAAGCCGCTTTGAATCTCGAATGTCAAAGTTTATAAAAATTATTAGTACAACA